>CM075860.1:48209702-48237202 GCA_037975125.1 Latrodectus hesperus
AAAACTTATTGAAATAACCTAACTTAAAATGGAATCTTATTGTTCCTGATTTCAAATTTTTTCCCTTAAAATACTTTGAAATATGTATACTTAATAAAATGTTTTCTTTTAATATATATATATATTTTTGTAAATATTTAACATATATATAATATAAAATTATTTAACATATATAATATGTTAAATATTTGCCAAAAAAAAAAATTTCATGTGGAGTGTTTTTAAGTGTTTTTAATTAGTTATTATTTATCAGTACTCTAACGAAGTTAAAAATTAAAATTAGAATTTTTAAAATAAACAGATAAAAAGGAAAACAAAATTTAGAAATAATTTTCTAATTTATAAAGAGTGTTACTATCTAAATGCATCCATTAAAATTCGATTTAGTTAGCAAAACTAACAAGAGTAAAATGCAATTTAATTGCAATTTATATTCTAAGTTTTCTGTTATTTATAAAAAAGTGTGATGTGTGTCGTATTTTAATTAAAAAATATTCTTCCAGAAATCACAAATTTTTATGATATATATCAGATAAAAATATACATTTCATATATTCATAGTTTTTAATTAAAAAACAAAAAAAATTGTAACTTTGTTCTCAATAGATTTAAAAATAGCTAATTATGTTTTTTAAATTAATATTTGATGGTCTCTAAATTTCATAATTTTTAAATACGAATAATTTGTTCCTAACTTTTTTATTTCATTAATAAATTCATTAAAATAAACATAATTCTTACTAAAGCTTCAATAAACAATTCATTTTTTCAATAAATAATTAGTTTCAATAAATTATAAATTTATTGATTTTTTTGATCAATTTAGCGTGCTTTTAACAAAATGTCACGCACTAGATAGTATCAATTTGAGAAAATTACAAACTGTATTATAAAATAGTTTAATATATGATAAAACTTTATAAATAAATTTATTAAATATCTTTTCAATCAATTCTGTAAGATTTCTTTAAATATCTCATTAATTCAAAACAAAAAGAAAGTTAAAAAAATTAATAGGAAAAAAAAATTTCTCCTTCTTCCTAAAAAATTAAATTAGATTAGATTCTAAAATGTTTGACTATTCCTGATAGAATTTATTAATGTTGCTATGGTGATGGGTGCGATTTCAAATCACTTTCAGCTTCTTCAGTGTTAAGAAATCTAAATCTTTCGCAAACTTCAATAAACGAAATTGACTAATAAAAGCCTAATAAAGAATGTATAATATTTTCATTAAAAGAGTTACGTCTCATAAAAAATATATATTTAACTTCTTTTTATCATATATGAATATCTTGAAAGAAATGTGCTAAATGTTTCGTTAGATTAAAATAAATGCTTCTTTTTATATAGAAAGATGCCTAATTTTCTAATTCTTTCTGTATTTGTACATTTTTGTAATTTTGTTAGAGAATCACGTTATTGTGCTTATAATATTTGAATATGATCGCTTATAATAATGAATAATTTCAATTAAATTTATCAAATGCATTCATTTTTTCAAATTTTTACTATAAATCTATTACGAAATTACTTGTTTTTCAATAAAAAATTAACAGAAATAAATAAAAGTGTTTCTGATTGAGTAAGCAAGTAAAGGAATTGCAAATTTATTTGTATACAATTCAAAGAAGGCTTCACTTTAATTGAATTTTGCAAAATCTCTTAAAATATACCATAATGTATTAAACATTCTCTGTTAGAGTTATAACAAATTAACATGTAAATAAATTCGTTTATTTAAAAAAGGATTCAAACCATATATTTTCAAAATCATTTTCGCAATTTTATTCTCAAGCATTTTAATATTCAATGTTTTCAGTAAAGGCTTTTTAAGTAGTGTTTAATTAATTAAGGATAAGTTAAATACATTGTATATGAATTTTTAGTCGGAAAAAGAATTATGCGGTAATTTTGCATTTATTATCCATCTAATTCAGACGACAAATTCAATTAAAAATTTTTTAATAACAAGATCAAATACAAAAGAGAAATAAAGTGAAAAAATTTACAATGAAATTATAATTTTTTATATAAATTGATTTTTTACAAAATAACTTTTTATGGCATTTATTTAAAAAATTAATTGTTCCAACATGATTTTCTTATTTTATTTAAATCTGCTGTAATGAGGAAATTTAAATGTTGAAGAAGTATTGATTTTTTTCTCATTTTGTTTTTAATAATTTTTACATTTCCTCATTAACTCCAAGTAAAAGTTATTACAACACAGCAAATGTTTCGCGTAACTCAATATTTATCATCTCATCATTAATGTATATTACATTTATTGCAAGTGTATTTGAAAATACAATATTTCTCACATTCAACATTTTCAAATACTTTTTCATTTTTTCCTTCAGATTTTTCCATTTTTCCTCCTTAATTAATTTTTTTAAAAATTTGCTGTACACCAGTTTCTTTGGAATTTGCTTTTTAATGTATTTTTGAAATACTATCACAAAATAACTTTTTAGTAATCAAATCTTTTATTTTTCTTTGCAATAACTTATACATGTGTTACTCCAACGTCTTTTCTACTTTACATTTTTTACTACCCAAGTTGGAAATTAGTTTCAGAAACATACTTTTCAATAATACGATATTTTCATTATTGAGGAAAAATTACTTTTTGCAGGCAATTTATAATAAGTTTTATTTTATTTCAAATTTTAAACTATGATTCAATACATATTTTTCAATAGTATGATGTTTCATTACTAAATTAAAGTTATTTGTAGCAGACAATTTATAATGTTTCATTTTATTTTAAATTTTAAACAACGATTCGATACATATTTTTCAATAATACGATGTTTTTATTATTGAGGAAAATTTTATTTGTCATAGGCAATTTTTAATAATGTTTATTTTATTTTAAACTTTAAACTATTATTTGATATATATTTTCAATAATACGATGTTTCCATTATTGAAATAAAGTTATTTGTCACATGCAATTTATAATAATGTTTATTTTAAACTATGATTCGATTCATATTTTTCGATAATACGATGTTTCATTATTGAGGAAAAGTTATTTTATAAGGTTTATCTTATTTCAAATTTTAAACTTTAATTCGATATGTATTTTTTAATAATGCAATGTTTTTATTATTGAGAAAAAGTTATTTGTCATGGGAAATTTATAATAATGTTTATTTTATTTCAAATTTTAAACTTTGATTCGATACATATTTTTCAAAAATACGATGTTTTCATTATTGAAAAAAAGTTATTTGTTATTCGTAATTTAAAAACATATTTAAAAAAAGTAATTAGTAATTTATAATAAGGTTTATTTCATTACAAATTTTAAAGCTACGTTTCGATTGTATGCTTTATCATTCTGTTTTTGCAAATTATAATTGAAATTTGCACAAACAGTTCTCTTAATTAAATGATTTCAGTACAGAAATACATTTTTGTTTATGAAATATAGATTTATATAATTACATTATGGGATTGTTTACAACTATACTGACACTTCCTGAACAAATTGGTAAAATAGAAAGATATTTTAACGTGTGAAACAAGTTACCTTAAGCTTATTTAATAATGAAAAATAAATTTTGTTAAGGAAAACCCTGAAGATTGCAGTCTTCAAAGGTTACACGAATCTTTCTAAGTAACTTTGCATAAACAGTTAAAAGAATAACAAAATTCTCTCCATTGCCGTCTCCTGAGTTGACAGTAGATAACTGTAAATAACGGCATCAAGCTGCTTCAGCACTAACTCATTCTGCGCCTTCATTTATCAAGTTATTTTTAAATCCTGGATTTTCAAAGTCAGGAAAGATGACAAAACGGAAAAGAAAAATGCAACTTATCTAGGAGAATATGCATTTTATAATGCATTCTTTTCACCATTTTGAAACCTTAGTGCAATAGTTGTGAGCTAGTTTAGAAAAATCAAAAAGGGGTTTAAGTTATAATGTAAGAAATGTATGTAATTTTCAACATAAAGAAGAAAATGATGATTCATATTTTGGTAAACTTATAAATAAAAAGAAAAGTAATATCTTTCTCTGCTTTGATTGGGGGAATTAAACCTACGAAAAATGTATTTATTATTTTAAAGCATTTTCAACGAGGCTAATTTGTAAAACACGTAAATAAAATCATTCACCTTGTATTTAAATTCATGTAAATTACTAAATTATCTTTTTAACAGCATATATAAAAAATGATATCATAATAAGGCTCTACAGTAATAAACTCTATTTATTAATTTTTATTTAATTTTATGTATTTTTCTCGAACAATCAAATTTGAATTCCATTTCAAATAGAAAAAAAGTGCTCAAAGTTAGTTACTGGAAAAATAATTATTAAAATATGATAAGAACGATAACAGTTAGGATTCAACATGTTGTGTTAGTACTAGAGTTATCTTCAGAGTCAAAGGTCGTGAGTTCGATTCCAGTCATTGTTGGACAATGATAGATAGATATTGCGTTTCTGGTTTCAGCATGCATGTTTTTGGGGGTGGCTGCTAGCGAAATTTTCATGTTTTTTTTTTACCATACTTGAATGCGGATCTTAATCTAAGAAAAGTCCTTTCGGAAATCAACTTTTGATATAGGTAATAAAATGACCTTTGGTCATTGAAATGATAGTTGATGACTTTTATGAAAATATATTTTTGTTATTAATTTCATATTGAAAATAATTGACTGGTATCAATATTGTATTTATAACATAAAACAAAACTTTTTGGGATTTTTAGAGGAGATTTTCATTATTGCTGTCATAAACATTTAAAGACTTGTCACTCGTTCATATGGATTTTCTATCTTCTCACAAATTTTATGAATTAAAATTATTTTTGAATATTCTGATGGAATGTTGAAACATTTTGATGGAAATAAAAAATATCAAGTGACGTATATTTTGATTTATGAATGATTTCTTTTTATTTGAAAAGAATCTTTTGTAATCTTAAAAAAATATCAAAAATCAGAAAAAATAATAGAAATTTTTTTAACTATACGCATGCATAATAGTAGACATTTAGAATAAAAATTATTTTAATATCAATTATACTATTTATTTAATTTTAAACAAAAATATTAATAATAATGTGAAGCCGTGGTAGGCATTAGAGAGTCATTACCATTGTCACAAGGCAGTGATAATCCAAGGTTCATGATGTTTAAACAAGTGATTTTGAGGAGGCTAGAGCATGTTATAAAAGTCACTAACGCCCTCCAAGTAAAATGATGTTTCTTCTGCGGATATATATATATATATACATATATATATATATATATATATATATATATATATATATATATATATATATATATATATATATATATATATATAGTATGTATGCATGTGTATGTATATATATATATACATATATACTCTTTAATGATGCCATTAGACTGCAGTACATTATTTAATCACATTATGTAAACATTTATTGAGGAGAAAATTAGAAGTGTGTAGTTTTTATCTTAACATAAACAACTCATTTGTACTAAATATTTACCAAAATTTGCATTGTTTCGCTTTTATATCATAAATTGTATTTAGTAAGAAAAAAATACAAACACACACACACAAAGGCTTTTTACTTATTTATAAAATTATGAATCTTTATAAATGAATGTTCTGTATTTTGAAATTAGGACGTAATAATTACTGTTTAATAATTTTTACTTATACACAAAATAAAACTTACAACTTACTTATACGTTAAATATATGAAATTTTATATTTTTAAACAAGTGATAATATTTAATTAAGCAAAGAATTTAATTTAATTCTGTAATATAAATAAATGCATGCTTTTTTAATGTTGTAATAAGATTTTATTGCTTCATTTTCAATTAATCTTTATATTTCTTTTTTCAATTAATCTTTATATTTTCAATTAATCTTTATATTTCTTAATAAAAAATCTGTTAAGTTTGACAACGAGGTTTCTAGTGTACGGCTATCGTAAGCGAATTAATCAAGTGATTAATTGATTAATTCGCTTAATTAATCTAGTGAAATTTCGTTTTTAAACGAAATTTATTGATGTCATACGTTACGTTTGATATGAGTTGAAATGCAGCCACATCTAGATCTTGCGCTCCAAAATCTTCGTATTTTATAACACATAGACTGTATTTTCAAGATAATGTTTTTAATGTGTATTGAAGGATATTTGTCAAATTATTTTGATACTATTATGGTTTTAAGAATGTCTGATTGAAATGTTTTCACAAAAGAATTACTTTACGTATACTGTGCCAAAAAATAATTTTAGATTTTGATGAATGGTTTTTTCATTTGTAAACAAAGAGCTACAATAAGATACACATAAAATTGCATTTTTCTTATCTAAAAATATTTCATTTAACTGCTTATAGTCCTGTGCATGTTAGTTAATTTAAGTTAAGCTTTATATCATTATTGAGTTTATTATAATAGTAAAAATAAGGACATTTAAAATGAACTTGATGAGCTTATTATAGTCTAGTATTAAAAATGAATTCTTCGAATAGGAAGTCTCTGGATCTGTTTTAATTATTGGTGAACAAATAGAGATTGAAGTTGCATTTTGAATTTCAATTTACAGATCAACTGGAGAGCGTACTAGGTAATATTTGGCGCAATATGAAGGGAAATTTAAAAAGCTTTGTAGCATTTACAGATTTTACACTATCTAGTACACATTTTCGGTATGAGCTTACTACAGTGTCGAGTCTGCTAATATTCTGTGAGCAGGCAGTGTACGTTGCAAAATACATAAGGAATTGGCGGTAAATGTTTAGAAATGGGTATCCCATGATTTTTTGGCGATGTTTTTGCCAAGATGTGAGCAACAAAATGGCAACCCTAAAATTACGTTAGTAAAAGCGATGAGTATAACAGGGTTATCAGAAATTAAGTTTATCTCCAATATTTATTTTTTTGAAAAAACTAGGGTTAATCTCTTGTACACCGAACCCGAGTTAACCGCCTTGAAAATGTATGTGTTGTTTTATGAGCAATATTAATATTATTACGTTATTCAACATTTTAGTTTTAGAATTATTAAAAAGATTTTAATCAAAATATTTAAAAATGATTGAAAATCTATTGGCTTTTGTAACTATGAATTTATAATATGAATATATAATGAATAAGGAATTTATAACAATGAAGATGAAACTCCTCAAATCAACCAAATAAAGAGCAAAAATAAAAAAAAATACTTAAGAGAAAATAATTCTAGAATACTATAAGTATTTTTAAAAATTTCTATTCTTGAAAAATTCGAAACCGTAGTTTAACCATTGAAATCATATCCACTGATATTGTCGTGTCAATATACATACGTAAGCATTTTCTAGGAACTTTGTTTTGGCTTATATTTTGTTATTACTACGTAAAAAATATTTTTTGTGTTTTGTGTTTTCATTACTTTTTATCAATTTCTGATAATTTTTGTTTGTGATTGCATACGCCGATAATGTTCAAAAATACTAATTTTATTTATATGTAGGCAAAATATGTGTTGAGTTATAAATTCACGAAACTCATTGGAAATGGAAAACAATTTTTAAATCATTTGGTTTTCCTTCGTTTCAATACCATATTTTTAGGAACTCAAAATACATTTCAATAATCGTCGAGAATTGCGAAATAGTCGAAATTGTTTTCATAGAAGCGTATTCTTTTCAAATTTCTAGAATACATTGGAATGTGAGATAATAAATTTATTCTTTTCCTTTTGTTCAAGATCAGAAAGAAGAAAAGTATCCATTTTAGTATAAAGATATTAATTTGAATACTGAAGAAAGAAAAACTGTGCATTATCGAAATAGTTGATATGAGAAAAATATTTTAATAAAATAATCTACAAAAATAATTTCGAATCCAAATAAGTTATTGCATGCATTGCAGGAAAAGCTACCTTCCTTACTATCTTCGATTCAGCAGTATTTTTAAAGTAAATGGAATACATATTGTGGTGTAATAAACTTGAGAAAAGATGGATCTCACATCTCACAATACTAAGAAAAAGTCACAGCAAAATGACTCTAATAATTTCATAAATTATTTGTTTATATTGCAACACAACGAAGCCAAATACAACTTGATTTGTATCTTTTGCGTTCAATTTATGTTTAGAAGACAAGAGCTATAATTTTATTTGTTTGCAAGAGAGATGTAAAAAGGAACAGCAAACTTTTGAAAATTTACATTTTCAAAATTATTACACTTAAAAAGTAATTTAATTAATAAAGGCAAATAATAGCAACTTTTAAAAAATTTTGCTTCTTAAAAAGTAACATTTATTTTTAGCAATTTAATTGCAATTAAAAATGGTTTTAATAAACTCCCTTCCAAAATTTAAGTATGAAGATGTAAAATGCAAAAATAAAATTAAAAAAAAATCAATAAATACTGCTTTGATTGACACAAAATTCGGCATAAAAGTAACATATATATTTATGCATAAAATAAAATCAATAATTATATAAAGAAATGAAAACAATATTAAATTTTTGTAAGTTATCAGATAATGACATACTGGAGATTCAAACATAATTATGTATAAAAATAAACAGCATAAAATGAAAAAAGGACATTAATGGGGTATGGGATCCCCTTTTATCTGTATACAAAGTCTACACCTTATGACCATGCTTTCAATTAGGTGGTCAACCACTGCGGAATTCAGCAATAGCCATTCTTCTTGTAGAGAAGTTTCCATTTCAATAAGAGTGGCTGGAGGTGGGAAACGTGAAGATACAGCAGGACCGAGAGCATCCCAAAAATTTTCAATGGGATTAAGGTTGGGCGAATATGCTGGCCATGCCATACGCGTAATCCCTTCACTCTCCAGGTAGTCATCGACGATGTCAGCTCTATGGGGACGTGCGTTATCGTCCATTAAACTAAAATAGGGCCAACTGCTGCAGCGTACAATTTCACAATGGGTGCTAGGACTACATCTCGATACTGGATAGCTGTCACAGAACCCCATTCAAAGATATGCAAGTCGGTGTGGTATCCTAATGAAATCTTTGCCCACACCATAATTCTTCCGCGTCGGAATGCGTGATGTTCGGTGATGTTTTGGGGCTGATTGCATGTTCCTTGTTCACGCCATATCCTGTCATCTGGCTCCAGAGCAAATCTTGACTCATCAGTAAAAATGACATTGCCCCAGTCAGACACACCCCAATTGACATGTTCCTGGCACCACTTTAATCATGCTCCTCTTGACTGGATGGATAGACAAACACAAACTAGAGGTACTAGGGAGTACAGTCCACTCAAATGTATTCTTCGGCGTAAAGTAGCTGCAGATATCACCTTACCAATGGACGCTGTAACCATAGATGTCATACGTGTGGAGGTCGCTCTGCGATTCCACTTGGCTAAAATCGCAATATATCGATCTTCAGCGAGGTTAGTAAACCTTGGGCGCTGTCCTCACTGCCTAAACATTGAGCTCTTTCCCGGCTATATCTTTAATTGCTTTGTCATATTTGCAAATGTCTCCATCCTGATCCCCCACATCAACTCCTCTATTCCTCGGAAGTTATAGATGTGGCCACAGCTATCTTGGATACTTTTGGATGAATTTGAGTCCAATGCATTACTTTACTGGACAAGGCAACAACAGCAACAATTAAATCTTAAAAACTCGTGGTACTTTCAGCACTCGATAAATCTCATATTTGTATAAACTTTTGCGATTTTAAAATTATCATTTTTGGAATTTAACTGAGAAAATTTTTGGTTCCAATTAGATTAAATTTACTCTGATCTTTCATAGAAATTATTTTAATTCTTTAATAGTGATTAAGTCTTAAGAAGAGAAAGAATGGAAATGCACTCCTTTTTAATGCACATTCAATATTTTTATAAGACTATTTGTCGCCCAACTTGTATAGTGGTCAGCGAGTCTGACTGCGGATATGGAGGTCCTGAGTTTGAATCCCGGTTCGGGCATGGATGTACTTTCTCTATCTATCCTGTCTTTGTCCTTTCCTAGTACGAATGTGGAGTGAATGGTTGCCTACCCTATAAACGGGTACCTATGGCATGTGTATACTGAGGTAGTCGGACTCCACACCAAAATGTGGTTCAGTTGGAAAAGTGGAGCAGCGCACCCCATATTGCCAGCCTGACTGGCACACGACAACAACAACAACATAAGACAATTTAAATTATATATAGATTGTTAAATTTATGGATAATTATATGATTATAATCATTCATTTATTTTATTATTTATTACATAATTACAAGTTAACAATAATAACAAGTTAAAATAATAAATAATTTACTATAATAAAATATTTAAGTTTTATAAGAAGTTGATGTTATATAAAAAATGATTATTTCAAAAAAATCAAGTAATTTATTAAAAACTTGTTTCTTTTGCAACTTGTAATTCTTTAAATTTTTTCATTTGTGAACATTTATTCTCTATTCTTATTTATTCATTATTATTCACTATTTATTCATTATTTATTATTCTGAGTTTCTGGAAAAACATTTCATCCAGGTAATAATCTTCTTTCATAAATTTAATTTTTAAGATTTATTAAAATAAATCCATCAAAATACATATTTTCCACTAAGAGAATATTTAAAAGGTTTCCATATGATTTCATTTATATTTTAAGCATTTTCCAACAAACTGTTTCTGAAATTTAGTTTACGTTATCTTTTAGAAACGGGCACCAGAAATGAGAATTTTTCAGGAAATTATCTTTCCTTTACAACTATGGTGCATAGTTAAAATTTTAGAAGCAAAGTGGCAACGGCAAATTCTGTTCAAAATTTATTTTAGATAATAGATTTTAGCCTCACGGAAGTAGAATAGCACACATTCTAATTTCAAATATTTTGATTGACGTTAAGTGCCCCCTGCAAGTAAATAAGCACAAACTAAATCTATCATATTATGGCTGAAGTATAGGATGAGGAAAATCAATATATTAAGAATTATTCTTCCCTGTGGGATTTATATGCTCAACTTTACAGTAGAAAATTCGATTTCCTATGATTAGTTCCTTAATGGAGAAGTTTCATCATAATAATAATCAAACACAAAATGAATTACTTGCTGTTCTTAATTTTTATTTGAGAAAATAATTTAACTGTGTACGAAAGTTTAGATATGTTATTCTTTCATGTTTAATTTGATTCCAGTAATTTAATTTATGAAATCCATGGTAATTTGGTAATGTTATCAAGTGTTATTACTTTTATTTGTTGTTGTTATTACTAATGACACTTGGACAAGCCAAGCTCGCTATGCCATTTGGCTATGCGAATTTAAGTCAATAAGGAACGCCTTTCGTTTTAATCAGAGCCCCATGAAGGTGAAAGTACGACTTTGCTCTACACACATGCTATAAGTATCCGTTTATAGGGTAGGCAACCATTCACATCTCATTCATACAAGGAAAGGACAAAGATAAAATGGATAGAGAGAGAAAGTACATCCATGCCTGAGCCGGGATTCAAACCCAGGACCTCCTTATCCGCAGTCAGGCACGCTGACCACTAGACAAGTTGGGTGGCATTACTTTTATTTAAACAAATTGAACTTTTGAAGGATTTTAATGCTATATATCATATAAGGTAAAAGCTGATTTTAATACTATAACATGTTAGGCAAAAGCTGAAACCTATGTATATTTCATCGAGAAATCTTAAATTGATCTATTACTGCATGAAGGTTTTCTTTTCCCCACTTTAGTATGTTTGTCGCTTAAAAATCATTTCTTTCAAACAAAGGCTAATTAGATCACAACCTACATTTTAAAACCTATTTTCCAACCACCACCTACATTTAACCCGAGATCGCATTCAAACCATTGAATAGTGTTGTTGTTGTTAGTTATGGGACACTTGGACAAGCCAAGCTCGCTATGCATTGGAAATGCTAATTTAAATCAATAGGAAGCGTCTTTCATTTTAATCAGTGCACCACGAAGGTGAAAGTAGTCTTTTTTAAATCCTCCGATAGATGGCACCACCAGCGGATCCACTTGCTCAATTTTGACATTGATCTGAAAGGGGAAGTAATTTTCTCTTGAACATTGCATCTATGGTAACTGTTCAACGAGTGACCACAGGACTTTCGATTCCAGGGACCTATAACGATTACGTATATGGCCGGCCGCAAACACCGTAGACAGTCCGATTGAGACGCCGTCTTATAGTAGACAAATGTGATCTCCTCGATGTCTTAGTGTGACGTAGCTAAAACGTTGTATCTGACGTCATGGAATTTTAAACCAATGAGAGCGCTGTCTCGCGGAAAGTTACCAGATATTTCGAATCTGTTCAAAATCTAGAAACGTCTCGCGCTCCAACCCTTTTGTGACATAGCTAAAATCTTAATGACGTCATTTGGACTGATGCGATTCTCGCGAGACGCTCTGTGCATCTCGCGAGACAAGTCTCATGCGATCATCTACGAATTTGCGGACTGCCTATAGCATGTACTGAGTGGGTCTTTGGCGACACTGGGAATCGAACCCCACACTTCGGGATGGAAGGGTGATACCCTAATTACTAAGCTACCACTCAAATTGTTGAATCAAAGATTAAAGTGCTAATCCTTCGGCTACATATGAAGGTTGATCAAGACTAAGACACAGAACCACAAAAAATATCTATATTTGAAGTGGAATCAAAATCACGTAATGATGAAATAAAACTAAAATAAATCTTAAAATTATTCAAAAGTTTATAATTAAAGAAAAATTAGAGTTAGTAAAATAAATTTATTTACCAGTATAAAGTAATGAAATTACACATCTATGTTGAGTAAACCAAAGAATATTTCTTTTAACAAAGGTAAATATTCTTGAATAAGGACTTTTATGGTTTTTTATTTGTAAAAGTGTGTAGTAAAAAAACATTACAAATGCAATACAAAATGAGATCCCTTCTGGAATTCAATACCAAATAACAATTTCGTATCGGAATTTTTTTGACTTATTTCAGAAACATGAAAGTTATTTGTGAAATTATATATTGAATGAAAAATAAAGTTAAAACAAATGCAGACCGTTATATAATAAAATCTGAAGAACTCAAAAATGAAAAAGCATAATCACATTTCTATTTATTATTGTCATTATTTATCAAATTATAGTTTAATTATGTTTATTTAGTAGAACAGGGGGTAGTATGACAAAAAACATCATTATTCCACGGCATTGAAAAAGTTTTCATGGAATTTTATAAATATGTTTTTAAGTAAAACATATTTATTTGGCCCATAAAGTAATATGGCCCATAAATGGCCCATAAAGTAATACATTTTATGGGCCATTGCATTAAGGAGAAAGATTCGATTTGCTTGATATTCTATAGTTACTTATAGGACACGAAATCTAAGTGCTACAAAAAAGTGTAAATATTCGTGCAAATATATTATATTTATGATTAATTACTCGTTTTAGTATGTCATTATCGTGCCTAAAGTTATAATATGTATGAGAATGTTGCCTAAAGAACTTTTATTCTGTAAAAATAACGGTTTTCAGACTGAGATATAAGTCCAAAATCTAAGACAGCTTGGCGTCAATTGGCGATATTTTGGCGAAGAAGTTTTAAGTTACTAGGGTCAATTGGAGCCCAATAATCATAGGTTTACGATAGGAATATTCTGGAAACTTTCATGGTCAAACACCGAGGAGGAATGAATATCTGCCTCACCAAAGCAATGAGTTAGTTGACAGTGAAACAAGGAATCAGACGCTTCAGTTAACAGTTCTGAATGTTGTTGTATTTAGTTTCTGTATGATAGAAACTGTTTACCTAACCCTGAATAAAAGCTTCAAGCTAACGTATTGCATTAGTGTGATTAAAAAAATTGTAAATAAAGTTTTTGCTTAGAAGGAAACTAATCTTTTCTTTATTTCTGGATAACCATATTCTCTTTGCCACGAAGTAAAGCGTAATATCATTAGGCCGAGACTAGAATATTGTAACCGTATCTAGAATATCCGTATCTAGACTGTATCTAGAATATTGCATCCGTTCCTGTATTTTATATTCTAAAATGCAAGATGTATTTGTATTGGCTTCAAAGGCATGTTCAAATATAGTTTCGTTTGACTGACTGATCAGACAAATGTTACTAAAGCCTGAAGTTCCAAAACATGATACATTTATGAACTGGTTGTTAAAACATGAAAAAATAAATTATGTAAACATGAATTTGTTCCGAAAATATTCATTTTTTATATAAAGTAAATTCCATTCATGATAAAATTTATTCCTCCCACTTTATAAAAGAAAATTTAGCTTACAAATCAAACAATCGTACGTAAAATATTTTTCTCATGTTTTTCGCTTGATTTTTTTTTTGCTTATTGTAATACATTACTATTTTCTGATATTACCTGAGTGAATGTAGTAAAAATTTGATGTTAAAGATCAATATTCCTTTGCGATAAGCGAATTTATTGTGCTTTGTGATATTGCACTTTGCCAATAGATTAAACTGAATATTACGTAGTCGTATATATATATATGTAATTGCTTATATATATATATATATATATATATATATATATATATATATATATATATATATATATATATATATATATATATATATATATATATATATATATATATATATATATATATATATATATATATATATATATATATATATATATATATATATATATATATATATATATATATATAGACTATAAAATACATTTCCCTTTTTATATACTATTAGGAAGGATAATACTGTACTTTAAAAGTGATTCACAGTATTTTATAAATTTAAAGTTATACAAATACAATCTAACACTTTCTGTAAATACCCAATGTATATGGGAAAGAACTCTTTTTAATCTTCGTTAAAACTCATTCACTCATCACCAAATATAAATGAAGAGTCACTTGAAACCGCTTCTTAATCAGCAGCATTTGAATCCTCATTCAACAAATTATTACATTACAAATGTCACACTTTTTAAATAATTTAAACTTTGCCATCTGTTTAATATCGTTAGTTTATATGTTTACAGTGAGTGTGTGTGTGGTTTGTTTTAAAAATCCACTTCCTGATTCCGCTAAGTTCTTTTTATTTTCTCAGTTGGGGTGATCTGAATTGCCTCTCTGTAGATCTGTTTCCATGTTCTTTAGTATACGCAACCAACCTCAATTTGTATACTATATTACCGCAATGCCGACATTGTTTTTGGAGCTATAACCTGCCAATAAATTAAAAAAAATTGCACAGTAGTCATTTACCATGCTAAATAATCACTCACAAAAATTGGAAAGTTTCAACCAACCCAACCCAACCCAGCTATATTCATCTATGAGAGTGCAGGCGTATTAACAGAACTCAACTTAACTGTAATATTCCTACTCTCCATAAAGAAACTAGAAAAAATCTAACTCCGAATAGAAGAAATTGATAAAAATGAATATTAACAAAATGTGAGTATCGACATATAAGACGCATCATATTTTTGAGACCTATTTTCCAAGAGAATAAGTCCAACAAGTACAGTACATCCCTTCAAATATTCCCGTACATCCCGAAAAGAATGCAAAGATAATTTAAATAGAGCCTTAATTGTTTTATATTAAAAATTGGATTTCATATTAAAACTATATATAAATTTGCTTATGAACTAATTTAAATAACTTCTCAGAATGTAGGACAATAGAGGTTGAGATATTACTCTTTAAATGAGTAAATAAACATGAAAATTCTATTTCTAAATTTTGCTTAAAAATGGAAACAAGTAATAATCGAATGAAACATTTTGTAACATATTTGTCGAAACTTTTTTAATAAATCCAACAAACAGCAAATATTTTATCTTAAACAAAAGAAAGTCGTTTGGGAATTACATAATGATAAGTTTCTGTTTTTTCCTAAAGTTTTTATCTTTTAAAAATTTTTGGGATAAAAGAAAAGTAGTTTACTGTTTCATAAGCTTTGTGAAGGTAAGGAATTGATTTAAAACAATAAAAAATATTCCTATTCTGAGATAAATGCAAAGAAATTATTCTTAGAAAATGATTATTTAAAATAAAATATAAAATAATAATTGATTCTCAAAATACAAAAAAATATTTCTACTGTAAAAATATTTTGTTTTAAATAGCAATAACGAAGTTGTATATTGAGTACCTATGAAAATGAATTCAAAAATATTCTAATAAAGCTTGATTATTAGATTATAAATACATGTTAAAATTTTTTATCTAAAATAAAGTAAATAATGTTTTATTAACTGTTCTTGGAAAATATATCTATGACAAAGACAGAATAAATAAATAATGCGTAAATAATCATATTCAAGAGAATTTAATAATTTTTCTTCCATTTGTATCTATTTTCAAACCATTTTCTAATCGAAATATAAGACAATATACTGTCTTATTCATATATTAAAATATAATAAAAAGAACTAACATATTTGAACAATCATTGTAAATATTGCTTATATTTTAATCAATTAGTATTCAATTTAATTTGATAAAATATCTTGTACTTTTAATTTTTGAATACTTTTAATAACTATCTTAAAACTTTCAGATATTATTAAAAATAATAAAGAAAATCTGATGGCCATTGATCTAGACCGTCAATGAAAACGTCCTTTAACGGCTAGTGGTTTCTTTTTTTCGACGTGTATTATTGCCACCCAGATTTATGGTGGTTATGATCTTTGGTTGTCACCACATTATTTTAGGTTCAAGTCTTGAATAAGGCTTGGATGTATAATTTATGAAAAATTTGAATTTTCTGCCTGAATTGGATCCCCGTTTCGAATAAGAGAACAGCTCACCCTCCTGTTCTTGTCTGGAGTCATCGTCTTTTTTTTTTAAATGTTCTCTATTTCTGTTTGTTTGTATTTCTCATGATAAAAATTAAAATTAAACAGAGAATCAATATGGTTAATAAATTTAAGAAACTAGTTTAAATCTAAATACATAAGCAGCAAAACGAAAATACAACTATACAAAGCACTAGTAAGACCAATAATTCTATATGGTAGCGAATACTGGACAATTTATAAAGAAAACAAAGAGAAGCTTATAACTTTTTTGAGAGAAAAGTTTTGAGAAAAATTTTGGAGCAATTAGAGAAAATTGAATATGAAGAATCGGATATAACCACAAATTCCAATTGAAATACAGAGAGTCCAACATAGTCAAAGCTATCAAGGCCTCTCAAATATGGTGGCTAGGGCATACCTATCGGTATGACGATATAAACCCAGCTAGAAAAATAACTTTCCAAACACGAGAGGGAAAGATAAGGAGAGAAAGATCAAGAACTACAGGGATGGATAGAGTGGAGAGATGGTTATTGGACCTAGGAGTAAGCCGTTAGAGCATGGGTTCCCAAATTTTTTTTCTCATGGACCACTTTCAAAGTTTTACTATTTTCGGTAGACCCCCTGTTGCTAACAAAAAGTACCTAGGTACTTGCAAAAACTACTTAAACAAAAAAGTACCTAGGTACCTGAAGTTTAATCTTCCCTGGCTTTTTGTTCTTTTTTATAGAAGTTTAGAATAATCTATAATATTTATAAATTTTTACTACATAACTACTTACTACACTCAAGTAGTAAAACAAATATAATATGATTGATATAAATTACAATATACAATAAAAATATGTATAACAAATAGGCAGATACTTATTTTTTCCGGCACTACAAACACTGACATCGATTCACTCACAGTCACACTTTTATGTTTAAAATCTTGGAAACAAACGAGTAACATTTTGTTCTTGGTATTCGTATTTATACTAATGTAGATTGCAAGCACAGCGCAAGTCGCATTTCATCCCTTTGCAGGTCTAAACAAGCATCCCGGACGAGCGGCACTTTGCAAGTCTCGATATGTGGTGTTCACTTCTACGATTATCTATTGTTCTATTCAATTCAGTGTTTCAACTGAGTTTCGAATATTTTCTAGTGCTTACCTAGAGAATGATGCTACTTGCCTACGTTGGTAAGTAAATCCACGCCAAAATTTTTGTTCTATGAAAACCAGAAAATCTTTCGTGGACCCCCACTTACAACTTGGGAACCCTTGCTTTATTTTCACGTCTACGTGGACTTCCGTGTGGTCTCTTATGGACCCCTGGGTTTTCACATGGACTACTTTGGGAACCTATGATCTAGATGGAAGCAGCTGACTGAGACAGCCTTGTCCGCTAATTGGCTGTAGAACTTATGAAGAAGAAGTACTTTCTCATGCACACCAGATAAAATAAAATGTGTATTATATTTCTGAATCACATTTAATAAATACAAAGTATTATTAATCTATTTTAAACATACACAAGAGTTCAATATGATAGAATTATAAATATATGTAGAAAAGTAACAAATAACATTCATTTCATGTAAACCATAAAAGTAAACATTTATTCTTATTTATTTATTTTTTCGAAGCATAAGAACTGCAGCATCCTTTTCTTAAGATATTATTTGCATCTACGCTTGTACTTTTATTATCTAGACAATCATAGTATGAAATGAATGCGCCATTTCTATTTAAGTAATATCGTAACCTATTCTTATGGTAAAAGTTATTCATTATATATTTCGTATCCAATGGTATTAAAATGTGCTGTACAACTTTCTTCAAGAAACTTATGAGGAAAGCCACTCTTCAACAAGAATAAATTAAAAATTAGTGTTTACCTTACTGTGCTTTCTTTGTTTCTTGAAGTAGTTACTACATTTAAAATATAAAAAAAAGTTTTTTTTAAAAAATTTTAAAAAAAGAACTGCATTAAGTGAAAATTAATAATAGTCTAAAAAATTAAGATTATTTTAATTTTTAAATACAATTAAGGCTAACAGCCTTAATTGTAAATTTTATTGAAATAATCAAAACATTGTTGTACGCTTTATAACCCCATAATAAATTTCAATTGAAAGTATTCACTCATTATTAATTATAATTAAAGCTAAATATATACAAATTACTAACCAAAAATATTAAAATTTGTTAGATTCCTTATGTTCTCAAAAATATTGTAACTTAAAAGTTTATCAAAAATTTAAAAAATAATTATAAAAGGAAAAAAAGCATATTTGTAATAAACACAATGTTATTTAGAGCTTATAAGACGCTATCAATACTCCATAACTAAGTCAGCTTAAGAAATATTTTCAAAGAGCAAGAATATATGGTTATATTTTTCCACAAAAATATATTGTAAATTAAAACTATATATTCAGATTACCAGTATATAAAAATATATATAAATTAATAATCAAAAATATTAAACATTTTAAATTAAATATTGTAAATAAAAAATATTGTATATTAAAAGTTATCAAAAAATAAAATAAAAAACATATTTGCACTAAAAATGGCTTTTTTTAGAGTTTATAAGCCGATATCAATACTCACGAATCACTAAGTCAGCTTAAGAAATCTTTTTCAAAGAGAGAATATGTGGTGTTTTATTTTTCCCCATTTTTTCCTTTTTTCTTACTTTTTCAAAGAGATTAGGAGCTAAAAATCATGACATTTTGTTGACAGTGCTTGGAACTGCTTTTTGTGCTATTCAAAATGTCTTCTCAAGCCTCCAATTTCGAACGCTTTCATGATCCTTTGTGGACAGATGTCAAAGAAAATTCATCGAAAATGAAAAAGCAGAACTCAATTTTTAATTCCAAATCATTTCCTTTCATATAAAAAATTGAAATAACATTCATTTCCCATTTGAAGATTATAACTTGTAAAGAGAAATATAAATTTATAAAAAAGTGTATTGGCAGCGATTTCTATATGTTATCTGAAGAAGTATTTTCAGATTGATTTACTTTAGTTTTTAAATGAAAACAATATTTTTAACTCCTGGTATAGGAGAAATGTTTTATAACACAATAATTTTAAAGATATATGGTCATTCTTTACAAGACACCTAAATTCCTCGTTTCTTTTAATGTTTGTCATCATGTAAACTAAACACGTTCTGCAACTTAAAATCTAAAATAATGTAATGTTTCGTTTTTTCTATAACGGTTTACTGAAACTATGGGTTTGATAAAGCTTTTAAAAAGAAATGAACAAATAGAAAGAAATTATTAAAGGTCATAATCAGTTTTAAAATTTGTTATACTATAGACGGAGATTAGAAAGTAGAAAAAAAATGGATTTTTAAAAATTATTAACGAATGAAAAAGTTAATTAACGAATCTTTATATTCGAGCACATTAAAATCTGAATATTTGCGTTTCACAATCATGGAGGAAATGTTTTTTTTTGTCTGAACACAAATTATAATTTTTTGGCCTGAATCTCAAAACATATTTTACTTAAAATATTTCTTATTAGAAAAACGTCTACAAACTATCAATTTTCTCTATAAACTTAATAAATTCCTGATATCATTGTTCATTAAAATAGAATACATTAGAACTTATATAATCAATCAGTAGATTTTGTCACAATTTAGATTTACAATAATGTAGATTTTATCAGTGGATCAGCACAATGTGAGGGTGACAAATTAATACTGTCATCAATATCAGACATTTTGAATATGTTTACAATGATATTGGTCTTCTGATAATTTTCAAAAGGATAATATCCAGATGTTTGTAAGGGTATTGTGATTCCTTAGAATAACTTCTATATATAATAAAAATAAATTCTTAAATCATAAGATTTCTCATAATGGTAACCACTCAACAAATGATTATCATTCATCTTTGAATTTTTATGCTTCAAGCATATCCCAAATTAGTTGAAATATGCTATGCTTAGTTACTTTTGAATGCAATATAATATTTTTTGTATTTGGGAAAACAAAAATATCTCTCTGAGCACCAAGGAATATCACACAGGGCCCGAAGGTACAACAAATATACTACATAACAAATCAAAAATAAATCATGAGATAAAAAAAATAATAATAAAAGAAGGCAAAGAGAAAAAATGAGATATAAAAGCTAAAAAAGGAGTTAGATTACAACAGGGATAAATTTTTTAAAAAATGCAAAAGTCTCTTAGGTCCGCCAAAATCGGGGGCCATCTGTTATTCAAGTCTGTACGAAGCTCGCGTTCCTTTCTTGTGAAACAGATGGGCATTCAAGAAGAATGTGCGAAAGGTTGTCAATACCGGAGTTGCACATGCACACGTCACTGTTTTTAATATGGAAACGGTGTAGGTAGCTCTTGAATTTTCCATGTCCAGTGAGGAATTGCGTAATTTTGAAGTCAGTGTAGTACTAGTGGTTCTTAATTCTGCAGGGAACTGAAGGGAAAAAATTTAGTCCACTTACAATTGGAAGAGGAAACAAAACCTGAGTTAAATTCTGTGATGATGCTCTTTTTGGTAATGGTTTTAAAAAAGATTTGGGTAGACTGGAATCGAGTTTATTTGTAAGTGAATGAGAAGAAATGCAATATAGTGAACTCGAAATTGTGTATGTTTAATTGATTGATCGTTGTTCATTTCTAGTAATTTTCAATTCTATATATACCCCAAAGTATAGTTCTACCTTATTTCAACTAAGCACACGAAAACTCATTGAATCGGGAGATACAGTTTAAAGTGGACCTCGAACGCAGTTGAACAACTTTGATCGAGATGGGAATCAAACCAGTGAACTGTTGAACTATAGAGCAAAGCCCCAACAATTCAGATACCAAGTAGACTTGTAACTATGGAAATAATTAATAAACACATCATGCTTTTCTTGAAAAATTTATATTTTTAACAATACAAAATCTATAGAGTCGTAAATAATTAACACTAAACTTAAATAACGTAATTGCATCATTAATGGATAAAAATTATTAATCTTCCAATTCTATGTTCAATGTATTTTATATTAAAGGAGTATTATCATTTTTTTAAATGTCTTCACCTTTTTATTATTGAAACAGATTGCTGCGAAAAGATTTCTGCTTTGCTGTTAGAATATTTATTTTTTGCGAATGGCATTTAATTCTAAGCAATTCGTAATCCCAAGTCAATAAAAAATTAAAAGCATTTCTAAGATAATTCTTAATGCTAAATTAATTGGGTAAAAAGAAACTATACGTTATTTTTCTAACAAAATATGGTTTAATTTTTTTTTTGATTTTAAACTTGTATTAGTTTTTTTTTCGAGAAAATATTGTTCCGTTATATATGATATTCGTTAATTGTTAATTTACGTCTCGTCTTAGAACCAACAACATAATTTTTAAATAGACACAATTGTCAACATCTTTACTAGTAATCTATGTAAAATTTAAGTAAATTAATAAATTTTGCAGTTATTGCAAAATTTATTGCTTTACTTAAATTTTCAAAATTATTTTAAATTACAACTAAAGTTTACATTTTAAATATATTTCATTTGATTTTTTTGTATAATAATCTAGGATTATCTTATTTTATTTAATTCATTTTAATGTATTTTATCATTTTTGCTTGAAATAAATTCAGTGATATAGAATGAAGTGTGTGTATTGTATAACTTGAATTTTATACTTTCCCGCCTTTATTTTGAAACCGAAGTTGAGCAGTGTATTTTGCTACATTCCTATAATTTAATTAGAATTAAAATACTTCACTAATTAGTTCCAGTACTTTAATTTTGTTGCAAAATAAAATAAAATTTGGGAACACAGTTTTGAAAACAAAATAATATTAATATGAAAATTTTGAAAATAAAATTCAAAAGTAATATGGAATGATAATTTTTAAATACTATTGATTATAAGAAGAAATAGGAAAAAATTAAAGCCTTTTTATTTGCCAAGTTAAAAAACATTGAATAAACATTTCGAATAGGTAATAAATTTCTGTTGTTTTACCTGTATATATAGCATACATTTTAAACTTTAATTTTTCTTAATAAGAAACTACAAAGTTCAATATATTTTCTTTATGCAATCCAAATAACTATACCAAATTCTTAAAACAACATTTTATTTAATGGCTGTTGTCGATAATATTTTATTAAATACAGAATCCTTAAAAATATATTTGCATTAATTAATTATATATAAATATTCACGATTGTTTGGTGTCGCAATTTTGGCTGTGAGTTTTCTCATTTCATTATAGTCACCATGGTGCAAAATAATATCTTTTTATCGTTTGCATTTAATGATAATTTTATGACAAAGGTCTCTGCTTGCGCTCAATAACTACAAAGTTTAATCTCTTTATGTGGTAGAATTTAATTATATAATTCTAGATAATTACATTTATCATTCTTATCTCTGGCAACATAACATTTAAATTCAGTAACAAAGAGTTACTTTTTTTTCAACGAGAGTAAATCGTTTTACCAAAAAATCTTAACATTTTATGTAAATATGTTTCTTGTTTTTAGAATGACCTTTGAGGAATATTATCATGGAATTCTTTCAAAAGTTAAATATGTTATTTTTATTTGTTTTGATAAATTTTTGGTAGTAATGCAATGAAACATTCGAAATCTAAACGATACAGAATTTGTTAAATTTCATATTGTTAGTAAGCTAAAAGGGAACATTTTATTACGTCATGAGAGATATTACTATTTCACTTAAGGCGATCAAATAAAACACCATCTTAAGTATTTTTTTAATGAATATAAAATCTAAAAATATATGTAATATTCAAGTATTTATTAAAAGAATATCAACTCCTTCTTGTAATCTAAATTATATTTTTATGAATTGTCTAGCAATTTCAATTTCCCCAAAAAGCTTTTCAATTTCCAACATTTCAAATTAAAGACATAAATTTTAGACAAATCACATCAAAAAGTTTTTCTTCACTTTTTTATTTGAGTGTTACAAACCAAAACTTCAAAATTCGGTTACCGATGCATTATTTTCTGTTTGTATTCACAAAAAATTTTCTGAATATAAAAATTCCAAATTGGACTACTTTTTGATATGAGTTTACTGATATGAATTTACCATGAACTTTAAAAATTATGTTATGAAACTTACTCCAAAAAATAAAAAAGAATGAAATGCATGTTCACTTTTAAAAAACCCTGTAAAATGACAAGAAGGAAAAACAAAGAATGGATCGGAAACTTCTTTATAAAGAAACTTTTACACATTTTTAAAAATGTATTTCGAGAAAAGCATCAACTTTTTAAAATTGTGAAGCGGCCCATATATATTCATAAAAACGAATTTTATGAACAAGTGTTACTACGGAATATAATTTAAGCATCATAAATGAGGGATTTGTTTTTTTTTTTTTTTAAAAAGTTCTCTTTTTTTAAAATTTCCTTTTAATGACCGGGGCAATTTTTAAAAATGAAAATTTTAATGAATTGAAATGAATTTGATTTAAATATAACATTATTTGTTTTATTTCTAAGAAATTTTATTATTAATATTTAATTTACATGACACTCTGCGATACATATTCATTTTTATAAATATGCATGAGATACTTTACAATTGTAGAAAGTTAAACACTTTGTGTATTTTGAAATATTTTATTTCTTTTGTGTTATAGCAAAAATTATATTGAAATAAATATTACTTTTAATTTATATATATATATATATATATATATATATATATATATATATATATATATATATATATATATATATATATACATATATATATATATATATATATATATTTATATATATATATATATATATATATACATATATATATATATATATATATATATATATATATATATATATATATATGGTATTAACTGCTTAATAAATGATAAATAAGCTTATTTCTTTGATTTATATTTTTCTATGTTTTTGATTTTTAAATTTTGTATACTAATGTTTACAACTTTTAATTTTTTTAATTTATAAAAAATGTCAAATAATTTAAGGATTTCTGTAGAAGAGTTCTTATAGAAATGAGAAACTTATCAAAGTTATTGTTAGAATTCTGTATTTTGCTGTGAGATAGTTTTGGTTTATTAATAGGACTTTCAATATAAATTAATCGCAGGCATTACTTAAAAAATTATAACCATATTTTTTGCTTATTTGAATTGTTAAAAATTTAATTCTGAAGACATTTTAATTAAATTCGAATATTAATTTTAATTTCTCATTTTAATTAATTGAACATTTTAATTAATTCAAAATCAATACCTATAGTATTTCCTCAACTACTGTTATTTATCCTGAAATAATGAAAAAATATCAACTCAATACTTTGAAATTCGTCTTTCGTTGGTATGTTTTGGGCTTTAATGGTTTAGTTTTCTACATTGTAGCTTTCTTGAAGTTTAGAATCAATAAAAATAATTAAATTGAAATTCCCCTTCACCATAGAATAAACTAACAAACTTGGAATTTTGACTATTCATTTTGCTTTTTGTAACCTTTGCTAACAAATTTATGATTATTACTAGAATTTATTACAATTTTATTAAAATTTAAATAATTCATTGTATTTTCACTATACGTTTGAAATATTTTCATTTTCTTTATTTCGCAATCTATTTACAGTAAACTTATTGCTACTTCTGTTTAAAATAATATTCAAAAATTGAATGACAAAATGATTTTTGCAATGCGATATTGGTAATATAGGAAAGGGAAAAATATACTAATATTTAAGGAAAACTGATTCATATTTAGTAAATTAGTTTGTGGCATTATTCACAAAATATATTTTGCAACAGTTATAAAAAAGAACAACATATTCTAAAGTGAATTCGTTTTTCTGAGATATAATTCTTCGATTGTGAATTCGCCAGAAGCGGAAGCTCAAATTTCTTATTATCATTTTGAAGTACTCCAGGAAGAAATTTTGTAAAACATCATACATATAGCTCTTGTCTTTTTGCCAATTCGACGGATTGTAAATTTTATAAACACTGTACGATACTCTGATAGGTAACATTAAAAGCTACTTATATTGATGCATAAGTTATTTATAATGTTATAGTACACGATTTAAATTATTTATGTATATATAACATTGCTCAGAGATCTTAAACTGTACTGAATTATTAACTGGTTAAGTTCCACCAAAAATATTTATAATATATCGTACTATGTTGAGATGACGATGAACTTTCAGCTGTTTAAACTCTCCATATGTTTCCAACAGAAAAATATTAAGTCGTAAGAAAATTTTATATTTATAGAACTTAGCAACATAACAGAAGAAATTGCAAAAAAGATTGAAATGGATTTGTTTCATTATCAATCATATTTCAGTAATGTGCAGTAATAAAAGAATAAGAGATTTCAGTAATAAAGGAATAAGAGACTTCAGTAATAAAAGAATAAGAGACTTCTGTAATAAAAGAATAAGAGACTTCAATAAATAAAGGAATTAGAGATCCTTATGTTCTCGCCTTGTTTCTTCAGTTAAATTCAAACATTCTTCATTGCAGTTTGGAAAAACAGCATAACAAAAGAAAGTGTAAGTAAAGTTGAAAAAGATTTATTCCTTTATTAATCTCACTTGGCGTAATGTGCATGGTACAATAAAGGAATAAGCTATCCTTTCTTTTTTGTCTAATTTCCTCTCATTTAGGCTGAAATATACTTTATTGTGTTATTTAGACTGATCAGAGCTGTTGAATTTAAAAATTTAGCTATTGTTATTAAATTGAGAAGATATTTTTGAGGGGAATTATATATATATATATATATATATATATATATATATATATATATATATATATATATATATATACACACATATATATTGAAGTTTCCAATGAATATATTAAGCGAATCTTATAGTTTTTCACTTTAAGTCATGTATAATGCTTTGATATATAGAATAAATAATATACACATTAGAACATACATACACTCAATTAAGTAATCCTACACTTAGAAATCATTCTATATTTTTTATTTAAAACTGTTGTGCTTTGCTCTGCATCAATTGGAACACAGATGAGACTTAAGTGCTTTTATCAAGCTTATTTATTTTAGTTAAGTTTATTCATTCAAAGCAATTTTTAGAAACATTTTTAAATAGTACTTATAAGGCAAAATTCTGAAAAGTAAAAGACAATATTAATTGATAAAGCTAAACAACAATCGTGTGTAATTTGTTTGATTAAAACGGAATGCTTCCCCAGTAGTTATAAGAAGTTATTGATAGTTATATCTCTCGCTTAATTAATCTAAGCCAAGTTATATTTAATTTTTATATTTTTTACTTGACACCGTTTGTTGCTTCACCATACACAAATAAAATCATATGATTTCTGAAGATAGTTCGTAACTCTGTATTGTTCATTTAAAAATTAAAATAGCATAAAAATGATTTTTCTTTTAAACCAGGAGTACAAAAAGCTTTCTTTTCTTTTCAGTTTATGTCTCTAATTTAGAAGATGTGCTTGCTTAGCAGAACCGAGAAATTCAATTGAGTTTAAAAGTTGTTTGTTCAATGTCGTCCATGTCGTAAATGGTTTGCTTAAAACCATAAAAGAGTTGTTTATTGTTTTAATAGCGAATAGCCGCAGTTAAGAAAATCTCTTTCTGTAATCATTAAACTAAAACATACCCCATTAATTTTTTTTATTCTGAATAAAAAGGTCAAAATATTTTTTTTAAT
>CM075860.1:48242202-48259702 GCA_037975125.1 Latrodectus hesperus
TCTCTTCTTCTGAATGAAAACGACGTCCACGTAAGTTCTTTTTTAGATTAAAGAATAACCAAAAGTCGCACATAGCTAGATCAGGTGTATACGGCGGATGTTCGATCACTTTAATTTGTTTTTGTTTAAGAAACTCAACTGTTAATCCGGCTGTATGTGAAGATGCATTGTCATGGTGAAGCATTAGTCCACTAACATTCAGTTCTTGTAGAATTTCTGTAAGACATTTAGTGGTATATCAGTTGACTGTTACTGTCTTCTGTCCTTCCATCTTGATGGCTTTGACTAATCCCGTACTTCTGAAGAAAACGGCATACATCACTTTTTTCAATAAGCGTTATTTTTTCACAATTTTTTCACCATTGTTTTATCACAATGGAGCTATAATCTCAATGATGGAAACAATGCTATATTAGTGGTTGTTATTAAAGCCAAGTTTTGGAGAAAGCTATTTCTCAATTTTTTAAAGGAAATAGATTTTTTTCACAGAATTTAGAATACACAAAATTTTTGTAATAATAGCAATTTTTGCATCTATAAAGTAGTTATTTTATGTATTGTTATCTCAATCTTAACTTTTTTCAGTGAGCGTTGTTTTTTCACCATTATCGGCGTGGGATCATCTTTAAAGACCCATAATTTGCTTTCTTGACGTGTTGGAACGTCAAAAAACAGTATGTACGTTTCATTACCTGTTACAATTTTAAAAATGATGTGGTGGCCACCATCATCCAGCATATTAATAGTTTCTTTACTGATTCCGAAACACTCCTCTTTTTGATGCTCAGTTTGATTATGGGGGACCCAACGGCAAACTACTTTTTCATATTTAATTCTTCATGAATGATTTTGTGTATGGCTGCAGTATCCAATGTTAAGTTCCTTCTGTATCATTTGATAGGTACAGCGATTATCATCCATCAACATTTTTCGTATGGCAGACACATTATCCAGGATTATTGCCGACAGTGACCTTCCTGTGTGTTCTTCATCCTGAAGAAAATTGCGACCTCTTCTAAATTCTCTAAGCCATCTGAATACAGTAGCACGAGCTGGAGATTCATCACCAAATGCTAATTGCAGCCGTTGAACACATTCTTCTTGATTTAATCCTGCTTTGAAATCGTAGAAAATCATAGCGCGAAATGTTAAGTCGGTAAAAAATCATCTTCTGTGTTAAAATACTTTTTATTTTAAAATTAAACCGTTATTTTTCTTTTGTAAATTCTCGTCTGCGCGCATCTCAAAAATTTCAGAGTAATCCTCGTATATATATATATATATATATATATATATATATATATATATATATATATATATATATATATATATATATATATATATATATATATATATATATATATATATATATATATATATATATATATATATATATATATATATATATATATATATATATATATATATATATACATATATATATATATATATATATATATGTATATTTTATAAAATACAATGAAAAAGGCCAAATGGAGAATAGTACATTGAAAATACTAAATAGAAAATAATACATTGAAACCAGTACACAGTCTTTAAGACTATGTCTTGGGCCATTGCAGAAAAGCCATAATTTGTGCCAATGTGGTCAACACCCCCTGACAAAGCTGGCCATATTGGTACTTCATTCCATTTTATATCTATCTTTCATTGATATTTTCCTTGATGTTTTTCTTTGAAAATTCTTCCAAGTATTTTCAATGTACTGTTTTTAATGTATTATTTTCTATTTAGTATTTTCAATGTACTATTCTCCATTTGGCATTTTTCATTGTATTTTCTAAAATATACTATTAACTATATTTTAGTAATACTATTCTAGCTGCTTTTGCGCTAAATGTATTGCTAAACATTAATGGTTTTTATATATTCTTGTGCTTTTCAGTTCGATATCTAACTTTGCATTTTATAAATAAATAAATAAATAAATATATATATATATATATATATATATATATATATATATATATATATATATATATATATATATATATATATATATATATATATATATATATATATATATATATATATATATATATATATATATATATATATATATATATATATATATATATATATATATATATATATATATATATATATATATATATATATATATATATATATATATATATATATATATATATAATTGCCCTTATAAATACAAAATTCTAATGAATGTGAACTTGAATTTAAGATGCATTCATTCTGTGATAAACAACTAAGTCATATTTACTATACGCTATAATTTAGAATGCTACAATTTGAATTTACGATAACTATTGTTATTTAAAAAATCATATTCAGAAATTAACGTTTTAAAAGCAACACAAAGGATCTTAAAAACATTTTCAAGCTTATTATTAATAACTATTTTGTAACATAGTGCATATTTTATAAAATCATGTGAAATGTTAATATATGCTATATACATCGTATAAAGTAATTTTATTTACATATATTCAAACAAAAAGTAAAAGAAATGGGGTAGGAAAAAATATTTCAAGAAGTTCAGACAATTTTTGACTGCCGTCTTTGCTCCAGTAAAAGACAATGAAATGAGCATGCTTTCTTCTTGTACATTAATTGATTTAATGTGTACAAAGAGCAATTTCTAACTGTCAACATTGGTCTAAAATATTATTATTCAGATCATAAGTTTATAACATCATATTGAATAGTTTGAGAACTTTTGATTTAAAAATGGAAATTCCATAGAAACTTTTTTAATTTCTCTCCACATTTTAATTAGCTGGCTTACATTTTCTCGAGTGTTTTTAAGTTTCGAAATAGCCATTTTACTTTGAGTTATTCTAGAAGAAAAGATGGTTTACTGGAAATCATTTTGAGATATATCCCAATTTATTTCAGTAATGGTTTCTATTCTAAACCATGCTCGATTATGTAACTAACTGTATAAATCACCAACATCATCAATGCTGTAAACTATTTATACTGTTATAAAGTTTTAAATATTTTTTGTATTAATTTTGAAATATCCCAGATAGATCCGAATTACTCAGATTCTCGGACAAAAATCGTGCCATGTAGGCGTATTTTACGTTAAAAACGGCTTTTCCAGTAATTTGGCAATTTGGCGACCTTTTAACGAGATCGCTGGCTACTACTTGGCGATATTTGGCAAAAAAGAGATAGTTTTGGAAGCTTTCACCATCTGAGCTCTAGGGCCGTTACAAAGCGAGATAGCCCAGAATCTTCCAGAACCTTGGAGAAAGACCTAGACTTTCACGCTTAGTAAGTTATAAATGCTACATTCCATTGACCGAGAGAGTCAGTTTTTTGTTTCCTGAGGCTGTGATACACTAGTGGATACGAGCTGTCTGTCTGTCTGAGGTGTATTTGCTGACCTCTGTGGGAGCTGAATCTGTTGAATTGGTACTGTACAATTGTGGCTTGGTCTAGAATATTGTTCTCCTCAGTTTGTCAAAAAAATTTGGCGATAAAATTTAACTTCTTGCAACTCTGGTATTTTCAATGCTTTAACTAACGTAGTTGTATTGTTGCTATTTTGTTATTCACATTTTGGCACCCATCTTGGCCTCAAAAATTCGCCAAAATTACAGGGGTACCTGTAAGTAAACTTTTACTTAAGAGAGTTAAACGGAGATTATATTATAAGTTTTACATTTTACTAAGTAGATTTTAGAGAAGTTTTACATTTGATACTGAGATATAAGTTTGCGTTTCGAATATTAAAATTTAAGTTACGCTTGAAATTAAAGATTAAAGTTTTACATTCAATGTATGTAGTTTTATTAGTTTTACAAATATTTTCTTGCGCTGAATAGGAATACAATTTATCTCAAGCCTGATGCAGAACAATCATATTTTCTTCTACACTATGCCAAGAAAGATAACAGATTCACTATCAAAATCTTAAATTTAAGTCACTAACACATATGAATAAAATTAGACACAAGAAATAAGCTTGTAAAGAAAAATATATATCTGATTAGATCTGACAATCTTAAAAGTACTCATTTAAAAATTTAATCTTTTTCATGGGAATTTAGGCGTACTTAATCTATAGCTTTATATTTTATTATTAATTTCAGCATTCTTATGCATTCTTAAAATAAATATTCTTGTGGTATAAATTTTAAAAAAACATAAAAAATCGTCCTTGAAGATTTAAATTAACCAAACAGAGGCTGTTTTGTCTGATCTTTTTTTTTTCTTTTCTATTTTTAATGTGTTTAATTTTGGAAGCAATATTGTTAAAGATTCGAAAATTTGTAAGCGAATTATTTAGAATAACAGTTAATTTTCATAATTTTGGAAACTTTTACAAGTTGAAAAATTATAAATAAAATTACTTCGTTATTACTGTTAAAAATCCTAAATGGATTTTTTTCATCCCCGAAGACACTCAGGGATTCGATGGTGAACTTTGCCTTGTTTGCTGCCGCTCGAAGAAAGCGATTTGAAAGCAGGCAGAAAATTCGTCAGCAAGTAGGATTTACGATACCGTTTCATTATGATGTGTGATGTAGATGAAACGTTATCTGACGTCATGGGTATTTTAAACCAGTAAGAATTGTAATAAATTGCAGACATTATGTTCTCAACTGGAAGGAAAGAAACAACTACTTTATGGTTAATGAAACTTATATGATTTCCTTCCAAATATAGTTTTTTGTTATAATAAAGATTTTTGTAGTAAGTAAATAAAATCATTTTTGTAGTAAAAACTCACAGGAATTATTTTATTTCAAAATATTATGTCGAAAAAATTAAGCTTTAGCTTTATTAAACATTAATGGAGCTACTGGTCTTTGTAATCTTTGAAATTAAAGTACTTAAATATTCATAAAAGACTATATCTGAAAAATAAGTGGTTATTTCTATTCTTTGAAAAATATTTCTCATTAAACAAATGGCTTTTTAAAAATGACGAGATCTAGAAATCATTTTGGATAAAAAAATATATATTTTATCAAAATAGAAAATCATTGCTTCAAAAATATACTTGAAAAATTTATAAAACTATTGAAAACTGATAACGTAAAAGCATTGAAATAGGTATTTTTCACTTGTGATATACAATTTTTTGCTTATAAAGTGTTATCTTGTGAAAATATTTAGAAAGAGATTTCTAAAAACAAAATTTATGTGTTCATATATTTGGAAATATCAAAATTTGATAGCAATTCTGTAGCATTTTATCACAATTGTTTCATTTGAGAAGTATTGAATAAAATGTTGTTTTTAATTTCTCACTTGATAACTGTTAGGTAATGATAAATTTGGTTGCAAACACATTAAAGAAATTGTTAAAGCTGCGAAAATGAATTTTATCCTTTAAGTAAGAAAAACAGGCTTCAAATTAACACAAATTTGAAAATGTACACTCATTTCGGCAAACGTGTCTCTTTTTCGATAGGGATTATGGGAAGCGTTCCATTTTTGATTTCCCCCAAAAAGGCAAACAAAGTAGTTAACGGTAAATTAATAAGTATTTAAATATTTAATGACTTATTAAAATACTTTATATACATACATAAATATCTCTCAGTTGGAAACAAATAGAATAAACTAAAGTAACGAAAAGTTTATTTCAACATTTGATATAATGCTAAAAAAATGCCATGTTCAATTATATACTAACAATGATCTCCTTATAAAAATTTCCTATTTACAAGTGTTAAAAATATAGCAACACTGTACACAAAAAACAGTTTGAAATTTTATATGCTTCTTTTTATACTTTAGTAAACTACAAAAAGGCAGTTCAATACTTATATATTATTCAATAAACATGCTTATTTATACGCTTCAATAAATATACTTATTTCAATTTCCTGTTCTAAAATATTTTTAATTATGGTTATATATGATTTCTATAATGTTTTATAAATTCTAGTTTTTATTATTATTTTCAGCAATATTAATTTTATTTAAGAAGATAATAAGAACTTTAAAGTAAATTAATAAATAATTTTTTTATCCGAATGAATGAAAGAGAAAAGCAATTTTCTTAGTTTTTTTTTCTTATAACGAACACTGCAGTCCAGCTTAAAGAATTTCTGGCGCTCAAGCAAATACTTTTCCAGATTTTTTATTTCCATGACATTTTGGTGAAGATTAGAATTCGGAAACCTTGACATTTTGTTGACAGTATTTACTGACGTTGCAATAGCAAATTTTGTTTTCAACTGTTTGCGCTTTTCAAGTCATAGCCTTTTTTTCACTTAGTGTTGAGACAGTTACCACACAAAATCAATTTATTTAAAATAAGATTAAACTTCTCTTGATATTCAAGATAAATAAAGTCAAACTTGTCAACACTTTTATTAAGTGAATTATACATTCTAAATAATGAATAAAAATGTAAATACTCATGAATGAAATGATGAATAAAATGCAAATATTTATGAAAGATTCTTTCAAATACATATAATATGATCTATATTTATTTAAATTCTATGATTACAAATCTTTTTCCTAGAGTTCATTGATGCTAAATAGTAAGACAAAGCTATTCAGAGTGAAAGGTTATGGGTTTGAGACCTGCTACATGATGAACAATGGGAGACAAATGTTGTATTTGTGCTTTCTGTATAGATGTCTATCGTGGTGCGTGCTTGAGAGATTTCTTGGTTTTCCTTCGTGTGAAGTAAGTACGTCCCACTGTCTATGAAATTTTTTGCCGAAAACAGTTTACAAGATAGACATTAAAATGCCTTAGGATAGTTTTAGGTAATTAAGATGTCCACTACTGGATGTCAAGTACTTTTTCTCTACCAGTAAATAATCACTGGTTTAGTCAGGTTTGAAATCTTCACCATGCATATAATGCAAGCAAATATGACATATTATTTTTATTAAATAAACTTATTAATGTCACTTCTGGTATAACACTGCACTTGAGTTTAAATTCTCTGTTGTCAGCAATTAAAGTGTAATGATACTGAAATAAAGTATAATAAAACGGAAATTTAAGTTTGATTTTAACTGCTATGGTCTAAGTAAATTTGTTGTTGTTGGTACTAATGACACTTGGACAAGCCAAGCTCGCTATGCCTTGGCTATGCAAGTTTAAGTCAATTGAGAGCGTCTTTCGTTTAATCAGAGCACCATAAAGGTGAAAGTACGACTTTTACTCTTCAAATCCTCCGATAGATGGCAGCACCAGAGGATCTACTCCCTCAATCTAGGCATTGATCTGATGGGGGAGTAAATTTCTCCAGATCATTGCACCCATGGTAACTGCTCAACGACCGACCACAGGACTTACGATTCCACAGATTTAGCGATTACGTATATCGCATGTACTCGGTGGGTCTTTGGCAGCATTAGGAATCGAATCCCACCCTTCCGGATGGAAGACCGATACCCTAACCACTAGGCTACCACGGCCCCTAAATCTTCTTTCAGGGTTAGGTACAGGGACCTCTGCTGGTGTTTACTTTACTTTACGGCCCCTAAATCAGGGGTGGTGCTCCCCTTCTGGTGCTTCTTTCTTTCTCTCCAGCGGACTCCACCCAAACTGGTAGAACCCTCCCGGTATTAGGCACAGGGAGTCCGCTGACGTTTACGTTCACGGCCCCTAAAAATTTAATGTATTAGTAATGATTAAATTTTCTCTATTTTAAATGAGTATTTATAATTATTTTATGTTTAACTGAGGGAAACCTCGCTAATATCATATGATTATAAACATCGATACAGGTTATGTATATTTAGAAACTATAGGCATGTTACCAAAGCCATATACTCATTGATATTTTAAATTCAGCTGTGTGTGTATTCTTTAAAACAATCTTATCAAATAGTAAGACAACTCTACAAATGTTATGACGGAAATCGAAAAATAACAAGTTGCGTTTATGAAAACATTAAAAAAAGAATTAGGATCATTTTCGAATTTTTTAAACACATATGTTACAATGCATATCTCACTTTTTTTCAATTTAACATTATGATATTAGCATTAAGTGCAGCTGAAATAACTTTTTCCACCATAACCATTTACTCATTAGAGAAACTATTTTAAAACTCCTTTGCACAGCTATAAAAAATGGAGGAAAAGGACCGAAGCACTTCCAAGTTACAAATCGCAGGAGAAATCTTAATGATACGTTATTTAAAAATATTTACTTTTACGGTATTTTTCCGTCATTAAATAAGACTATTTACACCAAAAATTCCTGTTCATTAAATGTTTTCCCTCGGATAATAATAATGCATATTATTGTTTAATAATTTTAGCATGATTTATTTTCATTAGCAGTATATGCTATTAAAAATAGGTTAAGATATAAGTATTAAATATTTTTAAAGTTCTTTCTTTACAAAACTCATTTAGGTTTCCTTTGTATGAATTGCTTTTTCAAATATCGGGATCGTAGTAAACACAAACCTCTAACATTACATTGATAGATTGAATTACCAGGAAACTGAATTGTGCGCATCAAATCTCTAATCTTTGATTACCTTTCTAATTTGTCTTTAGAAAAAATTTTTAAATCGTCCTTGCCGAAGTGGATGCTTTGTCTTGTTTTTTTCATTTTGCTTTTTCTTCAATTCTATTATCAACGTGTTAATGGCTTAAATCCATGGAAAACATCTTCACAAACCAATGTTTCCTCCTTATAGAAGAAATCGTTTAATTACGTTAATCGATATATTATAATCATTTTATTTATTAGAAATCAAAGAAATCGTTAGAAAATATTTTTTCCAGTGGCGGGCGCTTGTGTAATGAACCCTATGCCACAACAAGGCCAGAGACAGCTACTCATTTCTCAGTACCCAGCGGGCACCTGTGAACCAAGTCACGGAGGAGAGTAGCGTTGCCCGTGCCATACCACCACAAACCCGTTTATAGAGTGGGCCACATCCATACATCATCACAGAAGAAAGGACAGAAAAACACAGAGAGAACAGAGAAAGAAAGTAATATCCATGTCTGAGCCGAAATTCAAACCCGGGACCCATAGCTCGAAAGTCATGAACGCTAACCATTTATTAACAAAATGAACTTCGACTCTATTCTCAGGCATTCGATGGTGAACTTCGCCTTGTTTGCTGCCGCTCGAAGAATACAGTTTGGAGGCAAGACGCAAATTCGTTGATAAGTCGGATATACGACACCGTCTCAATCCGATGTGACGCAGATGAAATATTATCAGACGTCATGGATTGTTTAAACCAATGAGAATCATAATAAAGTGATGCAGCCATAATCTCAACTGAAAATAAAGAAAAAACCATATTATAGTTAAAAAAAGAAAGAAAATGTGGGCCATTTCTTAAAATAATCGATTAATCATTAAACGAAACCGAATGTTTCCACCACAATAAAAAATAGTAATAATAATAACAATCTCATATCTGAGAACGGATGTCTGCCATGACAGAAGACAAAATATATCTTCCATTGAATATTAGATCTCTTTCTCGTTTTGTTTGATTCAAACTTATATTATCGGAGGGAGCAAGAAATTACAAATATCGATTCTCGCTTTTTTTTAAGTGGTTTTAAAAAATTATAACGCAATCCTTACGTATAATCCTTCCTTTATGACGAGATATCATCGGAAGCAAATAATGTCTAAGAAATTTTGGAAGGGATGTGTTTTTGTCTCAGTGGGGATTACTCTACTTTTAATTAAATTTTCTAAGAAAATATTCATGTTCTCGAACTAAAATAGAATTCAATCTAAAAATGTGCCTATAATTCACATTGTTTTATTACTCATACTTTCCTTTTTAGACTATATTATGCTATTTTTATCCAAATATGGAAATATATTAATTTTTGTCTACATGTGTTTATATACGCATTCAAATTTTAATTTAAAATGTAAAAGATTTTTCTGAATATGCTTGTATGATTATTGCGTTATTGAACATTCTAGGTGGAAATAAATTTTTTGACATGCCTTTCTCTAAACATTTAATATTCTGTTCTCTGGATCTATAACCCAGACAGATTTTTCATCACTTTGCTCAAAATTTTACTATAAAATTTCAAAATAAAAAAAAATGTTGGCGTAGGCAAAGTGTTTTAAAATTTAAAAGAGATTATTTACAAATATTGCAATTATTAATTTAAAATTCTATTAATTAATGAAATTTTTAAAAATTTAAACCATCCTTTCCGATATAAATTATTCATAAAGTGGATGTTTTCTTTTGTCTTTTTCATTTTGCTTTTTCTACTGTTCTATTGTCAACGTGTTTATGACTTGAATCAATAGAAAATGGTTTCTCAAACCAATGCTTTTTTACCTCATATAAGAAAGCGTTTTACTAACAAAATGAACTTCGACACTATTCTCAAATATTCCAATGGTGTACTTCGCCTTGTTTGCTGCCGCTTGAAGAATGCAATTTAAAAGTAGGCAGCAATTTTGTCGACAAGTTAGATTTACGACGCCGTCTCAATACAATGTCATAATTAATTATGTGTTACGTAGATGAAACGTTATTTGACGTCATAGGCATTTTAAACCAATGAGAATTGTTATAAAGTTAGGTTGCCCTGATATCTCAACTGGAATAACTAATTTGCGTTTAAAAATAAAGTTGAAGCTATCAAATTCGCGCGATGATGATACGCGTTAAAAATGAGCAATAAATTAATATCATGAATTTTAAATGTAAAGAGAAACAATACTTTTATGAAGAGACTATTAATATTTTTATGAATTATATGATAATTTTTGTATCATAAGAAGTTTATTCTTCACAAAATTTTTAAATATTATTTGAAAATTTAGCTTGAGCTTTTGTTTTTTTACGAAAATTTGTGAGTTTTAAAATGAATAATTCGGCTATAAGAATTCGAAATATCGATATTTTGGCCCTGTATGATTTTCTTAGTGATTAGTAATTTTGTTTAGACAACAGTATGTTAAAACTTCATTCGTCGCTTTGATTTATCTCTTAAAGAAAGATTTTTGAATGACAGATTTGAAGTCAAACCTAACTTGTAAAAAGTTCCTTAAATTTCACAAAACAGATTGTATGACAAAAATATAACAAATCTTGAATCTTGAGTTTACAAGAGATATACAAAGAGATGATATATCAGTTTTGAATAATTTCTATAATTCATCACATATAAATCGCATTTAATCACAAAAAATATTCAATGTCCAATAAGAATATTAAGAGAGATAGAATGGAAGACGATATAAAGAATAGAAGTCGAACCATCCGGTTCACATAAGCAACTTTGTTTATTATTTGTACCCTACTGCTAATATATAACCTTGTTTATTATTATTAAGTATTTTCTTTGTTACTGTGTTTTAATCATGTGTAATGTCGTAATAAATGTTTTATTTTATAATATTTTTTTCAGTGGTGGGCACTTGGGTGAAGAAACCTTTGCCACAACAAGGCTAGAAACTGCTACTCATTTGTCGTTACCCAGCGGCCACCTATGAACCCAGTGACGGAGGCGAGTAGCGCTGCCCGCACCATACCACCGCATACCCGTTTATTGGGAGGGCCACATCCATACAACATCACAGAAGAAAGGACAGAAAAACACAGAGAGAACGGAGAAAGAAAGTAATATCCATGCCTGAGCCGAAATTCGAACCCGGGACCCACAGCTCAGGAGTCAGGAGCGCTAACCCCTCAGCCATGTCTTTTTCGTGAACTTTATGAATTTTCTTAAGATTATTGTTAGCTACTAAAATATCTTATTGGATTAAGTTTAAATTCAGTTTCGAAAAACTCATACATCTTTGTATAAAAATTCTAATAATGCATTATGTAAATGAAATAGATATAAGTTCTAGTATCATTGAAATTTGTTGTCTTTTTTACAAATAATAATGTGTATATCTACATTCATCTTCTTACATACAGTTTAATAATGCATGGCACAACCAATTATTTTAAAATAAAAATAGTTAGATGGAATAATCGGGAAGAGAGTCTAATTTCAAAGTAAGGACCAAGCAGATCTTCCAGTACTTGATGCCCTAGAGGTATCCTTGCCAACGTAGATGTGAAATTCCTTACTGAATGGTTAATCCTTTCATTTCCTGTTCAATGACCCATGGGTTCTAGTGCCACCTTGAAAATGGATATTTGGATGTAATAAGAAAGCCATTTTAAGCAGTATATGAAACTGCAACTGAAACAAACAACCATAGTAAGTTTAAAATTATTTAAAGTTAAATTTGCTCTGTTTTACAAAAAAATGGATGTAAGAAGATCTGCAAACCATTATGAGAGCATCAAAACTCTAGTACGAGTATCTTTCGAAAAATGAGATATCCAGCGATGAGAATAAGATGAAAAAAATTAATGGTTAAGTTAGTATATGTGAATCAAATAGATTAACGTAGAATAAATTTTAGACAGAATGAAAGTTAGCATAGATCCGAGAATATAATTGTGAAAGATTTTCTATGATTTTAAAATGTTTATATTCAGAAGTACACTTGCAGTTAGCGTTTAGAAAAGGAAGATTCAACTCGTGCTTTGTATTTAATCTGAATTCAATCTCTGAAAATATTCTACATTTAAAATATTATTTAAATTTAGAAGAATACTTGGAGTAAGCATTTAGAAGTGATGGTTCACCTCGTGCTTTGTATTTAATCTGAATTTAATCTCTGAAAGTATTCTGAGTTTAAAATGTTTTTAGATTCTTCTGAATTTAAAATGTGTTTAAATTCAGAAGAATACTTAAAGTTAGCATTTAGAAGTGAAGGTTCATCCCATACTTTATATTTAATGTAAATTTAATCTTTAAAAGTATTCTGAATTTAAAATATATTTAAATTCAGATGAATTCCGTAGGAGAAGGGAAGGAAGAAGGGAGTATAACCTCTGTGCTGCCATCTATCGGAGGATTTAAAGAGCAAAAGTCGTACTTTCACCTTCATGGAGCTCTGATTAAACGAAAGACGCCCAAATTGACTTAAATTCGTATAGCCAATAGCGAGCTTGGCTTGTCCACGTGTCATTAGTAACAACAACAAAAGTTCTCGTGTTTTGCATTTACATGTTTACAAAATTTCAAAGAGCTTACAGCTCCCTTCGGACTCCGAAAATGGCGCAGTTTGTCCTTGTTTTGACCTTGCACCATTAAACCAAACCATCGGACTCCGAAATAATAGTAAAAAAATAAAATTATATCTTTTCCCATAAATAAATTTATTCATGAAAAATTACATGAAAGGAAAATAAAGACAATCATAGTTAAATGGTAAACTATTAAATAATTTCCACATCTTCAAAAAATTAATGTTAGAATTCTAAATCTCTACCTTAACAATGCATCTTCTTATTTAGAAAAAAGTTACCGTATTGAAAGCTAGCATATTATACATCAAAGTGATAAAAAATCAATTCTTATTCACATAATCTATTTATCTGAAAATTTTTGATTATGTTTAATCTAAAACAAAACTTATAGATATTGTTTTCTTCTGAAGATGAGATTGATGGTGAGATTTTTCATCAATTCTGATAAATAAATGGCTTGAAGCTTTTTATCTATAAAAATTTGTCTACAAAAATTTATAGATGTTGAAAAAGTTTGATTTAAGCAATAATAAAATTAAATTTTTTTAAAAATTTACATTTGTAGTTTTTGAAAAACGTTAAAAGTTTTTAAAGTAATCTGTAAATATATTTGTTCCACTGTTTAAGGTTGTCAGTTCCATTTTAGATTTTAGCTTCTAGCTGAATTAGTATTTTTGCAAAATACGACCTTATTATGATAAATGAAACTAATAAAATACTTAATGATGAAATTGTTGAAAATAGGCTTATTATTATATGCTAATTATAGGAGCTTAAAAAGCATAAATGCTACGAAAATCCTTAACGATATAATGAATTCAAATATACCCAGTATAAATATAAGCACTCAATAAATCGTGCGATTGTTTTATAAAATTGTAATAAAACTTGAAAAGCATTAATTCGATCTTAATTTAAAATATCTGTAATGAAACATAATTTATTAAAAATCTTGCTTAATTTGATTTCATTTAAAGAGAGAAATAATGATGCATAGTAAAATAACAGATAAATTTCCTCACAAGCTGCATTTTCAGAAAGAAAAACAAATGAATTAAAGTTTTAAATCAGAAAACTTATGACGAAATATGAAATGCATTAAACTTGTTTCAGCATTGATAGAATTAAACTCATTTTCTAAGGAAACTAACAATCAAAATATCGATTTTCTTTCCTTTTTTAAGAAATTTTAAGATTATAATGCATCATTTTATATTTGTTCCCTTCTGGCGGCTCTTAACACAAACAAATTGCATAATAGGATTTCAGAAAAGGGAAATTTGAATGCTGTGCCTTGAAGGGTCTTTAACTTTTGATTAAATTCCGTTGAGGGTTTCTTTGTTTCGGAGGCTTTCTAATTTTCAGAAAGATCAATACTGAAATATTATTTTCATTTGTAGTGGTTTGATATTTATGGCTACATTTTTATTTTGCATCATTTAATTCATATGTGCAGTTTTGGACCAGAATTTAAATAACGTCTTTATTCTTAAACATTCGATACACAAATCTATCTTTCGTGAGTGGGCTTATAAGGTTGTACCACACCGAAATTGGATTGTTAGTAGCTTAATAGTTTGATGTCTGGTGTTCGGTTCAATTGTTCGTGGGTTCGAGTCCCACTTTCAGATTGAATTTTTGTAGTGTTTGAAAATCTACTCTAAACTGCTGGTTCTGGTTTAAATTGCATTTTATTTTATGACCGTTGAATGGCAAACCTCAACTAAAGGTGATAATTAACGAACCGTGAGATAATTTAATAAATGTAAAATTAGTAATTATATAAATATGATTCTCTGAATTGTGTAATAAGTATTTATCATACACTTTGCATTGCATTATGATACATGCATGCACATTTTCATTAAGAATATTTCACTTTATTCAAGACTGTTTTCAAAGACATTTTCAGTAAATATCAATGTCATTTTTATTACATGTGATTTATTATTTGTGTAATAATTATTTTTTCCCCGATTGAATGTAGTCCAACTCGATTGTAATGTCTTCTTTCATAGCATTGCTGTTCGCGTTGATCAGAACCCTTTGAATATCAACCGAATACTGTATCAGTAGGCTTATCACAGTCCCGTCGAGCAATATGTAAGTTCTTAACACTACCACTTTTCAGCCCCTGAAAAGATTGATAAATCTTCCATTTCCATTGTTGTTGTTACTTAAACACACTTGGACAAGCCAAGCTCGCTACGCCGTTGGCTATGCGAATTTAAGTCAGTTGGGTGCGTCTTTCGTTTAACAAGAGCACTAAGAATTTGAATGTACGACATTGTTCTAAATTTCTCCAATAGATGGAACCACCAGCGGATCCACTAATTCAATTTTGACTTTGATCTGAAGGGGGTTCATTTCAGTTAATAGTTCGTGTAACTACACGTCATGACACAACACTTAAGTAATGAGGTCGTTTTTAGGATAAAACATAAATCACAGTGAATTGAATGAAGACAAGCGTGTAAGAAATATCATTATTTATACGGTAATTTAAGAAATATTATTGCAAATGATCCTCTTGTAGATTTAACAGCATTTGTAACAGCATGGATTATCAACTTATCGTCTATGTCTTTTGATACGTAGGTTACCATTTATAAGATTTTACAAACGACCAATTTTCTGCGTATTTTGCTTGCAATGAATATGAAGAAACAAGTTAGTGAAGAAATTGGAATTAATTTGTGAAGATTTTTGTTAGATGATTTTTTATGATTTTAAGAAAGAACTCACCTGACAAGTATGCTTAGTATCGCTTCGTGAATCTTTTGGTAGTGAAGGAACATCAAAGAAAACTATTAATAATTGGTTTGCAGGATTTCTTTATAATTGTGCGTCTGTGAGGGATAAATCTCGTGAAAGACCGTAAACAAAAACCATTATAGGTGATGAAATATATATATATATATATATATATATATATATATATATATATATATATATATATATATATATATATATATATATATATATATATATATATATATATATATATATACATATATATATATATATATATTTGTATATGATCCGAAAACTGAACAACAATCTATTGTTTGGGAGTTTCTAGATGAACCGTATCCCTCAAAATTTGTTAGTTCACGACGAACTTTATAAAAAATGCTTGTTTCTTCAGCGTCACAGGACGAATCGCAAATCATCGCTTTAGAGCATGATTCCCGAACACTTTTTTCTCGTAGACCACTTTCAAAGTTTTACTATTTTCGGTAGACCTCCTGCTGCTACATTTCTACTGTATTCCCAAAATTCCTAAATAATATCATCCTAAATTGGGGATGTTAAGAAGGAGAAAAAGTAGCACATTTTCTTGTGTCCTATTTACTAAAATAATACTTGTGGTTATACAAAATTATAAACATTTATTATTATAAGCAATCAACAAATGAGAAAAAAATCAACAATGAACTCTGAAATGTAAATCAACAATAAAAAATAGTTATACTTTTAATGAGACAAATGTACTTGATGAATTGACAGCAAATTATCAATATTTGGCTTCAGTTTTGTAAGAAGTAATCTCAAATCTCCCCGTTCTGTGATGTTCAATCTGCTCCTTTTTTTGTTAATAGGTTGGTAACGGCACTAAAACTTCTTTTGACAAGATATGACGAGGGAAACGTTATCAAAATGTTTCTCGCAATTTCCCACAGCCCAGGTTATTTTTCGGGGATTTCTGCTTGCATCCAAAATGTTTGATAGCCTTCTTTAAATTTCACCTTCAGTTCCACGTTGGTGCTGAGCTCAAGCAGCTCCTCTTGTGAAACCACATTCTTCTCTTCCGTTTCATCAAATGGGGTTATGATCCAGGTGGTATTTCCATCATCAGAATATCTTCAAATCTTTTTTTAAAGTCATCATGCAGGGTATTTAAATTTTGAGCGTAGGTCTGAATATCCTCATCAAGACATACTATCTGTGACAAGTGCGGAAACTGGGAGAATTCACGCCGACTAATATTTTGCATCATTAATTTCAATTTACCTAGTACACTTGGACTATTATCTATTGTTCAATTCATTCTGTGTTTGAACTGAGTCTCGAATATTTTTTAGTGTCTACCTAGTGAATGTTACCTGCCTACGTTGATAGGTAAATCCAAGCCAAAATGTTTGTTCTTTAATGTGAAAACCAGAAAATGTTTAGTGGACCCCCACTTACAACTTGTGAACCCTTTTTTCTTTTCACATCTACGTGGACCCCCATGTGGTCTCCTTTGGACCCCTGGAGGTCTACCTGGACCACTGTGGGAACCTATGCTTTAGAGGATCAAAAAACTGTTAACGCTAAATGATATGCAGAAATGTGTTTGCCTAAACTCATTAACGAAATCAGGAAAAAATACAAAAATCGCCGCATCATTCTTAACCACGACAATGCAAAATCAAACACTGCACATGACACAGCAGATTATTTGATAAAATTA
>CM075860.1:48264702-48404702 GCA_037975125.1 Latrodectus hesperus
CAACATATTATTAATTTTATATTAATTATTTAATTATTTTACAATAATTATGCAAATTGTATTTTTAGTTGTTATCGAGTTTATGATATTATAACGCAATGATTATAAACTAATTTTAAGACAGAAAATTATCCAATTTGTAGTGCTAAATTTTAAAAAAAATGTTTCCAATACATGTATTCTTATTATAAATGTTTCCAATATCTGTATTCTTATTCTTACCGCCATTCTTATTGTTAAAAGTTAATGTGTTTTATCCGACTTAACCGAAGATCCATTGTGTTCCCTATAAGCTGCTTTTGGTTGTATTAAATATTGTGGGTGCAATATCTTCCATGTGAAATTATACCTCTAGGGGTGCCTGGACAAATATCTTCCACTTTCACCTGCTTCTAAATTACGAAGATTTGCTCCCGGCTGTTTTAACCTAACTAGTAGAGTCAAACTATGGGCTAGATATACGGAAGTATTTTGGTGCAACAGTAACAAGTCCAGGGACAAATTCAATTAACAGACAAGGTTGCACTTTAGACCATAAAATATTTTCTTCCAAACAAGCACAGAGATTCTTTGCACAGAAAATCTTTATAAAACATGAAAATCTGTCTCATATTGTTGCATCTCACAGTACTTTTAAATGCCCATTTCCTTTGTATTCCTTCGAGATAATTTTTCTTCCTGGATTGCTTAAACAATTTCTATTCTCTTCCAATGAACGCTATAAACTATTCATTACTTGAAATATTGGATAAAACCAGCTGCATGGTATTTAAAGTTCTTTGGAATTCATGAGGACAGGAATATTTTATAGAGTCTTGCGCAGTCAATGATGTTTGAAATGTTTAACAAGTTTTATTATTTGAGACTTTCGTTGAATTCGTTAAACATTGGAAATACAAAAATTCTAATGTAAGTGCTCATTTCTCACCAAATTTCAAACAAGTCCTGTCACATTTCAGTCAACAATCGAATATGAATTCTTGAAGTTTCAATTGGTTACTGAAAAGGATAACTAATTTGTTAATTTAGTGCAATAAAAATGTAAAAAACTTAAAATTGGATTAAAATTTTAATCTTTTTTTATCTTACTGGCAATACTTAGCAATTTTTTTCCAATAAAGTATATATATATATATATTTAATAGTGAAATAAAATATCTTTTTTAAATCCTTCAAAATATCACATGATTTGCCGATTAATAATTGTGTTCATTGTTTAGACAATTTTGAAATGGGACTCTTTATTTCTTCATAATTTTTATGGCGAAAATAACTCCCGTTTAACGTAGTAAAGTTAATATTTCTAGGCATAATATTAATTATAATATTTCTGTAGGCATATTGCTTTGTCAAATCCTTAACATTCAACACTCTGAAAAATACTATGATATAAAGATTATCAAATAATCTACTTAATTTTGATTGCAAAAATTCAAAAGTATATCTTTAAATTTTATTAAATATAAAATGTAAATATTCATCAACAAGAATTAAAATTTTTTCTTGATATGAAAGAAACACTTTTTACCTAGTACATAACTTATTCTAATGTGATTAAAACTTTTCACAAACAATTGAAATAATTTTAACTTATAACCAATAATTCATGAAAATTATCTTAAAAATTTGCAGACAGGAAGGTATTCATTATTTTATTGAAATTTTAAATATTAAATTTAAAAATTAACTTAAAGATTCATTAAAGTTGTTATAATATCATAAATTAATGATAAAGAATAATAAATAAATTAAATTAAGGTCGAAAAAATAACAATAGAATGATAAATTAAAAAATAGTTGGACATATACTTCAGGAACGGGCATGCCAAATGCTATTAACTAATGCCAGTGATAACCAATGCTTTTTAAACAATAATAGGAATTAATTAATAATAATTATATCTAATAAGGTTAAGAGAGTTATTTAAAGAGTAATAGGACATTTGCATGAATGGCGATGTCCTATTCTGATGATTAAATCTAAAGTTAACCAATGCTTCAATTAGTCAGATGTTTAATTTTTAAATAATAGAAAGAAAATAAAATTTTCCAGTACATAACTATGGTTAGGATTTTTTTTCACAAAATAATAAATAATTTTAATAAAGTCTACAAAATCGTATTTTTAACTATAGTTTTTGTGTAATGAATTTTTAGTTTTTGATAGAAAAGTCACGATAAATTGTATCTTCTTTTATTTATTCATATTCTGAATATAAGTGGCAGACTTTTTCTTTTTAACTTTTAAAATCAAAGAGTTGTTAGCAAAAAATCCACGAAATTTCTAGAATTTTTCTTTTATTCACTTTTTGATTAGATAATAAAAAAAGTTGAACGTAAAAATCTTAACAATGAAAACCTGAAATTAAATTATTCTTTTAAATATCTACTCTTCTGAAGTGCACTAAATACTCCCCCTTCCATTTTTTTTGTTTGCAAAATGGAACCTTTTTTATACTTGTTAGTTAAATATTTTATGACTGATAGTAGCACAATATATAAATGATTAAAACTTCAACTTTTTTATCCCTTATATTATTAAATAAATTTGTGTGACATTGGGTATGAATATTTTTGTGTTTTCTTAAATTAAAACTTTATTAAACTAATTACTACAGTACAAAAAGTGCATGGTTAAATGGTGTAAAATAGTATGGACTATGTTTTTCGAATATTTCAACTATTTCCAGTGGTTTTATTATGAGTGCAATGCATGTGCATATTTCTGGACAAAATTGAATTCACGCTTGCATATGCACGTCTCTTAAATTGAAAAATTCTTCGGAAAAATTGTATGCCAATTATTAATAAAAAGCATATAATTACCAATAGATTTACTTCAGAGCTTAGTGTTGATAGACGAAATTCTGATAAAGAAGGTCATGTGTACAACGAACACTCAAATAAATTGAATTTATTAACTTCAATATTACAAGTACAGGATACAAATAAACGAGAAACTTCAAAGTATAGATAACAGGCTATGTGTAATGTTGATGTTCAATAAATAGGTCAAAAATTAATTCAAAAAATTCAAAACGGAAAGGCTGTCAAAAACAGCTGTATTTAATTAAGTTATTCTTAATGAGATAACTTTATAATGAGAAAAATATTTATGCTTGTGATGAAATAACTTTACTAAATATCGCTGTTCATATATCTATGTGATTATGAATTTCACGATTTAACAAGAAATAATTTTTAAGAATATCGGAAAGAAAATGTATTAAATTAGAAAGCCTATAAAGGAATTCGCTGCTTTAAGTATTCTTTGAAAATATACAAAAGAAAATACTGATAATCAAGTCATCAATGCTACTCTTGGATGCAATTATAAAAAATATAAAGAGTCTGTTTGCTCCACTAAGGTTACCTTTTGCGTACAAAAATTAATTTGACCTGTATCTATAGCTCGAATACCCGTGCAATCACTGCAAATAACCACATAAATCAAACATAAGCATTTATGCTGATAGAAAAGATGAACTGATTAACATGTCAAAGTGAAGCTTAACGCTTTAATTATTAAATTACTAGTTTGACAACAAATTTGGATGATTGATATACGGTGAGGATTGAAAATTACTTCATATTGATACTTGCCATTTTTAATGATGATTTCTTGAAACCAGGAAAAAGGAAAATTTATTCGTTAATCAGAGTAGTCAAAAACATTTCACCATAAACATCATATTTCCAACATATTGAAAGAGTACAGTACAAATTTCGTCTGTTACAATAGACATAAAAGAAAATGATTCTTGAAATTATACTGTGGACTTTTTAATTAAAAAAAGAAAATTATGTAATGAATTTTTAGATTGAGATAACAATACATAGAATAACTACTTTATAGAAGCAAAAATTGCTACTATTACCGAAATTTTGTGTATTCTAAACTCTGCGTAAAAAATCAATTTCCTTTAAAAAATTGAGAAATAGCTTTCGCCAAAACTTGGCTTTAATAACAACCACTAATATAGCATTCTTTCCATCATTGAGATTTTACCTCCATTTTACCTTATAGAAAACAATATAGGCGTAACTTTTAAAATACAATAAGAGTGCAGAGTAAAAAAATAAGCCGTAGAAAAAAAGATTATAACTGTACTAAATCAGGCATCATATTCATTAAAATCTTGTAACTATTTGCATTCGGAAATATTTTCAAAACTTTAGCTAATGCAGGAAAATTAACGCACAAATGCTGTGGCCAAAAAACATCAGACGATATTATCCCCATTATGTTGTAACTGAGATAAGCAACATTTTTATCGGTAATGACGGTAGAAAAATGTAATTGGTCAGAGTTATCATTAAAGTATATATTATATATATTGGGTTGTTCGGAAAGTAATTTCGTTTTTCATGAAAATGAAAAACGTATAACGAATAAATATCATATTGCATTGCAAAATGTCAAATCTAGTCCAATAGCTTTTACCATCTTTCTGGTAGTAGCACGATTTCACATTCATAAAGTGGTTGATTTTTAATAGCAGAAAGCTGATCCAGGTGGGAAAAACGAAATGACTTTCCGAGCAACCCAATACACACACACACACACACACACACACACACACACACACACACACACACACACACACACACACACACACACACACACACACACACACACACACACACACACACGCTATATATACATACAGTATGTCCACTAAAGTTCCTTGCCACCCTCTTAACTTCGGAACGGTTGCTGCTATATTCATAAATGTGATGTTTAGGTATAGTAAAGTAGCCATGCGCTACTGAATGAAACCACCTACCGCGCCTCCTGGTGGAAAACTGTGGAGATAGCATTCGTATCTCGAAAACGGAACGAGATAGGTAAAAAAAGTGATTTACAAAGTTGTAGAGCATCCTCGATATAGTACGAAAAGGTACATTGTAGGCATTAAAGTGAAGAATACAACGGTGTAAACACGCATTTGTTGTTTCGTGCAGTGACGTGGCCCATCATACGTGCGAATATTTGAAAAAACAAAAAATCGTTTTCTTTCACCACTAGCAGTGAAAGAAAACGATTTACATTTTCGTGATTACATTTTTCACTTTTATTTCAAAATGGGAAGAACCGAAGTATTAAAAATAATTCCAACAATTTGTATGCAGTATGCAAATACGTAAGAAACGTCATGCCTGTTCACTTGAAACACCTATAAAAGAGACATCTTCTTGATAATACACGATTTTGTGGAGAGCCTGCCGTTGTTTAATCTTAAGAATCTATGGTTTCAACATGACGGCGCGCCTGCTCACTAGACATCTCCAGTGAAGCAGTACCTCATCAAGAAATTTGGCAACCAAATAATTGGGTATGGCGGTTTCGAAGAATGGCTTCCACGTTCTCCTGATCTGACTCCACTGGAAATTTTCCTGTGGGGATACTTGAAATATCAGGTGTATGCGACTCCTCCACAAAATTTGCAGGACCTTAAACGACGCATTACGGTCGCGTGTTCCAACGTGTGCAACGTGATCTTCAAGCGAGGATCCAAATGTGCATTGCAGCTGACGGTGAAAAGTTTGAACATCTTAAATAAAGTATATAGTTATAACGATTTGTTTTTTTCTTCCTTTCTTAGATCGTTTTGTCAGGTCACAGCACTAAACAACAAATGCTCCTTTTAACCGTTGTATTCTTCACATTAATGCCTACAAGGTATCTTTTCACACTAAATCGAGGATGCTCTACAACTTTGTAAATCACTTTTTCTCTTTATCTCGTTCCGTTTTCGAGATAGGAAGGCTAACTCCGCAGTTTTCCACTAGGTGGCGAAATAGTCTGTTTCATTCAGTAGCGCATGGCTATTTTACTATACCTAGATACCACTTTTATAAATGTAGTAGCAGCAGTTCCGAAGTTAAGAGGGTGGCAAATGACTTTAGCGTACATACTGTATATATATATATATATATATATATATATATATATATATATATATATATATATATATATATATATTGTATATATGTATATATAAGTTTCTGTCCAAATAATTTAGTGCAAAAAACATCTATTAGAATTTAATAGTTATTTAAAAAATATAATTATAAACGTTTTTTTACCTTTAATTATATTTGTCTAACAACTTTATAACTTTTTTTAGTCAGCAAAACTTATGTTAGAACTTTTAAGACTCACAAGTTACGAGGTGGCAAAGTTGAAACTCGTGTTCAGCTTTTTGGCTAAAACATAAAAATAAAAGACACAGCGAAAAGTATCTCCGAAATCTTTTCCTTTAAGGAATTTTCTGCCATTCCTTTGCAGCGATAGCTAAAATAAGATCTAAAGTGTAGAATAAACTACACCATCCAGGTTCAACTGTTTTGTATCTAAAATTGGAGCTCTTGTATATTGTAATGGGTCCATTACAACAGATCATATATGCTCATGTGCAGACCATATTTACTTAGAAAAATACCAATAAAATGTTTTTAATACAAAATCGTATGAACTTTGCTTTTGTTAAAAACATTCTTGTATGCAGCCAATAAGCTTTATTATTTTTTAATAATCTCTATTTGAGAATTTATTACAGTCAACTAAAATTTGCTTAGTATTATTTTTTGTACTTTGTTATATATCATTCACTATATTAATTCCTTTTTACTTATTTGCATTCATAAATATGATAAATTACTAATTAACAGTTTGATGTAACATTTTTAATTTATTAAACAATGTTTTGCTGTTATAATTTATGTTTATTTAAATTACGAATATATAAATTCCTAAAATTTTGCATTCATTATAGCAAGTTAATATCAAAGTATTTTTATACATTTTCTTAATATTTAAATCTTTAATTGCTAAAAACATTGAATTAATAATAACTTACTGTTATTAAAATACTGAGCGGATAAACTAACTGGAATGGTAAATACAAGAATTATTTGCATAATAAAACTATTCGCTTGCATTTTACATTCTCCTTGGGTACAAGATTTTAGAATTTTTTCAAACAACAGCAATTTAATTGAAATTTCGTAAAGAAATAATTTTCAAACTACTGCCACAGAAAAAATATATAATTCTTTCCATCTCCTTTCTTATAAGCCGTATTTGAAATTCCAAAATGAAAATCCACGATGCTTTTGCTACGAAATTTGAATGCAAACAACCATTTTAAAAAAACAGATACATAATTCACCTCAGCAACGGAACAACTCAGCTCATTGTTTCGTTGAGTCTCTGTGGGAAAAGAGACATATGGTAAAATGGAATGGGACATTCCAAAGCAACGTATGGCGCCATTTTGGTTACTATTTGTTTCCCGCCAAAAAAGAAAGGAGAGAATGTTTTCCTACCTTAGTGCTCAAGCATGCTGGTATTAAAGAGACAGAGAATAAAATGTCTCCAGGCATTTATGTAACACAGATTGACAATAAATATTTGCTTTCACTCCCCTCTTTCCAACAATCAATAACTGTTCCTTCAATAAAACGAGAAACTTGTTTAAAATATTCTTCAGTTTCATATAGAATTAGAGTATCTTCGATGCTTCCATTTTTCTTTTTAAATCCTTTGAGCTTAGACTGTTCTTGAGAAATTGAAATGTTGAAAAATACGAGTTGGAACCAATTTTCGTAGTTCAAACATTTAAATAAATTATTATAGCCTATGTTATTGATATAAATAGTTTAGTAAAAAGATTTTGGTGTTTGCTTAATGTAAGAACACATTTATTTTAACCAGAAAATATTACTTTCAATCGAACACTGCGAAAAATTATTTTTATATATGTGCAAACACATACTTTTACACATTTTAAGATTTAAGAAATGGCAGGTTAAATATACAGCAATGAACATTACAATTTTACTTTACTAATTTGTTTCCGAAGAATTATGCCTTTCTATATTTATTTATCAAAATTAAGATAAAAAAAAGATCATGATTTCTTATGCACTTTCTAACAAACAAAAGCCATATACATTTTGAAAAAAATATGAGTCAATCACAGAGAAACTGCTTATAAACATGAAGACATTTAGCTTTTTTGTATTAATTTATTACATATGTACACATGTATATTATTCAGTAATAGCAAATTAACTTTTCAATAAATAGGCATGGTCCCACCGATGGCTGAGTGGTTAGCACTCCTGACTCCTGAGCTGTGGGTCCTGGGTTCGAATCCTGGTTTGAGCATGGATGTTACTATCTTTCTCTGTTCTCTCTGTGTTTCTCTATCCTTTCTTCCGTGATGATGTATGAATGTGGCCTACCCTATAAACTGGTTTGTGGTGATATGACGCGGGTAACGCTACTCGCCTCCGTGACTTGGTTCACAGGTGCTTGTTGGGTAACATTTTTTTCTGGCCTTGTTGTGGCATAGGGTTCAAACCTCAGGTGCCCACCGTTGGAAAAATAAATAAATAAATAGGCAAGGGATAAATGTTTAATTTTGTAGAATGTGTTAAGGCAGTATTGATATGTATGCATTCAAATTGCTCGAACATTTATAAGAATGTTTAAACACGACGAATACACATTAATATTTATTTTATTTTATAAATGCCGAAATTTAATACTTCAATAAATAGTTCACGAGCTTTCCACACAATATATTTTTATAATGTCCTCATACTGAAGAAGTACGGTACAATTACTTAAACATTCACAAATCATTGGTTGAATAGAGTCATACAAACCCCACTTTGGGGAATCCACCATTCTAATTGTATAGACATGTTCAGGCCAGTTGTCATGTTCAATCATTACCCTAAATAGAGCATCCACAATACATCTCGGAAAACTGGGAACAGTTCTCTCCTCTTCCAGATTCCATCTCTTATTACTTGCGAGTTGAACCATACCTTATAAGAATTTTCTAGGAAACAGGTTAATAGAAAGAGTTGAAATGTGTGAAAAGAACGCTGACGATTTATACGTTGTTCTATCAAAGCTCCTTTTTTATCCAGAGCATCGTCTTTTTCTTTACCAATAATTCCACAATAGGGTTGAATCAAATAGAATGAAATTCTACGTGCTAGAGTGACTTAAGCAAGACTCTACGTTCTAAAATTCTTTGCAAAAAGAAAATGTAATTAATTTGCCATTAATAGTAAATAATATGATATTTTATATATCTCTAGTTATGTACCCGTGCTAAATAAATTAAATAAAAATCAAATAAATAAGAAAAACAAAGCAAAATCTTAAAAAAAATATTTAGTATGTTAAATGAAAAAAATAAAATAACTTGAGCTACACGAAACATAAAAGGTATATTTAAGAAATTAGAAAAATATTTCAAATAATAACCTTAGAGGTTTCTTTAAGAAAATGGAAGAAAATAATTAGAGTAATAATTGAATGAGAAAAAAAGGGAAATCAAAAACAGGATAATACAAAAAGACTGAGAAAAAAAAGAAAAAAACATGTCCTTACTCTTCAAGGAAACAGGGGACTAAGGGAATGCGTTTCGAACATATTTGCGTTGTTGTTGTTTCGAAGGGGAGCGTCTTTCGTTTTAATTAGAGCACCATGTAGGTGAAAGTACGACTTTGCTCTACACACAAAGTATAGGGACCCGTTTATAGGGTAGGCAACCATTCACACCTCATTCATATAAGGAAAGGACAAAGACAGGATAGATAGAGAGAGAAAGTACATCCATGCCCGAATTGGGATTCGAACCCAGAACCTCCGTATCCGCAGTCAGGCACGTTGACCACTAGACAAAGTTGGTCGGCTCATATTTGCGTAAAGATTCAAAGGAATAATTAATATATATGTGTATATGTACATATATACACTTGCATTTATGTGTTTATATGTATGGATAGATGTGTTTGAGTACTTATATTCGTGTGTGTACATTCGTTTCATTTTTGTCACAGATAATTATTTGAATTAGAATCAGTTATAAAACAACGTAGCATCATCACTTTAAAACAAAAAATATTCCTGGACTATCGTAAGTTATATCATTATATGCTAGGGATGAATAATTTTGATTCTTAAAATTTTTATTTGCCCGGTTAGAATAATTACCGAAAATCGAATGAATCCATTCGAATAATTAGAATTCTCAATGACAGTGATAGCCTAGTGATTAGGGCATTGGCATTCCGTCAAGAAGGGCTGGATTCGATTCCCAATGCCTCGAACGATCCACCCAGAACAACAATATACGTGCTCCTTATATTTATGGAATCTAAATTCCTGTGAACGGCCGTTGAGCAGTTTCCACTCTTGTAATGGTGTGAAAAATTTCTTCCCCATCCAAATCAAAGTCTAAATTGAGGGAGTGGATCCTCTGGTGGTGCCATCTATCGGAGGAATTTTAAAGCAAAGTTGTACTTTCACACTCGGTGCTATTAATAAACGAAAGACGCACTTTTCTGAAATAATTTCACTTAACCGTCGGGTAGTGAGCTTGGCGTGTCCAAGCGTCATCAGTAACAACAACAGAATTCTCAATTAATTTATTTTAAGCACTTGATTTAATGAATAATACTTCTTTTCCTATCAGAAGTAACTATTCATAAAAGCATGACTGATTATCTCTGTCGTTAATGATGCTTTTAATAGATATAGCATTTATTAAAAACTTCTCATTCAACGATGAAATACCGTATTTTTCCACAATTCACTTTGAAATATGTTATCAGTTATAAGAACCCGGGACTCTTAAGTTGTCTCGATTCTTTCTTTCAATGAATCTGACACAATATCTTGTCTGATAGAAGTTTGACAAGGAATTTTTACGAATGTATCCTATTTCTTTCTTCTATAGTAAATGTGTTTTTGAATTTTCTAGTAGTAGTTTGTGTAAGCTAAAATCTGATCTGCCTTTATGTATTCATGTAACAACCATTTAAAATATATTTTCCCGCATTTCCAGCCCAAGGCATAACAACCATCCACAACAGAAATCATCTTTTCAACAGTTCGTAGATATAACAGACATACAATTTGAGTTCATCAACAATTTTAACACAAACAACTTCAAACCAAGAAACCTTTTTCATAATTAAAATAATTTATTTTTAATATGAGGAATTTTACTTAATTTTAATAATGAAATATATAAAATATTTAAATACCATAATTTTTCTTAAAATGTGATGAGAGAAATCAACAGAAAATTATACCATTCATAATAATGCGATGATCAAGAAACCATTTATAATAATTTTTTAAAGAAGTTTTATAATTTTGGTTATTTAAAGTCAATACTTTTAAAATGTTGAACAGATTTTCAAATAATGTTTTCAGAAATAAAATTTAATGTGAGAAACACATTTCAACTGTAAATTTTCAAATCGTCGAGGCTCTTCAGTGGGAAAGTTTCGGGTTTAATACCAGTCACTGTTGAAGGCAGATGATGGATGTGGGGAGTGCATGTACATTTTTAGAGTAGATGCTTGAGAATTTTCCAAGTTTCTTCCTTATGACACACGAATAAGCTTCAGTTTTTCTATAAAAAGTCCACAATTTACCTTCGGTGTATATTAAAATGCCTTACAACATCATTAAGCAGCTAAGTTTTCCATTATATGGAGATCGAACCAATAATCTAATATGAATCTAGACAAATCGTGATGAATATAATGTTTACTTTTATGCTAGTTATTTACTTCGTATGAGGAAATTACAAGCATATTTGTCCATTAAAAAAAGCGATAAAGAGATCTTTTAAAGAACTTTAAACTAGTATAAAACAAAGATAAAAGATTACTAGTTTTAAATTTAATAGTTCAAAGTGTTTCTAGAAGTTCTTTTCTACTCTATAATTTAAACAATCGGAAGAAGTAAAATTACAGCTTATAAAGCTAGAAATGTAAAACTTTTTCCTCAAAAGCGATGGTTGTTCTAAACAATGATTTATTACTCTTTTTCAACAAGTATTATGTATAATAATTTACAATTTAAAATTAGATTTCCTAAAGATTAATTTCTAAAAATAATCTAACCAATTACTTTTATAAATTCCATATCAGTTTTCTTCAAATCAGAACATATATTTCTTCGAATTTGTAATAACAATTCAGCGATAAAATGAAATTTTAATAATTGGAATATATATTTTTAATAGATAATAAACTTTCCAAAAATTTACATACATTTATACATAAAAAGGCATAAATTTCTTTATACAATACAATTGAAATATATTAACAGAATATATAAATCATATATAAAAATTGCAAGAAAATTTCAATTCAGCTTTTTGAAATTTTAATTGTTTAAAATATTTGAAAACATTTTTTCTAATAAAAAAGTGGTTCATTTTTGTTAAAGAAATTATAACTTAAAATTTTGAAAAAGTATTGATATTATATTTGAGCAATTATTTCTATTTCTTAGAAAATTATGTATACATAAATTTTCCTGGTTAGATATCTAAAAGATACAATTTATTTTCCCATAGTAATCGGTATTTTAAGGCAATTAATTTCAATATTCAGTTAGAATGTTTGATCTTTCTTCAATAATGTATCTTTTAAATTAAATATTTTAATCAAAATATAAATATAATTTGAAAATAAAGAAATTTGAATAATTTAATGTGTTTATGGTGTGTATAATAAATTTTAATATTAATAATTTAAACTAAAAAACTACAATTTTACAAAAATAAAAGCAGTTTTTGAGTAATATTTGTGATACATTTTGCTATGTTAACAACAGAAAAATATTTGAAATTTAAGATATCTCGGTAGAGAATTTAAGATATCTCGGAGAGAGACTTTTCAAGAATAGTTCAAAAATGTATGTCGGGTTGTAAGCAAGGTAAATAAATTAGCAATCCTAATTATATGTAAGTGAAAAAATATTTCAAATATATATTAAAAATCATGTATAATGGAAGTTGATTAGCAAAATAAAAATCTTACTTTATTTCATATTAGACTCATTTCATTTCTGAATTTTCAATTTTCCTAACATCTGTTCAATTTATGCTACATAAAAATGTTAGCTAAAAGCTGATTTGTATAAATATGATTCAACTAAATAAAAGAATAGAAAACAATGATTAGATGTTGAAAGATCATTATTTACCTTATGCAATAGAAATAGAATACTGTCCTTTTTCAATGACTGAATTATTCTTTATGATAGTTACGGGAAAAATTACTAAATTACATGTATATTATGTTGTTGTTACTTATCTCCAACCCAATCTGACGAGGACGTACTAGATCCATGAATCCGTTGACATTTAAAAAGTCGAAGACAAGAAGAGGAAGAATAAATTTCTTTCCGAAAAAGAGCCGAAAATTCCAAGATATGCTTGGTAGGGATCTGTTGCTGATGGCATTTTGGACAAAGAAAGTAGGATTTCTCACCCTTAGAAAACGTAAGACATGGCAAGTAGTCAGTGGAAAAGAGCAAGAGAATGATCTAGTATGTTGTAGTAAAAATGGACAAAGAAAGTAGGATTTCTCACCCTTAGAAAACGTAAGACATAGCAAGCAGTCAGTGGAAAGGAGCAAAAGAATGATGTAATATGTTGTAGTAAAATGGACAAAGAAAGTAGGATTTCTTACCCTTAGAAAGCGTAAGACATGGCAAGTAGTCAGTGGAAAGGAGCAAGAGAATGATCTAATATGTTGTAGTAAAATGGACAAAGAAAGTAGGATTTCTCACCCTTAGAAAATTTAAGACATGTCAAGCAGTCAGTGGAAAGGAGCAAGAGAATGATCTAGTATGTTGTAGTAAAATGGACAAAGAAAGTAGGATTTCTCACCCTTAGAAAACGTAAGACATGGCAAGTAGTCAGTGGAAAGGAGCAAGAGAATGATCTAGTATGTTGTAGTAAAATGGACAAAGAAAGTAGGATTTCTCACCCTTAGAAAACGTAAGACATGGCAAGCAGTCAGTGGAAAGGAGCAAGAGAATGATTTAGTATGTTGTAGTAAAATGGAGAAAGAAAGTAGGATTTCTCACCCTTTGAAAACGTAAGACATGGCAAGCAGTCAGTGGAAAGGAGCAAGAGAATGATCTAGTATGTTAGGTAGTATGAGTATGTTAGAGATATATCTGGTTTACTGTTCTTGCACCAGGAGTGAGTAAGGGTACCAACCAATCATTTTCAATGTGAGATTTTTTCTGGGAAATAATTCTAGGTAAATATTTTAGAAGACGAAGGGATTGGATGACTACGACACTCCTTTACAAGATATTTTGTTAATTCGTTACCAAAAAGTTCAACGTGGGGTGAAATTCACTGAAGTAAATGTTATGTTGAAGAGAAATGAACTTAAGCTTGAATTATATAGAGTTACTTGGTTTTGTCAGCAATTCATATATAACTATATTACATAACTATATTATGTATACATTATTACTGAACAATGAAAAAACAATACTATGAGCAAAACTGCTTATCAGTCTCACAAGTTTCATTTACTTACACTATCTTAAATTCTAAGTTAATCGAAAAGAAATAAATTATTTTTCATTATTCTCTCACATTTAATTTTGTTAACTATCACTAAAATTGAAAACAAAATCATTCACAACACTCTTAACCAACTAAGTTTTAGTTAAATATTCAATTAAATCGATTAATTAATAAGTCAGTTTAATATTTAAAATAAAAAAGAAAGATATTTCTTAGAATTTATTGGAATAGCATAGTTAGATGACTACACAGTTTAGTGCTTTTGCATTTTTATGATGATAGACAATGTAATCTTCATCAAGGATTACTGTGAACATTTTACAAATTGTAACTCATGGTTATTTTCTATTTCCCTCTAAAAAGTCAGCACACAATTTCATCAGAGAGGATCCGATGACGTCATACGTAAGTATCTAATTGTAAATTTTACAGATTTAATCTTCTCCAATGGCAACGAAAATAATGGATTTTTATTCATTATCCAGATATCAAAGGATAATAAATTATGTTAATAACGTGCTATGCTAGAGCAGATAAAATAGAAACATTAAGATATTCGTAATGTGAAAAGTAACTTACATGTGACGATATCTTTAACGTGGCTCATTTGTTGCTTTATTTTTAATTTTATCATATTCACCAAGATATATATATATATATATATATATATATATATATATATATATATATGTATATATATATATATATATATATATATATATATATATATGTTTTGCTGAAAAGGATGAAAAAATTTGTTCACTTATAGAACACCATCCTATCCTTTAAGTATCCTTTATCGTGACATTCGATTCCATTTCTGGCCAGTTTACTTGTTCATGAACTACCTTATTACTTATTTTTCAATATTTCCCAAATGTTTAATAAGTTAAAAACTTCAATAAAATGTAATTTCATTTTATAATGTTTCACTAGGCAATTTGATCGGCAAACATAACAACAATCATGATTTTAGAGCTATTACTATTTGCTTTTTGCTGGTTCTTGATAGAACTAACAAAGAATGCCTTAGGTTTTGTTTGCTTTTCATTTAAGTTTGTCACTTAACCATTTATAATACAGAAATGCTAACATTTCTCGAAATTTTTATTTTCTAAAAAGAAAATGCTTTTATTGGATATTCTTCAATAAAATTTTTGTCCAAAATTCTAATCAAAAAATATAAGCATCGTGTAATTTGCTGAGATTACTAATACTAAATATATTTGCAAATTTATTTATGTCATAAAATGAACAAAAAGATTATACATGTAGAAGAAACAATTTCTATCTTCAAAAAGGAAAAGGAAAAAGTATAGGAAAGATTTTTATTTATAAATAGAAGATTCCCCCTTGTATTGAATTATATTTTAGATAAATTTTCAACTCAAATATTCTTTTTGTTTTTAAATGAGCTATAATATATATATATATATATATATATATATATATATATATATATATATATATATATATATATATATATATATATATATATATATATATATATATATATATATATATATATATATATATATATATATATATATATAGTTTATTTTAAAATATATTATGTATTACGTTGGATTACTTTTTGAAGAAAGTTTTTTTCAGGTGCATGCTTCATATTAAAGTCTATTGTAAAATAATTGCATGCTATTGAATGGCAGTTTTTCTTATAAAGTAATTCTAGTCAAATTTCAGTGATCGGTAAAACATCTTTTAGCTATTCCACAAGCAATTTCCATCGGAATCCTATAATTGAATGTTATCTATTGCTACTCTTTTTTATTGCGTATATTTTATGATAGAAAAGTGGGATTTGTAGGACGATTTTGTGGATGACAGGAAATTTAATTCGCTAAACTTTACGCCCCTTTTTTGATTTATTATACTCGTATAAAAGGGAGGAAATTGCTAAGAGGAATATCAACGAAGAAGTTTGCATTCGGAAGCCAGCAGAATTCCTGGAATCTTTTGAAATCAAGAAATAACTTTTTTTCAACTGTAGTTTCATTCGAGTGCTTTAAAAATACGATTTGAAATAGTTTTTAAATGGCCTTTAAAAACTAAAAATAATGCATCAATAATTTATCATCCTAGAATTTTTAGCAATAAACTTTGTTGCTATAAACTACCTTTTCTGTTTTTATTTGCGTTAAACATCTTGTTAACAAACTGTTAACTAGTATGGTTGAAGGAAATTTATGTGAACAAACTGCAATCCAAGAAAGAATTTTTTCAGCAAAAATATGTGCTAAACTAATATTTACAAACTAATATTTCGGATATGAGTTATGTAATGTTTTATAAAGAAATTAAAGCGTTAAATGACTAGTTTTCAATGGGATATATTATTACAGATTTTCGATCATTCCACAAATGAAGTTTAAAAAATTGATTAATTTCCTACCAATATAAATTTACAAATGAGAAAAGTAAGCTATTTCATATAATAATTAATAGACTTAAACTAAAAGGAATCGTCGTTTTTGGAAAAAGTAACTTTATTCAAGGTCATTTCATGATAGGTTTATTTTCTGTAGTTTTATCTCAATGTATTGTTATAATTATCACACAAATGAATTAATTGAATAATGAACTATAAATTGATACAATTTATTTCCTATCTTAAGACTTAAAATTTTTATTTTACTTCATTATAGAATATTTTTTTCTTTTGTTCCAACAAGAAAAATAAAAGTATTTAATTCAAATAGTCTTAGAGATTGTAAGATTTATTTTATTTTATTTCTCAACTGATTTCCTGAAATTATTTCGATTTCCTGAACTCATAGTCTCAGAAATTATCTGAGTATTTGAATATTAAAACAATTTAGAATTTTGAATTCTGAAATGTTAATGTAATTTTCTATTATCTCAAACATTTACTTCTCATTTTTTTGTTCATCAAAAATGTTTGAGTAGAAACATTTACTTCTCAAACATTTTTGTTTTCATTTTTTTTATTAATCTATGACTCCATTTCGTCTTCACGAACTTATTCTAAAAAGATGTTAGGCTTACAACAGATTACGAGATATTTTAAACTTTTTTACCCAAATTAGTAATCTAATTTACGAAATGGAAACACAGTGACACTACAAACAGTTGAAAGAATGTCAATTAAGCAAATCATTTGAATTAATATTTTTTTAAACAATGAATTGCATTAATTACAAAAATGAAATAAGCTTGAAAATTTGAATAATGCTTTTAGCCAGCCTCCTCTAAAAAAATTTAAATTCCTCTCAAAATCGAATCAGAATCGAGAAAAGTCAACGTTAAAAGTTACATGACCTTTTCATGATCAGTCATGGATCATGGAAAAATGATCATATGATCCGTCATGGAGAAATATGACTTTTCAGCTCGTTTTGTTTTCAGAGAAATCTATGTGTTCTCTTTCTAAATATATTTAACTGAAAAAGTGTCAGTTAGTCATAAGTTGATTGGGTTTGAGGGAAATATAAAAGTGGATCACTCTTTTTTTCTTCATTCTTTTAATAATTTGTTTTTTTTTTTAATTTCTTCTTGATAAAAGAATCTAAAAAACCTAAAGAAGATAAATATATCTTTATTAGGAATTTCTGTCTATTTTTCATTACAAGTGTAGAGATTTACTTATTTATTTATGAGCTAAAGAGTAATACAATTGATAAGAAAAAAAGCATGTGAACTATATTATTATTATAAATAAAATAAAAAAACGTATTTTGAAAAATATATTTGATAATATTATTAATTTTTAGAAGTAGATGATATTTTGTTATTTAATTTCATTATTTTTAGCACATTCATAATGTTATCGATTCCATTTTATTTGTCAGACGACGAGTGAGTAGCTTAGGTGGGGAAGGAAGAAGTTTTTATAAATTTACTAATATTTAAAGATTTATTCACAAATAGGATTATTTACAGACATCTTTAAGCTAGCTCCTTCATAGTGAGCTCCTCCACACCATCTCCCCTCTCAATTACTTGTACATCTCTCTTAATATGACATATTAAGCACTGCCATCTAGTGGCCACTCATTTTTTTAAGTAATATTACTGCTTGATGCTAACATTCGGCCAGACTGACCTTTCAATTGTCCTCAATTGAAGTAATAATACTCAGTTACTAATTAATACAACACACACACAACTATTAACATTAACTAAATTAAACACAGCAGATTAAATAAAATTAATAACTACATAACTATCATTATTTTTCATTCACGCAAACAAATACTGTAATTATAATCATTAATAATACACAGCTTCCATTAAAAGTAGAAAATTATTATGTTAGACTACAAAAAAAAAAAACTATAATAATATATAATACACTTTTTCCACAAAAGTAATTCTTGATACAATTCTAATAAAACTATTTAAAACAAAAGTTTACTAGAAAATAAATAAACTTAGGAAAATGTTAAATCATTCACAGAATAAATTTAACAAATTTTCATAATATTTTATGAATACTTCAGTATACAGTAAATGATCTTTAAAGTTATTTAATTTTAGAGTCAATAGTTTATGATAAGTTCATTGCCTTTTATTGCAACTTTATCTTTAAATAAAATTGAAAAGATCTCACCATTTAGGATCCCTCATTCAGCTTTAGTCCTTGCGAGTGGATCTATGTGGATTGCGTCAAGGGCTGTTCAGAGAAGAGTCCTCATCATCACTATTGGCACTATCGGTATCACTATCTTCATCCGAATCTGGTTCATTTAGCCATGGTTTTAGTTGATTAATGTGAGCTGTTGTTGCGTAGAAGTGGCCTTTCTTTTTTTCTTCCAGCTGAGTCACACGGTAGACATCGTTCGGCAATACCTCGGTAACAATAAGAGGGTCTCGGTACTTAAATTGTGTCTTCGTAGGTTGCCCTGAAGATTTCGGGGCTCTTTTCACTACGACAATCTCTCCTCGTTCAAACGTCATTGCTCTACATCTCTTTTTATCATAATACTGATTTATTTTTTGCTGACTTTCTTCTATTTGTCTTCGAGATTCTTCCTGCACTATAGATGGATCTTGCCAACTCTAAGCTTCTTCCTCAGCTAAATTTCTCAAAATTCCATCGTTGAATCGTGGAGAATAACCATGGAGCAATTCAAATGATGTCTTGTTCGTTGACTTGTTTACAAAATTGTTCAAGTTTCTCTCAACTTCATGTATTTTAACATCCCAATCTTTAGGATTCTGATCTTCCATGCCAGTTGTTATGGTAGACAATATTGTTCTGTTAACTCTTTCAACCATCCCATTTGCACATGGTCGCTTCGTACAATTGAGTGTATGATGAATGCCATTTTAAGCACAATATTGTTGAAATTGATGCGAAGTGAAACAAGTTCCTCGATTTGTTATTATTTTTTCAGGTAGACCATAAGTATTTACAAACTTTTTCAGTGTCTTCAGCACATGTGATGTTGACGTACTCTTTACTGGAGTCAATTGGACAAATCTTGTGAAATTATCTATCATGATAAAAAATTTTGATTACCTTTAGAACTCTTAACAGATGGTCCTAAATGATCCTTATGTATAATTGCAAAAGTTTTACGGCCTGCTTTAATTTTAATAAGCCAGGCTGTTTTCCTAACGGCGTTTTGTTCATTAAACATTCAAAACATTTCGAAACGTGCCTTCGTACATAACGTTTCATATAAAGAAACCAATACAATTCTTTTATCTTATTTACAGTTCTGTCAACAGAAAAATGCCCCATAAGATCATGGAATTTAATTACTGTACTTTTTCTTTTATTCTTTGGAATAACATAGAAATTTTCTTTTCCATTTTTGTTTATGCATCTAAATAATCTGTTTCTCTTAAACATGTAATTTCTTATAAGATGATTTTCTTCTTTTGTTCTATCCTGATCTTTTTTTCTGAATATTTCTATTAACTTTCGTATTTCTGGATTAGCCTGCTGTATCATCAATATTTGCTCATCTTCACTCAAGGTCAAACAAACTTCATAATTTTCTCTCAATAATACTGTGCAAAATATCTTCGGGCTCTTCAACAGCTGCTTAGTGCATCTACGTGTTTTATTCGTTCACCTGATCTATGCCGGATCTCAAAATCGTATTCTTGCATGAGGTTAAACCATCTTGCCATCTGAGGATTTGATGACATTTTAGCGTTTAGATACACGAGTACTTGACAGTCTGTAACGATTGTGAACTTTATTCCTATCAGAAACTGCCTTAACCTTTCTAATGTCCACACAATTGACATCAACTCTAATTTACTCGAATGATACTTTTGTTCAGTTTCCGTAGTTTTCTTGCTAACGCAATAAACCATCCTCCAATTCCTTTTACTATCTCTTTGAAACAATATTCCGGCATCTTGATAAGATTTCATAGAATCGAAACTCAGAACAGATTGAATCCCTGCAAAACAATAGAATTAAAAAAGCGCGTATATATCTACCTCACCTATCTATATCTACCTTAACTTATCTGATCCAGACATTTATATCTTATCTATCTATATATAGATATAGGGATAAATGTGCACATATACATAATCATATATAAACGGAATATATTCATGTTTGATAATTGTTATTGTCCTTTTTAACAATAATATTTAAATTTTTTCCCTAAGAAATCCAATTATATCTTGAATCTTTAAAAATGAATGATAAAGATTTTTTTTCAAAAATATTTCATTTGTATTAATTTTATTTAGGAAAGCGAATTACAACAAAATTTGAAGTATAATTTATTTACAATCTCTTAGTTGTTATTTTTATTTTTCTTTTATTTTTAAATATAAACATAACATTTTTACTGTATTATTTAAAAAATTTATATTTTTATAAAACTATAGAAAAAGTGCAAGAAAACCACAGCGACGAAGATGGTGTACGTCCATTTCCTTCCGAAGATCGCAGAGCCTGCAGAAAATTTCTTGGACTATGTTAGTTCTACATAAGTCGTTAAAAACTCGGCAACAGCCCTGCGTCTAGGCCACTTAACAATAATTTGAAGATTATTCAACCAGCTTTCTTGGAATATATTGAAGAATAGTTTTTCTTTGAAATGGGGAAAATTTCATTTCAAAAAATAATAAATTATTGTGTTGCGCGAAAACACATTCTGTTATTTCAACAACGATGAATTCTAAGCATGTCAAACATATTCATGTAGAAATATTGTGGTGGTTTCTTTCCCATTGTTAGAAAAACAGGCATAGATTTGGGCACTCTGTAGGCCGTGGCCCATGTGGGCTGCTGTGTCACAGATTATATATATGTATATATATATAGCTTCTTTAAAAACATATTATTCAATGACATTTTTCATCAAAAAACGTCTTTTTAACGATTAAATGTTACTGAAGTTTAGTGCATATTGATATCTTAATATCAGATTCAATTCATTGTGTTTAAAATCAGGTAAGTAAATTTAAGTGCAAGTAGAAAAATTCTTTGGAAAAGAAAATAGTAAAATTTCCACTTCCGTACCTAGTAGTTTAATAGATAATCATAGAACTTAAGTGCCCATCGAGATTTATTTCTGAATAACTTCCTATCCTTGACAACTGAATTAGCTATTTCCTTTCAGCATATCTTGTGCATACTTTGAAGCGCACGTTCAAAACTCTTAAGAGCATATCTTTGTTTCAAAGTTAAATTTGTTCATTTTTAAATGACTATCTTGAGTCATTGGAAGTAATTTCAGTTGTCCTTATAGTCAAGAGGACCCTTAAAATTCCTTACATTGCTTCAATATTAATCTTTTACTTCCGTACCACTTCTCTTTTACTTCCGTTTCCAGTAGCACTTCATAAAAATCTATCCAGGAATCTCTTGGCACTTGAAAATTATAATAATTAAATATTACTCTTGGGTACACTGTGCACATTTTTATTTCCCGAAATAAGACAATGAATTAGGCGATGCCAACTATGCTTATTCATCTGGTACTTGTAATGTCAATGGTAAATAACGAGTTAAACATAATGTGTGGCCAGCAGCAATTTTTCTTTAATTCTCCCTCTACATCTTACACATATAATAATTTAAATTTTTTTTCATTTTTCAAATTATTTATTTAAATTTATTAAAAAATATCTTTTAAATAAAATTTAAAAAAAATCTATAAAACCATAGGGAATGGGACAAATGTTAATATTTATTTTATTAATATTTAATTAATTTTAATTAAGAAATAATCTTTATTAATATTTAATTAATGTATTAATATTTATTTATCTCCTTCTCACTTTCTCGATTTCTTTCTATTTTATGCACATAACGATTTTGAGAAATAATTTATTTTATAATATCGTAAGAAAGGAAACAAATGGCAATACTTCTGTACCTTGCCCTCAATTTCTCTCTCACTATTTCATCGTGTTTTGCTTATTTAAAGATTTTAAAATACTTCATTTTTTGTCAATATAAATTTGGAAAAAACGGTAATATTTCTGCATTCCATTTTTCTCCATTCTTCTCTCTCTCTCTTTTTCCCTCTCATTTTGTGAACACAAGGTGCACCGTGATTGTTTTTCTTATTTTGTTTAAATACCACATGATAGGACGATGGAGTTTTGCATGAAACATATATGGGAAACTTGAATTGATGAATGAACCTCCAAATGCCATATCAGCACTCCAAACAGTAAATTTCACAATTTTAGGAGAGTGAAACTGCTTATTGCTTATGGCTTGCTTTTATATTTCCACGGTAAGATGTACTTAAAAATTAAAAAGGTACCATCCAAAAATAATTTAAATATTTGAATACATTTTTTCTGTGTTTGCTAAGGAATATATATATATACACACTCACACACACACACACACACACACACACACACACACACACACACACACACACACACACACACACACACACACACACACACACACACACATATATATATATATATAAATAAATATATATATATATATATATATATATATATATATATATATATATATATATATATATATTTATATATTTGTTTCTAATGATAATTTTAACTATTATAGACAAAGTGATTTAAAGGCAATTTTAGAGAGAATACCCCTTAAATATAGCAATGAAGAATAAAATACATTTCCTTAACATAATAAAACTTATTATTTTTAACTTTATTTAAAAGTTATCTGTTACATATGTTACTATTAATGATTTAAACTATTTACTTAAAAAGATTTTTAATTTGAAGTTTTATGGCTCAAACTACTTTAAAACTCATTTCTATATCTTCCGTAGTCAATCTAATAATTTTAAGTTTTGATGTCTAAATATAAGAGTTTCTTATTAAAAAAATTGAAAAAATGAATTTTAAAATGTCTTAATAACCCTTATTTGAAATTTGCAGAAATGAGTTTGATATACAACTTTATGTTGTCAACCTATCAGTAAAATAAATCTTCAGATATAGTAATCTTATAATAAAAATGTCAAGAATATGTTTACATTTAGAAAAATATACAACAATTGGTTAAATTGCTATAAATAACGTTATTGTAACTCGTATTGTATAAAATTGTAGACTATATTGTTAACATTATTGTAACTCGTATTGGTCTAATATTTTTATTTTTATGAACATCTTTATATTTGAAAACACAGAATGTACTGAAAATTTTTCATTAATTATATCTATTCTGACATAAAATCATACGTTCCAAAAGGGAAATTCAATAAAACATCTAAGGCATCTAAATTTTCTTTAAGTTGAAAATAAAAATTTTTCATTATTAACACAATGGACTTGGATTCATATCTCATCGTAAAAAACAGTGTGAAATTAATTCTCTCTAATAACCATTTTAAAAACATGAAAGAACCATAGTTATTTTGTAATAAGAGAAAAGTTCAGTAGAAGAATGTTATCCTACTTTAATTAATAGCATTATTGCATAAGAAACTTTACAGGGAGTTAAAATCAGTGTTAATGATGTTTTACATAAATTACAAATTTAAAACATAATTGACGGTGATTAAAAATTTCGAAAGAAAAATGTTTTTATTTTAAGTTAGTCGGAGGACTGTAATCCTCATGAGTTTCATTTTATTACGTCTTCATTTTCAATTTTACTCCACACAAAAAATTCAAATGGACCAACAGAAAAAAGATGTTATTACAGATTATAAAAAAATTTAATGATAAGTAAACAAAAAGTGGTAAATAATTTCCATAAAAATTCAAGAAGCTAGAAAATACATGTCAGAGAAAATAAATAAATAAAACTAAAGTTCGAATTACATTTATTTTTTGAAGAACATTGAAAAATCAAATGTGAATAATAAATCAAATACACATGAGGTTCTAGTTCTCACATAGAAATAAACAAAAATATCTTTAGTGAAGTAACAAGCATCAAATTACGAAGGAAAATTCCTTACTCCGTTGGTCTATAGAGATTTCATTACATTTATTTAGTTCCTTTGTTGTAAAATTTGTAAGACCTCTTTTGTTACATTTCATTTCTGATAAAATTGTTGCATTTTGTTGTGAATAAAAGATTTATTCGTCTTTAGGATCTCAATTTTTTACATTTCAGTTCTCCTTTTATCGAATAATTCTTAAAATGTACCACTTGATTCTTTGGCGATTTTCCGACGGTTTTTTGTTTATTCTCTGTTGCCAAATAGATTATCCTAAATAGAAAAAAAACTTTTTAAACAAGAAGTATTGTTTAGCTCAGATATTGGTTTTTTCTTAAGACTTCAGTTATTTTCCTTTAAACTGCATCTTGTTGTTTCATAAAAAATAGAAGTGCTTAAGCCTAATTTATTTTTCTGTAAATGAAGGTTTTTACAGGCAGAATAATGTTTTTTTTTTATCATTTTAAAGGAAAATATTTAATGCATACCATCAAGAAATTTTAATTCTTTTTTAATTGTTTTAAATTTATAGATTACTAGATCTTTTCTAATGCTGAAAAATGACAAACTTGTTTATAAATTAACATCATATTCATGTTATCATACTCATAAACTATTATCTCCAGATCTATTACTTTTCTGATGATTAGACAGTAATTTGACATTTACTCATAAATGGAAACAAAAGTTTACCCATCTAATAGAAATTTCCTCAATCTTCTTCAAAACATTTTTTTCAGGTAAAAGTTTATAATCAGGTACCGCTTGATTCTTTGGCGATTTTTGAGGCCAAGATAGGCTCCGATATGTGACTTACAACATGACCACTACACAAAAGCTATACAAAGACAGAGTACCAGCAATTGAATTTTATTATAGCCAAGGTGTAGCACCAAATATTTTGCCAAACCAAGTGGTACTCTATTCTACACTAAAATCCTTTTTGCATTTTCTTTTCTCTTTAAAATTAGTCTCAATTTGGTTATTAATAATTTTTAATAAATGGAATTTTTTTACAACTCTTCTTATCATTATTTCTAAATATTCAAGAACTGTAAGTGCTACTAAAAGATAGGTGAAAATGATAAACTCTTGTGGAAAACTATTCTGTGGGGATAAGGAAGATTGAACTTAAAAACAGCAAAACAAACTATTTTAAAGCACATTATAAATTTTAATTTTAACAACATTTTCTGATATTCCGACGAATTTTGAGTTTCATCGAACAAACTTATTTTTTGTTTTTAAACGTTAAATATTATTTTAAATTGCACTTTCAACTGCGAGGTAACAGGGAATTTTAAAAACTGAAACGCCTTGACATTTTTTCCAAATTGATTAAATAAACGAAATTTGATAACAAATTTAATTGACTCTAAGTGTAATAGAAAATAATAGATTTAATTGACTTAAATTATGTGAATGTTATGATACTTTATTATATATGCTTGATTTTAATTAAAATTTAATTTTCATAGATATTTCATTTGATTTGTTATTCAGCCTAACTCATAGTTCTTTATTTACTGACGTATCTAACATAAAATATTATTTATTAAAATATATCAACTTCCCCTAATATGGCACAAAAATTATATACCTTTACTGGATGCAGTCTTTTACATAAGAATAATTAGAATAGATAACCCAAAATATTTTTATACGTAAAACTTTTTTCATGTTATGAAATTAAAACCTAACATATACAGATTTAATCACCTTTAACATTAAGTCTAGATCATAGGTTCCCAAAGTGGTCCAGGTGGACCCCCAGGGGTCCATAGAAGACCACACAGGGGTCCACGTGGATGTGAAAAGAAAACAGAGGTTCACAAGTTGTAAGTGGGGGTCCAGGAAAAATTTTCTGCTTTTCATAATAAAGAACAAAAATTTTGGCTTGGATTTACCTATCAACATAGGCAGGTAGCATCATTCACTAGGTAGGTACTCAAAAATATTTGAGATTCAGTTCAAACACAGAATTGAATAAAACAATAGATAATAGTACAAGAGTGTACACCACATCTCGGAACTTGCAAAGTGCCGCCCGTGCGCCATCTCATTAAAAGTAAGACTATTTTTTATTGTTGATTTACATTTCAGAGTTCATTGTTGATTTTTTGTCAATTGTTGAATGTTTGTAATAATAAATGTTTATAATTTTGTATAACCACAAGTATTATTGTAATAAATAGGACACAAGAAAATGTGCTTCTTTTTTTCCCCTTCTTAACACCCCCAATTATGGGTGATATTTTTAGGAGTTTTGGGAATACAGTAGAAATGCAGCAGCAGGGGGTCTACCGAAAATAGTAAAACTTTGAAAGTGGTCCACGAGAAAAAAAAAATTTGGGAACCCATGGTCTAAATGGTGAAACAAAATTTCTATACTTTAATTTTTTGACTGTCATCCTTAAGACTATATTTATGTATTTATTCACGGATCGAAGTATAAAATAAATATGTAGTGTATTGGAGTGAAATAATTTCGCAAGTTTAACTTGTTTTATTTTAAATTCAATTGTTTCACAAATTTGAGTCCACATTCTGATTTATATAGAAGTATAGTCTTCTAAAATTTATGTTTTAGCAATAATTGAAATATTCAAGAATATTGTAAGTAATAAATCATGAAAAAGTAACAATCTAATCAATCTTTCCAAGATCTCAACTATCTATGTTAAAATATAGGCTACCATAAAAGGCCTTTACATTCTAAATCTTCGTTACTTTTTCACTAGTTTAATCAATCATTCATCAAAAATTACTACCCATTCACAAGATAAATTAAGACAAGTTTTAAAAACGTGGTTTTAGTTAACAATATCTACACTTTCAGCAGTTTCAAGGTGGTTTCAAGAAAAATAAGTCCGCTAGAAATCGTGGAACCGTGACTTTGAAATGATTCTCATAAAGAATCAGTTCAGTTTGCTCGTTGCGATTCTTATGGGAATCGTGAAAGTTTTGCGCTGGCCGCTTTGCACGATTTATGGATCTCAGCAGAATGGCCATTAGGCTATCCGTGTCCCTCTACAGGGACTTTCGTATGGGGAAAAATTTTCCCTTTTTTATCGCTTTCTTTAAAGCTAACTGTGCATTCTTTCGTTTATTTATTTTAATAAATGCATTTTCTCTTATATTAGTTATAAAAAAATATCATTTAAAAAGGGAATGATTTGCTTTTTACCCTTATCGATTATTATTTACCTTCTTCATAAATACACATTAAAGTGTTTTTTTTTTGTATTTTTACTTATATCCTGACTTGGAAATACGGGCTCAGTGTAAAATTAAGTACCCTCTAGTTTGGTAAAAAATTTGGCGATCAGTTTTGACGATAAAATTTGGTAACCCTGGTACTTAGTTTAGCTTTGTCTAGCGGCAGTGGCCATCTTGTTAGTCACGTCTTGGCGTAAAAAATCGCTAAAAACTCAAGAGATACTGATTGTACCGTAAATACTTAATAAACCATTTCAAAACGAGGTGAATATGGCTTATGATAGACACTTAAAAGTTTACAAAAATGTTTCGTTGTATTATCTTTCTACTTCAAAGAATTGATAGAAATATCTAATAATATTAAATAAAATGGTAACTCATCATTATATCTAACTGCACTGTTTAAATTTACTAGAAATGATTGGGGAAATACCACATCCAAATCTCTTTGTTTTCTTAAAGATTATCAGCGTTCTGCACTGCCTTTACTGTATTAACTTTGTTCCGTTTTTAAATTTAAATAAGCTTAAAATTTCAGCCTTTTTACTTCAGCAAACCTGTGTTTTGCCAATTTTATTATGGACACTTTACATCTTTTATTCTAATTTGATAGAATTTTAACCATTCGTTCGGTACAGTATGTTTTCTTTTGAATTTTGCATCAGAAAAAGAAATTCACTCATCATTATCTCTTTTGGCTGGATTAATAAAAGGCCCAGTGAACTCATTGTTTTCTTCATTAATCATGCGATCTACATGGCTTATGATGAAACATCATATAAATGCTTACTTAGATGTTTTGTTTTATAACCTTTTCATCTCAAAGAAACACGAAAGAAATAATTAATACTAAAATAAAAAAGATAATGATGAGTTATTAAATAAAATAACTCATCATTATCTTTTTTGGGAAGATTAATGAAGAACATAGTCAACTCATTGTTTTCATTAACGTTGCCATCTATATGATTTGTTACAAAACACTTAATAAAAGTTTAAAAGACGCTTTGTCTTATTATCATTTTATTTCATATACTCGATTGAAAGAAATCAATACCATTAAATAAAATGTCAATAAAATATGTATTTTTCATTACTCTTTTATGGCAAGATTAATGAAGAACATACAGAACTCATTTTTAACGATTGTAACACTTTTAGAAAATACAGACTCATAATATGTCTGATTGTCGACTATGAGATATCGTCAATCAAAGTGTTATCTACGATGTCTATATTTTAATATATGAGTCTATTATTAAGAATTATATTAATATAAATATTTAATCTATTATTAAGAATGCGATTGATCTCAAAGAAATCTAACACAAATATGTATCTTACAATAAAAATAAGCAACAACATTCATTTAAAAATAAAATTTTATCCACATTGCCTAATTTTCTCGATATTTGAAAAAAGTGAACTTATATTTTCCCCTTAATTTCTAAAATTAATAAAATAACCTCAAGAATAGTGATATTTCATATTAAGGAAAGTTAAGAGAGATTTTTATGCAAAGTATAAATAAGCATGCTGTCTCATTATTAGAGCCATTTAATATGCTTTTATTATAAAATTTAGTATAGCGTTACTATTTATCTGCTGCTTAGTACTTTATTATTTGTATTAGCACAACATTTTTGAAATAAATATACAATTTCGCTTATAAAAATTCAAACAGATTAAAATATATTAATTTATTCCATTCTCATACAGTCATAAACCAAAATGCTGGCTTTAAATTAATTAATACGAGATTTTATATCATTTATTTGATAAATTCACTAAGACATTATACTTTTATTGTTTATAATTTACTTATTGTTTTAATGTTAATTAAAATTAATATTGATTAAAATTAAAGTTAATTATTTTAGTTAACATTTAGTTAAAATTAACATTTACTGTTAACTATTCATTTAACATTAATTATAATAATAACATAGTGTTCAGTAAAATTACTTAAAACTTTTATAAATTAAATTTCCTACTGAAATAATATATGAGGATATTTTATAAAAAAATCACTGAAGTATTGTTTCGAGAATAAAGTAGTTTTGCACAATTCTTTTGCAGTAAGATATGAATTCAGAATATAAAAATTTAAAAAAAAGTATGTAAAAAAATAAATATATTGAAATTTCCATGTGTTTGATGTTAAACAAATGACTTCTTTGATATAGATAGAAATTATAATTAATGTAAATAATTAATTTATGTACATTATGATTTATGATAAATATTTATTAATAAATAATTGAACTAAATAATTTTAGCTCACCATTAATCATCACATGTGAATAATTCTTCATATCGCTTACTATAATCGCCTTATTAATCACCACACTATTTGTATCTTATATAAGCTTTCCTTATAAAAATTAATGTTTAACATTATTTTTTATGTTTTAAATTCTACTAATTAACATTCTAGCATTTTTATGTTAAAAAGTATCCGGTACTATATACTTTTTTTATAATATATATATTTATTATAATTAATGTAGTGATGAATTTATATATTTGTTATCAACAAATCGTTCAGTCAGATTCTCAGTTTCAAATATTATGTTTTTCAACAATGGAAACAGATAAGTTCCGGTGCAATTCAACCTCTGTTAACTTTATGTTGTACTTGGTAATGTTCACATTGAATATGTCCCTACTGGTTCCTACATCACAGAGTTGAGTGGCTGAGTAATGATAATTCCTGTTGGAATACGAAAATTCAGTATTACTGGTTGCAGTAAGTATTTAGAATTATCATGAGTACCATAATGAGGAAGTTTATAATGAATAATGGACTTAAGTACTATTCATAAAACAGAGTTCACAGTGGCATGGTGGTAATGACAATTCCTGTTAGAATAAAAGCAATAATACTTGTTGGAAAACAAAAAATACAACATTACTGTTTGTTGTCAATATTTGGAATTATCATGAGTATCATAATAAGGAAAACATTTAATGAATAATCATTTAAGAACTACTCATAAAGCATAGTTCATAGTGACATTGTGGTAAGTGCGCTTTTTGGAATAAATGGTCTCAGGTTTTATTCCAACTTCTATTGAAGAGCATGATGTTAGTTTTTACCTTACTGCCTTTTACATCTTTGAAAGAAGACTTTTAAGGCTTAATACTAACGTTATTCCCATTCCTTCCCAGAAACACGTGAGTGACTTTTAATAATTTATAAAAAGTTCACCCAGAGGGCGTTAGAAGCAAATATTTAAAAGAATATTTTGTCGTAAGATAATCTCACAATATAATCACGAGAAATATCACAATTAATAGACTACCAATTATGAAAAATTGAAGTTGTGCAAATGGTACAGGAATTTATGATCATTGAGTTTTTTACTCAATCAGTGACCAGAATTCTCATTAAGTATTTTATAAACCTAAAATTCCACAACTGCGCCAATCTTGATAGCTTTGTCTGTAAATGTTCGGAATTATCAGTTACCTTTTTATATTTTTAAATTTCTAAATTAAATATTAACAAAATAGTGATTTTAATTTAAAAAATATTGCATTTCACGTTACAAACTATTTTAAATTAAAACTATGAAAAACTGATTTGGCAACAAATGAAAACAAGAACGAAAACGAAGTTTTCTGTGTAATAACTAGAAAATGCTATTATTTTCTCAAAGCGCAGCTAAATTCGATGTGATTATAGGATTAAATCAATAAAATAATCTTTGCATAATTTTATCGAGAACTTTTCCTTATTCAAAGATACATCACGCCACTTATACAAAAAAATTAAGTTTTAAGGTTAAATTCACACAAAGCTTTTTGAAGTGATCATTTGTAAGGAAAGTTTGGTATTCCTTTAGTGTGTGCAGGAGTATATTTTAAACTTTTTAAACATTGCACAACATATTCTAATTAATTATGAGTGTAATTTTAATATGGGCGAGAAGAAAACTTGCTGTCAAAGTATATTAAGGAAATTAGTGGATATTAATCTCACTTCTTCATATTCTTCACCTTTTATATTAGCTACCAATATATTTTTAAATTTTTGGTTAGTAAAATAAATATTTCAGATTGAAATAAAAGCAGCTTTTATCAGTATATTTTGAGAAATTTGATACATCTCTCCACAGTTACTCACAAATAAACACATTCTTCTTACATGTTTTCTGACCAGAAAGAAATAAAACTCGGCTAACTCTGCCATTCCTATTAATTCTAACCAAAGTTCTCTTTTCTTATCGAAAGTATTGGGTGTCAGGGGGTTCCCAACTGATAACGAGTTTCTTCTTACCATTCTCGACTAGAGATTAAAAAGATGCCCGGAGAAAATCTAATTCTTTCCAGCTCCCTCTAGCGGGACTTATCACTTCTGAACAACTATCAACAAGCGATGAAGAGGGGAGAGTGGTAGAAGTGACGCAACAACCGCTTTCAGAACGCCCTCCCTCGTCCACCCCTCAACTCATCCTCGTGTTCCGCAGACGCCTTCTACATCACATTCACCACTCGGCCAGGTTCCGCTCGACGAGAAGGAAGAAAATCGTCTGCTGAAACAATATTCGATCGTGACGTTTGAACTGTTCTTCCACGTGGTTCCTCTGCTTTGCCAACTTTTCCAAAGCAGATTTAAGACACAAGTTAAGGAATTCTGACTATTATTTTATATTTTAAATTAACAAATGTGACTTTATTCATTCAAAAAATATTCATTTTGTGAAAATAATTATTTTAAAAGCATCTTTTTAGCTTATTAAGAATTTTACTGAAAACGATATTTTTACTTTCGTTTTAAGAACTTTTAAATTAGAAAAAGTAATTTGGCGAAAGAAGAATGAGGTGGAAGATATTGACTGTTCGGTTCATTTATTTTGTGCTTCAAATTACGTTTATTATAAGTACAGAACTGACCAGTGGAACGGACACTGAACCTCGCATGATATCACAGAATTTTCCCAGAAGATGTAGAAGGGCACCACCAGGTGTTTCGATACCAAAGGTGCCTGGCGATAATGGATTCTACATCAAAATATCTGGAAATCCAGTAAAATATCAGCCAAATGAACTATACACCGGTAAGTAATATTTCAAATCTCCTTACCTGTTTTGATGAATAATTTCCAAATTGAGAGTATTAACTGCCTATATTGACTTGTTGATGCAAGTAACCTGTTGAATTTTTCGAATAATGAATGATTTTCAATAAAATATTTATAAAAATAACTACATAAGAAAATCCATGTGCGCTATATTTCATGCAATTAATTCCTTCAAACTCTATTTATTAAAAGCATGTTTCTTATTAATAAATACTTTTTCATAAATAACTATATATAGAGACAACCCATTAAAAGATCTTACATTATAATAAAATATTTATGTTTTTGACTGAGATTCATAAGCAAAATAATATAAAAATGATCCAGTTAATTTGCTTTGAGAAGAAAATGCGTTCAATGTTTTAGGTTTCTTTGTAGAATTAATTTATAGTTTTACTTAAAGAATTTTTTAGCAATATAAATAAATTTTTAACTTCAAAATACTAATTCATTTCAATATTTAATAAATTAAATAGTATTAATTTCTTCTTTTGATTTATATAATACAATGTACAATATAAATAGAAAAATAATTTAATAACAATTATCTTTTTTGTTTAGATACCTTTGGTAATAAAAATAAATCGTATAAATATAGTAAATTTCAATCAGTTAGGGAACTACTTAATATTAAGATGTATTATATACATTTAAAAATTTTATTAAATTTATAAAATTCAATATAAATAAAATTTTATTAAAATGTATAAAAAATTTTTAACGTATAAAATTCTTAAATATAATACTCTTTTTAGAATATATATTTTTACATTTCATATGCATTTAATATACATTTCATTTCAGAATAAAATTAACTGATATTTATTCATACCACTTGAAAAGTAGAATTTTAAAATCTTGAAATTTGAAATATAGGTTAAAACTCTAAAATAACCATAATTTTAAACCTTTATGCTACAAGTATAAAGGTTTAAAATTATTATTATTCTATCCTTAATACTTCAGGTAGAAAATAGAAGACCTTCATTATTTGCATTATGTAAATAGTCTTAATTAAATTTATTCAACTAGATGTGAATTCAGTACCATATTAAAAATAAATATGAAACAGTTATGCTATATAATTATATGATAATGGTTTAAAACAAAACTGTTTAATTGATGTTTGAAGTGTGATGCTCGCATGAGAGAAAGTTATTCATTAATTAAGTAGAAAAGTGAGACTTCTACAGGAAAGCAATCATATTTAATCAAAATAATAATATTTACTAAAATCAAAAATTGAGGAAGTTTTTATTGAAATCTGTAATCGTTAAATTCTAATTTTGAATTAAATTTCATTAAATATATCTGATTTTCAGACGTTCACTCTCGACAATATTTTATACCTTTTAACCAGAAAAAATATCCAATATCAAAAGCAGGCGATTTTATATAACTTTACAATCAAAAATAATTTACCTTCTATAGAGTACCTTCTATTCAAATCAAAGTGTAATAAAAATTAAATTCAGTACAATGTTTATATTCACATTAATTTTAACCCAATGCAAAACAAAAACTACTGATGAAAACAAGAATTTCAATTTTAAATTTGTCACTTTGGAAAAGCTTTATTGCGTTAATCAGCAAAATTTATGTCTTTTTTAACTCGACTTATCGGTTTATTCATGAGATTATATCTCAACTTTTGATATAACCATCAACACAAAATTGCTCATACTAAAGTAAAAAATATTTGCTAGATTATTCTTGACTAGTAGGTTTTATCTATGAGATCTTTTTATGTAGATATACGTATTTATATAAAATTTTTAAATATGTATTATTTTTTCATAATAATTGATTCGATATCTTGAAAATACAAAAATTGAAACATTGAACAAAAATGCAAAATTACATGAAATCAATAACTTATGATAGTTTTATGATAATTTTAATAAATACGAAAAATTGTGATGTTCAAATTGATTTTAATTATACAAGGATGTTAACTTTATGATGGTAACAGAAAAGTATGATATTAAAATGAAACGTTTTTTTTATTAATAAATATTTATGAGGAATAACCATGGTAACATCAAATTATTCATTATAAGTGTAACAAAATGTTACACGAAATGCATTTTAAGAAAGTATAATATATATGTTTTATTACCAATTTCACTTCTCTAATTAAATTCAAATTATATATTCGAATTTTATTAATCTATATAATTAAAATCATTATTCTATTCGTAGATAATAATTAATTTTAAATAACTGATGTTATTAATTACTTTATTTATACTTTTGTTGACTTTAAATGTGATATTTTTCTAATTAATTGTTTTACACTAGCATATTAGTAAAATAAGTAATATTTTTTCCGCAGATTAGTATACGCCATAAAAATCTGTCTAGACACTTATCTAGACAAACTGATAAATTCAGTCGTTAGTAATAATACTATTATTAGAAAGGCAACTTTAAGTACCTTCTCTTCAGACAGTAAGCAGTTATTTTGTTTAATATAAGACGATAAATTGACCCATCCATTCTAGATTACTCAAACTGTACTCTGCTTTTGATTAAAAATATTTATATTAAGTAAATATTTTATTTTCATATTTTACACGTAGTTTCTGTTTTTACTAATCAGTATAAGAAGTATCTAAATATCTGTCACTATGCATACAAATAAATTTAACTCTACATACATTGATTACGGTAAAACTCTATAACCAAATTAAATTAATGGTGTTAAAGTTAAGAGACAAACATGCTAATTTGAGTTAGAAATTTTGTAACAGGAAATTGAATAATTGAATTTGTATTAAAAACAACAAAGATAATTAACAGAGTTTGAATTATTTTTAATATTTAGTTAACTAAAATATACCATTACTAAATGCTAATTAATTTTGAATGAAATTAGTTAGCATTTAATTATGGTAGAACTTATAATCAAATATGAGGTAGTGGTCACCTGATCTTATACTATCTTCTCTAACACAACTGATGCATATTAAGAGTAACGAATGTTATTGTATATGGGTTGCATGTATTCAGTATACGAGAGATACATATTGTGAATCCTAGTCCGTCAAATGAAATCAGTTATTTTACAACTACTTTATTTTATTTAAAGTTAATAAATTAAACTACGATTCTTAATTTTCTGTAAGAAAGCTTATAAATCATATAACATTTAATACAAAAAATATAAGAAATTTAATTATTTACTGTTTAACTGTAAGTGATAGCTTAAGAAAAATAATATCTAATTAACAAGTATAAAATCGTACTCTATACTCTCAAAAATAATGTCTGGTATTATTGTTAGTTTTGCAAAGACAAAAATAGAAATACCACTAAATATTGCATGTAAATAGATTAACATGTATGGAGTTATTTCAAAATATGCTTATTATAAATAAAATTTTCAATTTAGAATTTGTATATTACACAAAGTATATTTATTTTTCAGTAGTTTTTATTAAAAAAAACATATGAATAACTTATATTTTTATGTTCTAAAATTTTAACCTTATGTGGGATTATTGTTTAATTTTAGTACCTCTAAACTCGGTACTTTATTAACCCAGTAATTCAGCTGAAAATTTAATCAATTGGCTGCACTTTAACAGACCTACATAGAATACTCTATCCTGATTAGAATTCTTCGTCCAAATGACCTTCCACGGCATTCTAACTTTCATTGTTATGACAGGTCTTAATCCCTGTAAAATCCTCGTGTTATCAAAAGTAATTACTCATTCTAGAGTAGAATCACCATTGGTCACGCTCATCTTTCTGACAACCAATGTAGTGTTTCCTTCGTAAGACCATTTTATTAAATCAATTAGTTGCTCATTTTTATATTTATACTCATAGGAGGTTTTATTTTCTATCAATCAAACTGTAAATAATATACAAGTTGTATTAGTGTTTAAAACCTAAAATATTTCATAACACCTCGTCCTATTTAATTTTTATTTCAAATACAAAATAAATTGAAGACTACAGAAACAATACAAATTCTATCGCCTAATTCTTAAGACATTTAAGGGCAATTTTTTCCTTAAATCATTATTTTCATGGATTTTAAAGTGTGCTATCTTACTTTTTTCGTATAATAATGTACTTTCTTGTTGGTCAGAATGTCCGTTCTCGTTATTGAAAGGAAGTGGGTATGAATCCCTACTAAACCGAAGATTAGTGGTGAGTGGGAAACGTTTAGCACATCGTGATCGCAATATCTTTCATGTGAAATGATATCTTTGGGAGGAACAAGTCAAGTCTTGGTGTTTTCTGTTTGGTCGTAAATTATGAATTCCCACACCCACTTTTGAAATCCACATATCCAATTGGTGAACCACTAGATAAAGTGCTATCCTTTTCCTTGTAGAGCTGGTAAAGTGGTAAATGGATCCTAGCAGCCGGGCACAATAACAATATATCATTATACCATAGCAATCCACAACATGTATTAACACGAATTTGTATTAAAAATTTTTTTGTGAAAATGGCAAATTTTCTTTTAAACTTAAAAGCAAATTATTTATTCGAAATCGTTGAAAACACAAGATTATTATAAGATATATATTCATTTCAAAATTGATATTTACATTTGTATATATTGAAATAGGAGGCATTTATTTATTTTTACCTTGAAGCTTATGATATCATGTGTTTAACAAGGCTATGATTCAGTAGTTATTCATTAGGAAGTAGTATCGCGTGATGAGGATATGATATCATCTGAATATTGTGATATTTAGTAATTTTTAAAACGTAGTAATTTCATTATTTTAAACAGTTATTTAGGAATTTCGTAAATTTAAAAAAAATTATTTTGATAAATTCATTAGTTATTTAGCACTGGATTCATGAATGATTATAATTCTGCAATAAAATTTTTCCCACTATGTGTTTTAAGGTTTTAAGTGATATTATTTATTATAAGTATGTATCTAGCATAAGGCTTTTTTCGATTTTCAAGATATAAGAAAATAAAAGCTTGCAAAGTGAACAACATCATATGCTAATAGGAATAAATTATGCGTTAAAAAATTTAACCTAATAAATGTATCATTCAGTAAAAATAAGTTTTATTTATTTTTAAATAAATAAAATAAGTGATGCATGAAATTAAGCTAAAAGTACTGGCTAAAGAGTACAAAAAATTATAAAAGTCAATTTAATTATCTTAGTAAGCAATCGTTACAAAAAAAGAAAAGCTTTTTTCTTTAATACGATATAAAATATATTTTCCTTCTTACAATTTTTCTTTACTTGTTGGTCATTTTATTACCAACAAAGCGTATTCGGATACCGTAATATGATAATATATATATATATATGCTCCCATGACACACACACACACACACACACACACACACACACACACACATATATATATATATATATATATATATATATATATATATATATATATATATATATATATATATATATATATATATATATATATATATATATATATATATATATATATATATATATATATATATATATATATATATATATATATATATATATATATATATATATATATATATATATATATATATATATATATATATATATATATATATATATATATATATATATAGTACCAGGCTTAGTGGCAGCGTTTCACGCTCCCATGACACAGATCCGAGGTTCGATCCTCGGACTGGGCAAGGTTGACTCAGCCTTTCATCCCTTCAATGGGTCGATTAACTGAGCACCAAGCATGCTTGGGAACTAAGCACTGGGGGTCTTTCGTTAGGCTGACCACCTAACTGGGACATATGCTTCGCACCCCAGAGCCCTCGGTCTTGAAAACAGTTATAGGCACTGTATGTAGGTCTTGGCCCACATGGGCTGTCGTGGCAAGGAGTTTAATATATATATACATATATATATACATATACTACTCATGACAAATATATACATTAACGATAAGATATTCTTGATGCTGTTATATATTTTTGATAAAAATATTATTATGGATGTATTTATTACTGATAAGATATTGATTTCCTCCAGAATAACCAATAATCGTTATATTTTTCTCGTTGTTTTAAAGCTAAATTGTAGCATTATTGTTAGTAAATATGTTTATACCATTTCCAGTACATAAAACACACTTTTGCTTGGCAAATATTCTTGATTTTTAAAAGCATTTTCTTGTATAACTATTTAATTTTGGAAAACATTTCGGAAAAACTTTTTTATCGTGAAGCATTCTCTGCATTTAAATAAAAATAGTTTCATTTTCAAATAAAATTATATAAAATATATGTAAATTATTGTGATATAGGGTTTCGTCTTTTATTTATGAATGCTGAAGGAAAGTGCTTGCTTTTTAATGAAAGTATTAATTATTATGAAAACATGAAAAATTGTAACTAAATTGAGTCTACAATTCGCAAGGATAAATTTGGTAGTTGAATAGTTATAATTGTTTGAACTATATAATTTTTTTAAATAATTAAAAATATTAAATTAAACATTTATGTGAAGATACAATAAAAAAGATTCAATCTGCCCTTTATATATGCTAGATTATATCGTTATTATTTCTTAATTATCAAACTCAAAAACCAATAATTTCCAATTTTATGAAAAAGAAATCATTTTTCTGATTTTGTACATATGCAAAAATGCTTGTTTTTCTCATACTTTGATGTTTACTTTTAATTAAGTCAAATTCAGCGCAACACTGATGTATATTTATATAAACTTCTTTCAATCAAAATAATTAAATTACCTAATCAAAATTTTGAGAATTTTTAATTTATATATTATTTTACGATTATTTGTATTATTTAATTTGATCATTCTTGTTGGAATTAAAATAATGATTTTTCTTTATCTCAAATTCGTATAATGTTTCATATTAGAATTTTCTAAAATAAATGTTCGTATTATTTGATTCGCTTATTAAGTTCGAGATAAAAGGATAGCTTTTTAATATTTAGGTAAAATGTATTCAAATTTATTAAATCTATAATTATATGTCTTTTTTTCCTTCTCAAACAAAAGGTTTTTTATAATGACATATATACTCTGTTCATGCTTGAATAGAAACTAAAGCAATTTAATTTTTGTGAAATATTTTATGCATCAAAAAGGTTTTATTTGTGCAATCAACGACATGTGGTTGAAGGTCTTATTGCCAAGTGTTTTAGAAATGGATGAGTCCAATTGAGAAAAGATTATTCAGTACAACTGTCCAGAAAATGATAGTGAATATAAGTAAATGCAATGTTTTGCTACGATTTTCTGGGAGAAAAAAAACTTAAGCACCGAATAAACACTGAGTTGTGAAAGTAAATAAATCAGAATTACTAAAAATGTTAATCAGAATAAAATAAACAAGAATTAATTGTCTTAACTTGAAAAGGAATTAAGCGAACAATGCATATTTACATATATGAAATACAAATTAATATAATATTTCTAATTACACTAAGTTAAAATTGAGTTTATGAAAATAAAGTTATTAAATTTTTCATTAAAAGTAAATTTTAATTTTGAATGAAACATTTTCAGAATTAAAACATTGATCAAAATTTATTCCCGATTATAATTGCGGCTTTTATTCAAAACATTGGAAAAAAGTTGAAAAAACCTTTTTCTTTTCAAAATTTTGAATAAAATTGAAGAAAAATTATTCCAGAAAATTTTTTAAAGGAATTACAATGATACATTGAAAATTAATGTAACATTTTTTAGCTGATAGAGACCATATAGTAAATGTTTTGGAATAATTAATGGGGAATGTTATTCTTAATATTTTAGTACTTATATTTAGCGAGTATGATAAAAAGCAATAAGAATATTGATAAAATTTTAGCCAGAGTAAATTAAATTTTATTTAGTTTTGAAAAAGATTTAAGCTTTCATTAGAAAAATGCAACTGTTACTTTTTTTATCACCCAAAGCTGTAATTTAATCTCATCGATTTTTAATTTGATGGAGTTCTCTTCCCCTTAAAATAAAATTACTGCCTTCAAAACGCTAATTAAAGGCATAAAATACTTTCTCATATAAGCTCAAAAATATATATATTTTTGTCACTTTTTGAATATATACAGTAACTGATATTTCAGTAATTATCAAATAATATATTCATTTTGTTAATTATTTAAGTTAAATTAATTATTCCCTTGTTGGCAATTTATGATTCCTAGAAATACTTGAGAGAAAATTTAAAATTTTTTTTAACTCATCATTTATTTAACGCTGAAGGTTTAATCTTGATTTACTATTACACACAGTCATACATAATAATAATAATAATAATATATATATATATATATATATATATATATGTGTGTGTGTATGTATATATATATATATATATATATATTTGTGTGTGAATATGTGAACTTCATATTAGGTGAAAACATGAACCATCTACTATTTTAATCAAGTAAAATTTGAATAAGAAAAAGTAAGAACTTTCGTGAAATATTTAATAAGAATAAGCAGTCTCACAAGAAAAAATAAATATGATAAAAATGTAATATCTTATTACATGAGAAGCCATGCTAGGAAGCATTGACAATTATGCGAATAAGTGTTAATTTGTAGTAATATTTTTTTAATATAATTTTTAATCTGCTTATTTACAAATATGCATTTTGGTGAAATAAGAATATTTTGAATGATATTTATTTAAAAGATTGTGTGTCAGCTTCGAATACTACTTCGGTTAAAGAAAAATATTTTAATTACTATTATAAAAAACGTTTTATGGATTTAGCACCCAGTGTGACTGACATACATTCCAACGTATCTACACTTATTTTTTATTTTTAAAATATATTTAATTCACATTATGCATTCTAATAGGTTAGGCACAGTCTCATTCTATATATTCTATTCTGAAACAAATATAAGTAAATGTTAGTGTTCTGATGTTATCGAATTTATAGACATTCATCGAATTTAAAGAGTGAAAAGAATGATATCATTATAATACAATCACAGTGAAATTGCTGCTGATCCCTTTATGCATTTTTTATCGTAAAACTTTACTATCAAAATAGTGATAATATTTTAGTTTCATTTATATTATATCATGTAACTAATAAAGAAAAATAAAATAGATAACAGAAAAGGAATTTCCGAGATAATTATTAATTTAAGGAGAATTTCGAATTTCATAAATATTGTATTTACGAAAATAGAAACTTTATCAAATGTATTGAGTCACGTAAATCTTTGAATAAAAATCTTTTTAATTGCGATGGTGGAATCCAATGCTAGGCATTCATTTAACTATATTCAATAGGGTGGGAAACAAAGAATTTTTAATTTGGTCTATCAAAGTTAAATTATTTTTAGCTGTTTACAAGTAAGCTTATAGTTTACTTTTCTTTTTCTGAGCTTGGAGGAAATGTGAAACGTGTATGTATGGAAGATCATAGAAAGAGGAGAATCTTATTTTATAATTAATAATACAAATAAATCGTTTTAATAGTCAATTTCCGATTGCTCAAAACGACGACATGTGCAAATTATCGTTGAAGGATTTAAAAATTTGATGGATTTGGTGTAATTTGACACCAACCTTTATCAACGCAATCTAACATCAGCCTTTATCATTGGAGTTACTTAACTGATATTACTGAAGTTACTGGTTTTATTATTTGGAGCCTACTCCTGGGATACCTGCGAACTTGAAGTAGAATCGCAGTCTTACGTATATACTTAGTTACATTAGAAGAACGTAAGAGTATTGCGTTTTTACGAGTATATCTGTTATTTTAGATACTTCAGAGCTATTCAGGTATTTTGCTTATACGATACGAGGTTATTATCCATTACGTACAAAAAATCTTTTCAAAAGTCATGCTATGACGTATATATAAATATTAGCAAATAATTAGCTGTTATTAGATAGGGTGTGTAAAGGAAATATCTGGTACTAGTAATATCTCTTGTTACTAGAACCAGATATCTCATCCACGAAAGATTTCAATGCTAATGAGGGAATCTAAGAATATTTTTTTATTTCAGACTGTTTTGAAAACATTATTTTGTTTCCTTCACAACACATTTTCTTTGTTTACAATGAATGTTAAGCTGGTTTTGCAGCAGACGTAAACAAAGTCATCAAAGATTGAATATTAAATCGAGGATTTGATACGTAAAAATATTTTTTTCCTTTCCATGCGATATATATTTTATCTGTGAGACTAAAGAAAAATCTTCTCATATAAAAAATCTTTTTAACAGTAAGCAAGTTTTATAAAAGACAGTTAAACTTTAGGTATGAATTGGTTTGTCAATCAACTCTCATTTTTTTGCACACGAAGACTAATAAGACCGACCTCAGATATGCGAGAGTTATAGATTGAGATTCACCCTGTGTTCTAGAAGGGCATGATTTTCAAAGAAATGGATATTAAAGCGGCAATGTATAATAATATACCAGACAATAAATGTTGTTGAATTCGAGAGAATATGTTTTTCATTAATGTGATTGTATTTTCTAAATTCAGTGTGTGCATCCAGAAAAATTTCACAGATTTCTGAATATTTAAGTGCTTTTTTAATCGAACTAATCTTCCGTATCGTGAAATGTGAACCAAACACATTTAATAACAACAACTGAAATAAGTAGTCGTATTCTAAATTAAAATACATTTTTTACAACGATATAACCAACATTTAAAAATTGAATTTGCAAAATTTCAGAACAGATTATTTTAACCTTTAAAGATGTGAAAATATAATTAAAAATTGTAAATAAAATATTTGTGATAATTGTACTTTGTTTTTATTATATATATATATATATATATATATATATATATATATATATATATATATATATATATATATATATATATATATATATATATATATATATATATATATATATATATATATATATATATATATATATATATATATATATATATACATATATATATATATATATATTGATATTTTTAAACACGAAATATTGAACAGAAAGATTTGCCTGCAGCACAGTGCGGCTAAGAACGCTATTCTACCGAAGTATATAAAACATGAACAACTGTTGCCACTCACACAAAGTTAATAACCAAATAAAGCAGGTTGCCAGTAACAAGATTATTGTAAAACTCATATTATAAATTTAATCAATGAGAAAAATAATAAGGCAAAAGAAAATATGAAATGTAAATATTAAAAGTACATCCAATATATATATATATATATATATATATATATATATAATATATATATATATATATATATATATATATATATATATATATATATATATATATATATATATATATATGTAAACATATGTGTGTTTTTGTGTTCTAATTGACTGAATTTATATTCTTTGATAAGTTAAATTATTTAAGTATGTAAATCGATGTTATTTATTTAATTTTTTGGTAACATATTTTTCTAAAGACGATCATCTAACTTGAGATCAATTAAATAGCTAATTTAGTTTTCATCTTGGAATTGAAAGCGTAGAAAAAGTCAATTAAATTATCCGATTTAAATCAATTTTGATGGAAAGAAACTCAACAGATAGAATTTCTCTTAACAATACTATCGAGTAATTATTTGAAAAGTAAACATGCCAAGAAAATCCTCCAGCATGTTTGTAAATTTGTATAATTAATCAAAAATTAGAACACTTTAATTAAGAAAGTAAATATTTTAATGATACGATTAACAGAGCATTTGTTTGCCATTTTAGATTTCTGCGAAAGATTTATTTGGGATTTAATTAAATTCCTTAACACTTTTAGTTTTTGTCGTCCGCATACCACACGGATTACATATTAATGTGTTTTCTAATTAAATCTTCAATTACTGTAGAAAATTGATTAGTAATGAAAGTGTCTTTCAATTTAAATATTTGGTGACATTATAAAGTACATTGAGACAAAGTAAAAATATTTCTGCATTTTAATTTGTCGATTTACAAATCAAAATTATTTGCTTTTTATTTATTCTTAAGTATGTAAGGCGTTCTGAAACATGTAAAATTAATATAAAAAGATACTACACATGAAGAAAACTATTTCATAAATTAAATGAATTAATATATATCATGCATAACATTTTTTCTGCTTTTAACTCTCAATTTCAATATCTTGTTATTTGTTCTCGAGAATGATGAATAATTTTCCATTGAGTTTTATCTTACATTTAGGGAACAACGTTTTCTAATTTTCAGCATTATAATGCTTGCAATACTCGTAAGAAAATGCTCCTCAATTGGTGGTGTACAGATATTTGGAGTGTTGTGGTTCTCCCTATTTACAAAGAAAGCTCAAAACTATGAGAATGTTTCTCTGAATATTTTCTGCTTTAGAGATAGCAGAGATTAAATATTTTTGAATCACAATTTAGTGCATAACATATTTTCAATGTTTAAACATAAAATACTAATTCTTTATTTGATATTTAAAGTTGTTTTTGTCTCGTGCCAGCTAGGCTTATGGGGTGCGCTGCTCCACTTTTCCAACTGAAACCATATTTAGGTATGGAGTCCGACTTCCTCAGTACACACATGCCATAGGAACCTGCTTATAGGATGGGCAACCATTCACAACCCACACATACAAGGAAAGGACAGAGACAGGACAGATAGAGAGAGAAAGTACATGCATGCTCGAACTGGGATTCGAACACAGGACCTCCCTATCCACAATCAGGCACTCTGACCACTAGACAGGATGGGTGGCATTTGACATTTAATGCTACAGTGATTTGAAATTGCAATCTAAGCCTATTGAATAAAATCTTAAAGAATCTTTGTGCAATTTAAATTTAAAGAGAATGTTCCCGTGTTGCATCTTTGCTTTGTACAAGGTAAATTTGCAATATGTACAAGGCAAATAAACATGGCAATATGAATTTCGTAACATTTTTCAACAGATAAACATGGCTCATAACGTTTTCCGGTCACATAAATAACCTTGTAATATTACATACTAATTATTTTGGTAAATTTTATACCTATTTAGTTTATTTATAATTTGTAAAATTTTACTAAATATTTTTGTTAATAATTAATTTGGATTTTTCTCCTCTTTCCAAGTTTCTTTCTATTACAAAATACGCCAAAACTGGCAACCAAATTGTTATCACTTTGTCCTTTGATTTATCCTTGAAATTTGCCTTGAGATTAGAAGCGTGTAGTAGTTAAAAATTTACTTTAAATTTTTAGTTATTGAATTTTTAACGCTGTCATGTAAAAATAACAGTTGAAGGACAAAAATCCTTGAGAGTTGTATTAAAATAAAACATAAAGGTTTTTAATTTAAACTTTGTAACAAAATTTTAATTGCGAAAAAGATTAAATCTTAATTAAATTGGATCAGTGGTTTAATTTATTGAATTCAGGATTCATGTAATGCTTATGCTTAAGTGACGAGTTCCATTAATTTTAAGTACAATAAAAGGATTAACTTATTATTCTAATGAAGTTTCATTGTCAAGTTCGTAACTAACATACCCCAATTTAAATGATAAAAATTATTATTAATTAATTTATCATTTAGAATTCAATTTCTAAACAATATAGGAAACAGGACATTTTGGGAATTTTTTATTGGATAATAAGAAGAGAAATGTATTTTACTCTACTTGTGAGTAATTTATCTTAATGAAATGTAAGCATTTCATTTAAAAAAAACGTACGAAATTAATATTTATATGAATATCATGAATAAAAAATGAAAATGAGTAGTAATTACAATATAAATTTACGGATTTACATCTATTTTGAAGCACAGTAAAATATTATTTGATAAAAAGCGAGAGAAAGAGAGAGAGAATGCATTACTTTCTACAGACATTCTTAGCAGTCCAAAAACATCGACTTCATTCAGAAAACTGCATAATGTTTACAAACAAATTTTACTTTACGCATGTAAACTAGTGGTATAACTGTTGCCAACCAGGTGCAACTTATCTCAGAGAATCAAAACCGTTTGCCAGAACACCCACCATCTTTGGACGACTGTCAACAAAGTGGAATGTCAACGGCTTCCAAACTATCAGGAGGAAGATCTTATCCGTCAGGGGATCTTTCAGTTGCTTGGCCTCTGCCTCCTCTTCTCATCAGACGTCCCCACTTCAAGGTGCCATCACAGCGCTACTTGTTTTTGAAAACGATAGACAGGGTTGGTGGCTCTTTCCACCCTTAGTCAGAAACTTGAGACTCGTTGGAAGAAGCAGACCCTTCCTAAAATGAGATGGGCAAGGCTGATATTCGTTTGGAATGTGGCTTGTTGTACTTTGCTCTCAGTGAATTTTGTCCTAGGAGTGGAATACTCTAGTACAGATCATCTGGTGCCTCTGAGTTACCCGGGGAGATGTCGAAGGACACCCTTTGATGTCATTCAACCTAAGTCCACAAATGATAAATTTGAAATTAAAATATCTGGGAATCCAGGAAAATATCAACCTGGAGCTGAACATATAGGTAATTTGGATTTTTGATTTTAATTTGACTTGTTTCTCGTTTTCCTTAACTGATAATCTTTTAATCATATTTTGCTTTTGAATTAATTACTATCTGTTCTTTCAAATTTTTGGAAATAATAATTTACTTTATTACTTATGAAAGTTTATTTTGCAATAATAATAAAGTAATTTAATTAAGCTATTTAAATACATATAATAAAGCTATTTATTTTGCTATTCATTTGTATTGGTTGGTTCTGGTATTTAAATAGCTATACCATAATAAAGCTATTTAAATATCATTGTATCTCATTGTTAAAATTATATCTCATTGTTGATTAAAATTTTAAATTATACATATATATATATATATATATATATATATATATATATATATATATATATATATATATATATATATATATATATATATATATATATATATATTATATATATATATATATATATATATATATATATATATATATATATATATATATATATATATATATATATATATATATATATATAATGGAATATTAGTTTTTTTAAGTATATGCAGTATTTTCTAATTCTATTAATAAGTGAAAAAATATTATATAAATAAATAATTATTAGCTTTAAATATGTTCGAAAAATATCTGTAAAGAAAATTATGTTTTTTACTTATATGTTAATATCATGTAAATTAGTTAACATTAATACAATTAGTACCACTATTTTCTATGGAAGTAAGAATGATAAAGATGAGACTAATTAACATATTTTCGAAACGAAACAATTATATATTTATAACTTCAATAATTTCATTTCACATTTACAACAGAAAATCTTTATTTAAGTTAACTCTTATAAAAAAGCTAAATTTCCAATTTTTTGTTGAAAAAAAAATAATCGGTAAGCATATAATTATGGGTGTAGTTATTATACCCTTAATATATTATTTCTTATTTTTTGTCCACTATATATTAATTAATATTTTATTAAAAAATATAAGTGTTTATTTTAATAGCTTTAGAAAATTTAGATGTTTAAAAAGAATAATTTCTTTTTTGAAATTATCATGCAAAATTTTCGGTGTTTTTAAATCAAACGAATCAAGATTTCCCAGTTGCTTATAAATGTTACTTACAATAAAATTTTTAATAGCTATAAAAGTGTAAATAATAAAATAAAGAAGTAAAGAAAATATTTGTGTAAGTTTCGTGTCTTCATTGAATTTATTTATAAAATTGCTTAGTGCTAAAAGGATAATAACTGAAATGTTTAAATCATAATATTTTAATGAGCTGTTTTATAGGATAATAAATTTTTATTCCATGACATAAAAAAACATATATATGTAAAAACTGCATGTAAAGATATTTTATAGTAATTAATATTTCAAGAACAATGCTACAGTAAAAATTAAAAACAAATTTTAATATCTTACAACTTTCAAATATTTTCTAAATAATTTATTTATAAATTTTAAAATAATTTAATTATTTTTAGTAATTAATTAAAGGTTTAATATCAATGCCATTTATTTGTAACATTATCCAATTGCTGGCCATTTACATTTCAATGTGAATAATTAATTCAACAATGATTTTTGTGACATAATTTATTTTGTTTTCATGGTTTAAATTAAGATATTTAAATTTTTATCTGAATAAGTTTCTCTGTAACTCCAAATTCTTAATATATTAAAGGAGAATGTAATATTAACACGTTAGTGTCTTATAAATAAAAGATTAACATTTATTGTTAATAATAATTCATAAACGCATCATATTTCCTGATATTTTCAAAATTATTTTACCCTTTTTTTCGTTTTCTAAATTATTATTCATAGCAGATGTGACATATTAAGAGATACTTTTTATGAATTAATTTATTTTGACTTCAAAAAATATAAAACAAATAATTTTTAACTAACATTTAATTTTGTTAGAAGTAAATCATAATAAAGTTTTCCTTCTTATAAATTTATTAATTTTCAAGAGTTATCATCCACTAATATGATTCAGCCAATTTTTTAAGATTTGTTTTTATATTTATATTACTTGAACTGAGAAATCTTTGAATAATTTTGCATGTACTAGCAATATAAAAGTGATTCTGAGCCAACATGGATGATCCCAAAAGATGATAAATTATAATTATAATTCTTATTTATAATTCATGGAGATTATTTATAATTCATTAATAAATCCATCTAATTTCAGTTATTAATTACTTTAATATTATAATTAATTAAACAATGAAACATAAATCGGAAATTAAAAAGAACGCTATTTACAATTTGCATCTAGTTTTCATATACTTTTAAGATTTCAGATAAATCTGTTCAGAAGAATTTCAAATTCCTTAATTAGAAACAAACATGTAAAATAGGTCATGAACCAATTCCAATCTATAGACTTACAATGTAATTCAGCATCAAATAACATATAGTATCAAAATATTCTATATTGTGTGTTTTAAACATCGTCCTACTTGGCTTCAGTTCTCGCAAAGGTAAGCTTCAAGTTACAGGTACACAATGAAATCTTTTCATACATCTCTCACCGAACAACATCATCTCCACTACAGAGAATCTATTATTAGAAACATAATGCTGCTCTTTCTCACACACACAAAATCGGAAAACTGCTGCAGATAGTTGTTCTTTGGGAGCATTCGACCCCGCACGTGAAAGTGAATGAAAGTTGTAAGGCTTGACGACGAAAAGTTTCCATTTACCTTTTCGCTACTGTGCTACTGCCATGAATATGATTTGAATAAATTCCAAGTTTCGTTTATATTGCCGTGTTGTGGCAAAGTATACTTATGAATGAAAGCTTGCTTTTGCTTAATTATTTCTGGTAAAAATTACGTAAGGAGCAGATGTAAATGCATATGGAATGAATCTATCCAAATTACAGAATTATAGAAGGTCAATACTTTTTAGTAATGAATGAAATAACTGATTTTTGTAGATCATTTATATAAAATAAAAGTAATAATGTGTGTGGTAATATAAACTTACTGTGGTGAATTTCAACTGGTTATATATATTTTTTCTAATTTTAAAATTAATATTTTTTTGTATAATAACTGATGTAACCCTGAAATAAAATTCTGTGCTTATTTGTTGAGATTAATTTTAATTACGCATGAATTTGCAAATATATTTTCTTATTTTTTGTTATTTCTTACAATACTAGTTGAGCCTAACTGTTTGCTAAGCATACAGAAGTACGCCGGTGCAACAACAATAACAATTATATATTTATTGTCAACATTGTCAAGTTGGACTAATTCGATTTATTCACTACAAGTGCATCGAAAGATTTACAGATGTTATACAACAATTTATAATACAGTATATATGTTATGCTCATGCTCTCAATTTTGCTAAGTTGACTAGCATTCGCTCGTTCCTTTTTTAAGTAGATTTGCTGGAGTCTTGAGAATATTTCAAAAACTAAGAGGTTATGGGGTTTGCTTTCAACGAATATATATATATATATATATTTTTAGAATATATATATATATATTTATATATATATATGTATATTTATATATATATATATATATATATATATATATATATATATATATATATATATATATATATATATATATATATATATATATATATATATATATATATATATATTTTAGAATATATATATATATATTTATATATATATATGTATATTTATATATATATATATATATATATATATATATATATATATATATATATATATATATATATATATATATAATATATATATATATATATATATATATATATATATATATATATATATATATATATATATATATATATATATATATATATATATATATATATATATATATATATATATATATACATATATATATATATATATATATATATATATATATATATATATATATATATATATATATATATATATATATATATATATATATATATATATATATATATATATATATACATATATATATATATATATATATATATATATATATATATATATATATATATATATATATATATATATATATATATATATATATATATATATATATATATATATATATATATATATATATATATATATATATATAATTACAATTATGAAATACTTAATACCATAAAATAATATTGCAAAACTATACATATGTATATAGTTTTGCAATATTATTTTATGGTATTAAGTATTTCATAATTGTAATTTTCAAATAATTATAGACACACTATTCATCGAGATGTTAACAATCGCATACTTGTGTTACATAAAATCTCACGGTTGAATGTTCGGACTTTGATATAGTAAATTTTATCCATGAAGATTTATCTTCAATTTTAAGTTTCTGCTTACTTATTTTTTTTCAGATTGTGTAAAATAAATCTTTTAATAGGTTAAATATTAAATAGTTGACATCAAAGAGAGTACTGCTCTGCAACTTATTATAAATTTTCGGTGAAATTTTTGATTTTAAATGTTACATATTTCTTCGGTTTTGCAATTTCAAAACATATAGCAAAATATTCAGTGCAACTGTTTAATTTCTCACAATATTTATCCCTAGAGATTAAATATACACTTAAAGTTTCTCTCTTTTTTTCCTTGTCAAATAAACTTTAAGTCAAACAACTGTGGAACAGCAAGTCTTAAATTTCTTTTTTTTTTAATCTAGGTAGGAATTCATTTATGCAAAGAGAAATGATAATAATAATAAAAATAAGCAAAACTTATGGATTTTGAGAAAACTTTCACTCCTGCTGTTTTTGAATAATATATTCCATTTTTTTCGATTCCTTTTTTTTGGGGGGGGGGGTCTCACCAAGAACTCTTAACAATGCATAGGAATCACGGATTCAAATCGCAATGGGTTGAGATGTACTGAAAGATAAAAAAAAATCGTCCCGTTTCTTCCTCGTTTAGAGGACAAATTGGATTCTTCTTTTCTTTGGGTGAGGCGGGAAGTATTGATTGGTTCCCCCCATTGATGACGTCACAGGGAAAAAAGTTTTCGTTGACGGTAAAAACTTTTGTTCGAGGTCCTTAATTTTGACATTTTCACCAGAGTATCGTCAGCGATTTAGGCATTCTAATTTAGCCACTTTTCTCTAAGGAGGCAACAATCAAATTTAAAATATTTTCTCTGATTAAATTAACCTAATTGAAGAAAGTAATTAAATCTGCGTCTTTAAATTAAGTTTTATTATTTCTAAGATAAGATTTTCTTTGATTTCAATTTGAAAAAAAAAAAGAAAGAAAAATTTGGATAATGATAAGTGTTCTTAGTTTATTCTGGAATTCATTTATTTCTATTCTTCATAAAGAAAATCAAAGATTATGGGGAATTCTATTTTTGAATCTAATGCTTCTAGCTTTTTAGTTTTTTTTTAGTTAAAGACACCATAGACAGTTTCTCTACGAGAACGATTCTTTTTTTTTTTTTTTGAGAAATTAGTTCCAAAGAATAGAAATTCATGCTAGATATTAGTTTGAGTTATAATTAAAAGTAATAAATCGTTAAATTCTGTCCAATATTTGGCCGTGATACCTCAAATTTTAGATACTAGTTGTTTTATGAACGAAGAAATCGACGTTTGAAGCATATTAGATGAACATATGAAACATTTTGACTTGATATTTTAAAGATCCTGTAATTGATTGATAGCAAATCCAAAATAAGTGTATCCCAAAGTAGCAGCATGGAATTTTACCTATCGCAATCGATTAATAATCAATTTTTTTTTTAAAATTGATAAATAATAAGATTGTTTCTAGAAACTGTATTAAAATTCCGGTGATGAAGATTTATTTTAAATGTAAGGGATCAAAATTAGATTAAATTTTGGAAACTTGTTCCAACGAGCAATTTTCTAGATTTGGAAAAATTGTCTTTAACATTTTGTTACCGGTTTGAGTCAACACATGCTTGTGAGTATGTGTTTTACATTACAGGCAAATTAAAATCGAAACATTATTCAATGCTAATTGATAAGTTTCTAAAACACCTAATTTTGTAAGCATTTTCAAGAAATAACCATAGATATTGGGTTGTTCGGAAAGTAGTTTCGTTCCTTATGAAAATAAAAAAACGTATAACGAATAAATATTTTATTGAATTGTATTTTGTCAACTTTAGTCCAACATCTTTTACCATATTTCCAGTGGTAGCTTGATTCCACACTCACAAAATGGTTGGTTTTTACTAGCAAAGAACTGATTGAGGTGGGTAAAACGAAATTACTTTCCGAACAACCCAATATATTAACCAAATTTATTATAAACTATTATTCTTTTAAGATACTATAATAAAATTAAATTTATGAAAAAATTTAAGCTAGAAAAATAAGAAATCACGAAAATTTTCTCTTAGTTGTAACAAAAATTCATTTTATAATAATTTGAAACAACTTTTTACACAAAATATCAAAGAACTGATAGAGGTGGGTAAAACGAAATAACTTTCCGAACAGCCCAATAATTTTGGGGAAAAACTAGAAATGCACAAAAAGCACAATATTTAAGAATTGATTCAACAAGTTTAATTTATTAGCACATTGATAATTAATATATAATTATTATATATTAATTATTAGTGTTAGTATATATATATATATATATATATATATATATATATTAGTTATGAGTTAATTTACAATAATTTTTGGGAAAAAATACATTGATTGAATACTTGATAAATTGATTGAACAATTGACTGTGTGTGTGTGAATATGCATTGATTGAAAAATATTTGATGTGAGTTCTTACTGATTCACACACACTGAATCAATGACAAAGAATATCATACTACAATGAATGAATCAATGAAAAGTAAATGCTTTTATAGTATTTAAGGTTTACTTTCTGCATTTTCTTTGATTTTTATTATTTAAAACCTGTTTTTTTTCAATAAACGAACGGGAGATGTGTATGCTTGCATGTTTCTAATTTTCATATATTTTACATTATAGAACAATTGATTGATTGAAGGCCCGGTGACTTAGTCGATTAGGGCGTTCATTTTCGTTATCAGAAGGTAATGGGTTCGATTCTCGACCCAATCTAAGATACGCCGTGTTGACTAATGGTGGATGAAGCTCTTAAAATATGCAGTGGTCGCAATGTCCTTCTTTTATAATTATACATCTGGGGGTCTTGTGTTTAATCTCTGTTTCTACTTTACGAAAATCAACTTTCCGAGCCACGATGTCACCCCAATTGCATAAAAATAATAGGCCCCATCATTCTAACCACTTGTAGTGCTGGTATGTGTACATCCTAGTAGGGGAACATTGGATACAACAATTAATTACTCCTTAACATATTGTTTACCTCATGTATATTCAATAGCTTTAATTATTATGCTCACCACATCTTGAACTGAAAAGGATAATAAATTAATTAATATTAAAGGAATTATTTTATTTAATGATTTAATGATAAATAAATAATTATAGTTGTAAACAATTGTTCATTAAGTTTTAATAATAATAGGAAGGAACATTAATTTTGTCAAAATAGGTTATGTATGAATCATTAAGAACCAAGAGTCGGAAGATCGAATCCGTCAGCAGCTGAACAGAGGAAAGAGCATGGCTCCTATGGATAAAAATTCTTTGATTGACGATATCTATAAGATATTGAATTTAAAAAATAATCATATAAAATATTATAATATAAATTTAACCCTCTCCACGCTCGCAGTAATAATCTTGAATCTTTCGTTATTTTTACATGCCATAAACTTTCTAATGCTCCCAAAGTATATTAATTTGTGTTTATTACATTTCAGTTATTATATGCATTCACTATATGCAATTAATCTGACAAGTGGTCCATTCATGCGATCATAACTGCATTAATATATGCCCCACTGAATAACATATTAATCTCTGAGGCAGATATTCATGACACCAAAAGAAATCCTGTCTAATTCTGCGATCTATGTTCAATTCATGAAATGAAAAAAAGCCAATGTCTTTTTGATGGGGAGAAATAGAAAGAGTAATCGAATGGCAAAAACCAATGAATAAATCATTTATTCATTCCTGTTGCTGTCATGTCTTTTTTTTTATTTTCCGTTTCATTTCAAGAAAACTATATTGATGACTGCTTGTTGGATATTCTGTTTAGGCTAGAGGAAGAAAATTCATCAAATCTTTAGTATTTATTTAGTAACCTCAATCAAACATTAGTAGATATTCGCATCATAAGAATTCTGGATGATATTGAATGACATACAGTATAGCCATATATTCATATAATAATGCATGCAATGCCTCAATACTTTTTTTTCAAACACTTTGTAATGCGACAAATTATTGTTAGTTACAATTTAATTTTAAATTGGTTTAAACCAATGAAGCTTATTCTAATAAAAAATGTATTACTTTTGACGTTAAAATATTATTGTAAGCAAAAATGAATAAGGATTGTAATATAGAATTATATATTATTAATATAATACAGAATAATATAAGATAATATATAAAAATAAATTTTATATGTCAAAAACATTTGTCACATATTTTTAAAAATCCCATAAATTATTACAATATGTTTTTAAAGCCCTGTTTTTGTCATCTAAAACCATTAAACATCCATGCACAATGGTACAGATGAGTCTTGGACCATACATCAAGGTTGACTGGTTGTGAATACTCACCAATCTCCTGATAATTTTGAACCATAGTCTGATGATGAGACAACATCTGAGCTGTTGTCCTCATGTGCACATCCATGCCACACCAGTCGATGGACTTCATAGATTAACATGGACAGATGGCCATTAAACACAGTTGATTGCCTCGTAATTTTGAGTCAGAGTCACGTGACAATCGAAACGTGAATTGTTAGCCATTACTATTTTCGGCAATCAAGAAGCTTGGCATAATATCCTATGAAATATTTAATATGCATATAATGCCTCAGCGTCGAATATAAGGTATACCAGATAATACAAGGTAGGTATTATACCAGGTAATAGTACCAGCTAATAAGATATTATATCAGGTAATAATATACCAGATAATAATAATAATCATCATCAGGTAATACTCAATAATCTCTCAGTCCAAAAATATCATATTTATTCCTACTAAATGGACAACGAAATAATGTCGCTCTGAATAAAATAATAATCAATATTATGTTTTAAAGTACTTTTTTTTAAAAAATAAATGCTTTTTCTGAAATTCCCATAAGTATTGGTTGCATTATTTAAAGCGTAGTACATAATAAAAATGTACTTAAAATTAAATTTCAAATTTTTGACGTGAAAGGAAAATATATGCATATTAACTAAAAATTAGTATTAAATAGTCGTTGTATTGATGAAAATCAACTGATTTATAGTAGTTTGTCGTTTAATTGCAATTCAATATAAAATTAAAATATAATTAACTGCGTGAGAAACTGCTTGCATATGAGTTTCACATAAATAAATTCCTACTTAATGAAAATGTTAAAAATTATTGTTATGTTAATTTTAATATTTATTATTATAAGAATTATTATAATGATTCTCATATGAAAATAACAATGAACAATATTCACTTTACGTAGAAAATTGAACATTCTTCTTTCCTAATATTCATCGTAAAGAAATGCTATCTTAAAATTATGAATGCATTAAATGCTTGAGAATTTCATAAACAATGAAATTTTTCTGTAAAATCAAACCTTTTAATGATTTTGAAACAGTGGAATATTTGGAAAACACTTTCATGAGCACTAGCGTGTGAACGCGAATCACTATCTACAAAAAGTCCTACTAAAAGACAAGAACCGTATATTTGAATATAATTTAGTTGGTAAGTTATTCGTTATACGGTACAAAAGTCATATTAATTAGTGATTAATCTCTCGCTATTCACGTGTTATATAAGCTTGAAAAAATGCTGTTTCTCAACCTCATTTCATAAAAAAACCAATCAGTTAATATTTTTCGTGTACCTGTATATTTATGTTACATAAAAACTATGCATGTGATAATGTTTACACGCTTTTATTAGTAAATACCTCGTTTCATATTCGATTTCTTTAATCATGAGTTTCTTTCTGTGCATATGTAAGCTTTTTGATTCCTTCATTTGTTTATTTTTCTCAGCTGTGCTTATATCCTTATCACCAATGAAAATGTTAAAATCAATTTTGTAAGGCTTGTGTTGTACGGTTAAATTTTGCAAGGTTTCGTATCAAATATCCCTAGTTAAGTCAATGTTTTCACATTCGAATTATATCCGATTTCTTTAAACGCGAATTTCTTTCTGTGCAAATGTAAGCTTTTTGATACCTTTATTTGTTAATGTTTCGAAATTGTGCTTATCCTTATCATCATTGAAGATATTTAACTAAATTTTGCAAGGATTTTAGGTCAAAAATCACACGTTAAATGAATTTTTTCAATTTCGAATCATGTTATATTTCTTTAATCATGAGTTTCTTCCTGTGCATATATAAGATTTTGATTCTCTCTTTTGTTGATTTTACTAAATTGTGTTTATCCTCATCATCAAGGAAAATATTGAAATCAATTTTGTAAGTCGTTTGTATTAAACATACATCATTAAATCAATGCTTTTTTTTATTAATCTAATTTTCAAATCCAATACTGCAGTAATATACTATAAATTAAAGTTCCAGTAATATACTTTTGAATAATTAAATATCCATTTTGTCTTATCGTGATGAATTATTAATGTTTTAATTCATAAATCTTTCATTTATCCTATATTAATGCAAGAATAAAATTGCAAGGAACTTTCAAAGCATCTATGAATTAATGTTTAAAAAAATATTAAATTGATTTTTACTAAAATTTGATTTAAAAAATTATCTACACATGCATATGAATTCGGAGACGAATTAAGGAATTATGATTCTAATTTCCCTACATATTTAACTAATAATATTTAATTCTTATTGTGTTCATAAATACATAATTCTAGCCTCAATACAGTATTACATATAAATTTTCTTTATTTTGTATTCAGTACAAAATAAGCTAAAACTTTAGAATTTTAACAACGATTCTTTAAATTAAAATAAAGACGTATCTTTTAAATATCTAAGAACAACTTCACTTAGATTAAAACTGTAAAACTATAAACTGTACGAGAGAATTCTCGTCATTTTAAAGTTCCGAGAGAGAGAGAGACTACGGTAATACTTTAAAGCAGCACTATCCTGTTTTGCATATTAATTAAAAACTGGAAGAAAAATAAAATTATCTTCAACGAAAACTGGAAGTTGTCCATTACACTTTTAAAATGCTGAACTCGTGTCGCATAAAATCCAGCCAAAATTTACCGACTCGAGCGAAGGTGGATAACTCTTCCAATTAAAGCTCCTAAAGTTGTTTTATGCCGGGGCTATTACCTAAAACTCTTGCAATCGCTCTGTTTGCATTGCGAGCGGGTAAAAGAGGAAGAAAACCTAAGGTGACAGCTGGAGGGACAAGACTGGGGCATTAATAACATTCGCAAGGGCTCTACGCCCTCCCTAGACCCCCCACCCCCATAGTCGACGACTATAGATAACCGATAGCTTAACAGGCGACAAAAGGAGGTATTGACTTATTGGGAAAATGTGTTTTTACTCTGCAGATGGAATCCTATCTCGCTGGAGTTTTCCTTTTTCCTGGGAGTTTTAGTATGGAGGGTGATTTAATTTTTGTGTCGATGAAGTTGTCTTGCCGTGTTGAGTTTTGTTTCGGTAAACAAATCCTCGCGGAGTTTCGTTCTCTGTAAATAAAAGATTCCTTATACTGAGAAATGTGGAAGCATTTGGCGATAATTTATGCAACCGCCATGAATGGTTAATGGGATGGGTCTCTGATAATCCATAGGGAATGTTCACGGGAATTTGGTTAAAAGATGAAATTTAAACGGAGTTTTATATCTCCAATTTTAGAATAATATTTAAGAAACTTTTATTTATTAATAGATACGATATTTTTGGAAAGTTAAATTTAATGTAAATGAATTCCAAACAGATAAAATTAGCATTCGAAGATTTTTTTATGTTCTTAAAATTATAAATTTAACGACTTATCAAAAAAGAAATTTATATTCATCATAAAGACATGAAAAAATGCTTTCTTCTTAAACAATTTTATTCACTTAATTTACTTTAAACCTGGGACGGATTGAAGCTAAATCTTGGAAAAAATTATGAAAATATGATTTTATCCCCATTAGTATAATAAATTGAAATTAATTGCCAGTATATAAAAATTATTATAGCTGTATAAATATCAGAAAAAGCAATTATACTCAGGTGGAAATGGTTAGTTAGAAATAGTTATCTGTAAATGCAACTCTTAAGTGAAAAACCAATTAGATATTTTTCATAACTTGTTGTGAATCAGACTAATTAATTTGAAATAAATGCTTGGAATTGTCTTTGGAGATCATTGTATACCAGTCTTACACTTATTTATTATTATTTTTGAATATTTATTCATTTTTATAATATATCAGCTGCACATCTTCTGCTTAGGGATACTTTGAGTTATACAGATATAATGGAAATAAAATTAGTCTAATTTGTTCCATACCACTTCTCAAATTAGACGTGGGAGTCAATTTGAATAAAATAGTTTTATTAAAGAAACATAAATGCGAATATTTTTTGCTCAGTTTTTTTCATTTCATCATTACTAAGTGGTTAATGTTTCTAAATTTTTGTTAATAAGAACCATACTAAGGTTCAAAAATATCGCGAACACTGTAATGAATATTTTAAACAAAAGGAGAAAGTTTCCGCAAAATACAAACATGCATGCATTACAAAAAAAAAAAAAGAAAAAAAAGGGAAACTTGTAGTTTCTATTTTATGAGAAAATCGATGGATTGAAAATTTGTATGATAACATGCCATTTGTATGATAACATGTATGATAATTGTGATATTGTATAATGAACATTGTATGATAACATGTATGATAACAGTCGTGCTCTTTGCATCTGATTCCCTTGATTTCCCATTCTAGTCTATTCTGAGACAATGAAAAACATTGTTTTTTTCTGTACTTGTCATATAATTGAAGTTAGTGCAGCAATGTGATCACTATAAAAGCCAACAACTTTGTTGTTCAAATCTTTTTGCGACAACACAGAGCAAAAGTGATTTGTAAGAATTTCTGATGTTTCACTGCTACAGATTTGAAATCTAACTAATATCTTTACTTGCACACCTGATTCATGATAAAAGTGGCACACAATAATTGCCTCAAGTTTTGCATCCTTTTTGTGATGCAATCATACTTGTAGATACCTAGTTTGACTTGACAACTCCATTAGACAGCTCAAACAGGTTAGAAGTTTTCGTTAAGTCTCTCTTGAGCTGAAAGAGTTGACATAAAATTATTGCTTTGCACTTAGTTTCTGAATGAGAATCAAGGTTAAAAAACTTAAAAATTAATTTTGGTGAATAAAAATTCAGATTGAAATTTAGGCTACGATTTGCTGTGTGCTAAGTAAAGGCCGCCTCTTTTGCTGCTAAGTCAAATTTTTGTCATTAGATCTCGCAGTCTTAAAATACTAGTCAGTTTTGATGAATTAAAAGCACATACTAAAGATTTTTGTGTTTCGTCTTTGCAAATGATCTTTTATACCGGATCGATTACCATTAGCAACCAAGGATCAGAATTACAATCCGAAAATTTAATTCTATCCCCTTGATCTTGATTACTAGTACCAGTAGATACCTTCTTCTGAAAGGGAATTCATTCTGTAAACTTACAAGACTGTTTTGAAATTTAATAGAGAATGCATAAGTTTTTAACTTAAAACATAAACAGGGCAGCTCGCTCACAAAGCTGACAGAGATTGACTGATTTATCTCCATTACAACCGAGGTGGGTGGAATCAATGTTATTGCATTTGAGTAGGTGTATCATGCAGCGAAATCACTTCTGGAGCTAAAGCTATACCCCTTAAGGCTCAATAATGGATTCACCCGGATAGACTGTCGAACATGGCCACAATTGGAGACACAAGACGATACGATGACAAAATTTTTTACTATCAGACCATCATTTTTCTAATAAATTCTATAATTTAATTTTTATTGGTACTTGAAATAAGCCAACCGGCAAGTCCTTTGAAATTTTGTCTGAAAACCAGGACATCTGGCAAAGCGAGCTTATATATGTATACTCTATTGTTAACACTCCATTTTCTATTACACAGCCCCAAATATTCTTATAGCGGTGACTTTTGGAACTAATTTGTCTTTTAGCGGAATCCTTCGTCCCCCGTTTTGTTTAACCTTTCTCCAAAATGTGGCGTCTTTCTCGCAAATAGATCACGCTACAGAATACTGTGAGTACTGTCAGTTTAATTATGGCCACCTGGTATATATATATATATATATATATATATATATATATATATATATATATATATATATATATATATATATATATATATATACATATTATTCTTTTTTATTTTAGCTGACACACATTTCACTGTTGAAATCTTATTTTAAATAATAATTAAAACTGAAAGATCAACATGTCTGGTCAGCATAAACATTTAAGTGTTAAAACAGTTGTTTAAAGCTATTTGCTCTGTATCTCAGTACTTCTGATTCACTAATCTGTAATTCATTTAAATAGTAGCGTGATAGTTACACCGCACAGTTACATTGTTAAAATGAATTGAAATTTCTTTCTCATTTATGGTAATAGTTATTTAGTTTTTCGAGTTCCACATAAAGAGTAATATATTTTAGGTATAAGGCAAAAGTTATATATTACAAAAACTATTCCTAACTATATGAAAAGATGGCAAAGCGAAATTGTCAAATATGTATATATAATTCAAGTCCAATATCCTAAATATTTTCTTTGTCGACAGAGTGTAATAGTTAGTATAGACCGTTAAATCATCAAGAGAAAAGCAACAGACATACTCCATTTCTAGTTCTGCTCTGTTAATCTTAAAACTGCCTTTTCTATCGGACGATTCATCGCCTGCCATTCTCTTCTGCAAATATCAGGCGACGGTGATATAAAGGTTTCGACCATTAAAAGTGGGCCATAGGGGGGCTTTATTATTCTGGCGTCATTGCGTTCTGCCAGCTCGGTCACCGGCTTTATGCTTCAAACCGAAGCACTACTTGAGGTTCGATTAAATATCGAATGCCGGATAGTAATAGCGAAGTTTATAGGGATCTCTCCATGCATATATACTTCGGCAAACAGATGAGTCGATGTTTACGGTTCCTGCTATTCGATGATATTGCGGTGTAGAATGGGCCTTCTGCAATTACGTGCTCGTGCAAATGGTCGATGATCGTGGTCACGTGATATTAGATGTTTCCGAAGAGAAGTCGTTGGCGATTACGGGTGGATAAGTAAACACTCATTATTACTGGAGAGCATGAGTCACGCTTGCATTACAGGAAGGTAAATGATGACGACATTAACCATGAGCATATTTGCACATTTCTTGAAATTAAGAAATATTGTGCTCATGGTTACAGTATGTTATATGTATGACTTCATATTTATGAATGTTTTTAGTGGAATATAATTGCATAAAAACGATATTCACAAACTATATGTGATAATAGCTTAATGTTTTTAGGAAATATATTTATTTATTAAAAATAAATATATTATATATATATGGAGAGTTATATAATTTCTAAACAGCTTTTTACATGTATTTGTATTCTTTTTCTTCTATATAAATGCTTTTACTAAATTTATATTTGAAATTTTTACTCTAGAAACATTTTTCGTCTATTTTAAGATTTGTGTTTTCATAATTATGTAGAACTTATTTAATGTAAATGATCAAAAAAGTCATAAATTATGTGTCATGGTAACTTGATAGTTTTCATGAGACATAATTAATGACATGTTAGTGATGTTCGTATTATAGCTAATGAAATTACAACACATTTCATTGTTTTTTCTTAACATCTAAGGTTTTAGCTGTATCGATAATTTTAGTCACAGTGCAAATGTTTTTCAAATTCATCGATTTAAGTATTAAAATTATAATTCAATTAAAAACCTACTTTTAAATAAACGATATTGGCTTTTTTAATTCAATTTGATATATTAACAAGAACATGATTTTAATTTCAAATATATAATATCGAATTTTGTAAGCTACAAGTTCTTCCTTAAGCATTGCCCTTCTGGAGTTTTCTCTGCGGCATATAATACCACGTGACGCAAAGGAAACAAGGCAATTGGTAAAACAACTAAATCTCTCAACAAATAGATGTCCGTGAATAAAGTAATTTCTTAATAGTGATGAATGATTGAAAAAAGTAACTTATCAATGATGCTAAATGTAAGTCCTTATAATGCAAAGGGCGTGGTCCTGTTTTAAGATCATAAACTCATATTTTCGCAAACTGTTGCAAATGGTAACTTAGAGATAAGTTCTGCAATTAGTATAAATGTCATTTTATCTGATGTACCTTAATCCATGAAAGTCTAAGACCTGAGGAAATCTATGCTCGATGCATGAATTGAGAATTTTAATGATTTAATTTATTCAAACTACAAGAATATATATGAATTTAATTATAACTATATAATATCTGCTTTTTAATCGGAGTCTTTTCTTCTTATTGCTTTTATGGAAGGTATTTTCGGCTGTATATAACGCAAGAATGAGAACTCGGAAAACACCTAAGCCCTAAACCGATAGATATTCACACAAAAAGTAATTCCAAAACATTGAGTAATACTGAACCCAACACCTTCCCATCTGAAAAGTGAGATCCTACATAAAAATCATAAATCTAGCTGTTTTCTAGTTTTTGTTTCTGGTGGCTTAGGGTTAAGTAACCCAATTAGTAAAAGAACTCATTTCATCTGATATCTCTTGATTCAATGAAAGGCCACCGCTTGAGAAGTATTTGCTCGATAAATTATTGAAGCATTTAATATCAGATCATGTGTTGTCTTCATTATTCTTGTCTTTTATAAGTTTTTGAAGCCTTGTTAGAGTATATAAAACGTTACTTAAGAATAGAATTGATAAGCATGCATCTTGATATTCAAGTTGAGTTTTAGTTTCAAGTCTCATTTTTACCATGGCGAGCATATAAATATAAATTTTTCTGCATACATAGTTTGCAAGCAAGCATACAAGTCCGCTGCATACAAGCTAGTATAAGTTTTTTTACATACATAACTTGCAGTTTTTACTTATATCTAGATTTCTTAATCAGTGTTTTCATGTATTCAATCTAATGGAACTTGCCCTGGTCTGGTTTTAAAGCCGCACACTCTAGAAGAAATGCATCAAGTTTGGTTTTAATCACTACCAACGTATGAAAGAAGATTGCTGTTTTTATGTATTGCAAATGAACATCATAAGGTGCTCATCTTTGGTAATTTATCGCTTCGGGGAAGTTGTAAAATATCTTGCAATACTTTTCATCTGATACACAGTATCTGCTGAAAATAAAGTTATATTATGGGTCATTCTTTTCATTATAAAATACATCATAAGATAAAACAGAATGCAGTACCATAACGGCAAAATACAAAGTTGATACAATTTAAACTAATCTTCCAAACCTTTTATGCTCATGACTCGATTTAAAACCATTTTAATAGTGAAATTGACGTCAAGCCTAACAGTTCAGTGGCTTTTGTAAAACTATTTTAAGCATTTTATGTTATATCAATTTTTGGAAGGATTTTTCTCGGAAATTACGTTGGTTTAAAAGTCGGAGAAGAACTGCAGAAAAAAATTCAAACACATCTTGATGCAGTTGCATACCGAAAACTAAAGCAGTACGCCAACCTAATAATTTTTAATATTGCTTTGACCTACACCTGCTATACACTCACTGGTTTTTAATATAATTTAGATTGAAGTAAATACCTTCCTTGTAGGAGATCTCTATCCAACACTAATCAGCAGTAAGTCTTTATTACTTTCTTGTTTGATTATCGTCTAATACAATAAGCAAAATGCTTCAAAGTAGTTTAATTTTTACAATTACATAATGATTTGTTAAACTAAAGCAAGGATTGTTCAAGTATTTTAATATATACAGGGTGTCCTAAAACGACCGCATAAACTCTGCACAGCTAGATTCCTCGTTGGAAGTACATAAAAACTGCCCAAAGAAGCGTTCCTGTACGATCAAGAGTTTACGAGAAAAATACGAAAGAACAATGATGAATGAACGAATGACGTCACTTCCGGTACAAGAAAAAACACTTTATTGAATATATCAACAACAGTATATGCACAATTTAAAGCAGGTGTTAAAGCAGGTGTCCGCCTTGAATGTCGAGGCAGGCTTGAGCACGCCGTGGAATGGCTGTCATCACACGTTGCAGCATCGCGTGGTCCACCGAAGTATAAGCCGCGTACAGACGAGCAATTGAGTTCATTGGTGTTGGCACTACGTCTCGATACACCAGCTCCTTGAGATGGCTTCATAGGAAAAAATCCAACGGTGTAGGATCTGGCGGACATAGAACCGGACCCCCACGTCCGATCCAGAGGCCGGGGTATTCCATATCCAGCCAAATACGTACAGGATCCCAGAAATGCGCTGGAGCTCCATCATGCTGGAACCAAAGGCATTTCCATTACATCGGTCTTACATCAAGTACATGTAGCAGTAGGTACGAACGGAATACCTGGCCACCATACGAAGACTACCGGTAGCTGCAAGATTCAGTCTTTTAAATACCAGTTTTAAGGACGGCCTAACGTCATTCCATGGCACGCGCGCATGCATGATGCGATTATGCGTAGCGAACGTTTTAAGCATTATCGTCTGGAAAGATATCCAAATACTGCTGTTGATGTGTCCAATAAAGTGTTTTTTTCTTGCACCGGCAGTGATGTCATACTCAGTTTTTCGTATTTTTTTCGTAAACTATTGATCGCTTCTTTGGACAGTTTTTATGTACTCCCAACGAGGAATCTAGCTGTGCAGAGTTTATGCGGTCGTTTTTGGACACCCTGTATAGTGAATTTTATATTTACAAATTCTCGATAAAGGATTTGGTGACAGACTTTGCTTTTTCTTAAAAAAGTTTTGTAATCTCAAATAATTAAAAAAATATAACACCTGATAATATAGAGTAAAAGATAGAAGTTTTTCGATATTGATTTTTAAATGCACGCTTAATGATTTTACGATAGCAAAAGTATGATTGGTAAGTTATATTGCTCGGAGATAATCTCTCTCCACTTGTTAATAATTCAAAAGGTTAAAAATAAAACAGCAATAGAAAGGGAGCCAAAACATAGAAAATCTCTGAAAAGGGCAAATTAATAACTTTTTTATAACAGTGAAAATATTCATCTTAAAATTTCTGAATAAGCAAATTTACATTAGAATAGAAATATGCGTAAATGGAAAAATATATTCATTTACAGTTACGATGTATTAATTTCTCTTAAATAATAAAATCCATTCGCAAATATTTTCCTAAAACTTTTACGAGTATTTTTTGAAATTGTTATCATATATTTTAAATTTATTAGTATTCTTAACACAACCTATAAAGATTCTTCAAATAAACAATAGCAATTTCCTTAATTTTCCCTAATTAAACAAACGCTTTTTTGCATCTTTCTATGCATCGCAAATACATTGCAAGCTCATAAAATTTAGAATAAATCAAACTCATAATTGAATACATCAATTCCTTCTTTTAACAATCAAGGAAACCATTTAAATTAATGAAGATGAAGGGCAATCTTAGATGATTTTTTTATACATGAAAAGAAAGAACATTTCGTGTGCACTTAAATCAAATCAGTAATCCTCTTTTCCTGTGAATATAACGGAGCGAGATTTATATCTTGAGGCAAGTGCTCATTATAATCCCCTTCATTAATTCAAGGGGCCTACCACCACGTTGATTATGAATCGACCCTTGCGCACTTCGAACGAAAACAAGAGTGCTTTATGTTCCCTAGAGTTCTCATTAAGTTTTATGTTTATCGCTGCTTAACGGTGATAAGAAATAGTTTATATGTTTCCTTATTTTATTGCGCTATTACATGTGTGAGTATATACTACAACAAATATCGAAATCTATTAGTTACATTCCCGTTAAAATTGTGATACTTGTATACATGTATAGAACATTAATTTACATATAGATGGATTTAAATAATGAATTCGCTATTTTTCTGCTTGATATACATTTTAAAGTATAATAAATGGTTTTGAAATGGATCACTTCACTTATTTCGTAAGTGTATAAAAATTCATTTTTACATAGAATCTATGGCACGGATGCCGTATAGTCCAGGATGTTAAATTCTGAATTTTTTTTGGCGATGAAGAAATGTGACCAAGGTGACGTAATGTGACGTGAGTAATGACGTGAATGCTAGGGTTACAAAAATAGAATTTTCTGCGTAGTTCTTATAGGTCTTCAAATAGATGACGTACTAAATACTTGGTTATAATTGCATAAGAAATTCCACGAAAAAAAATCAGCAAACTCAGAATTTGTCATCTGTGCCGAATCTATGATACTAAACGCCAATATCAAACATTGTTTTAATCTATACAATACAAGTAAGAACATTGCCATTTTCATCAAATCCTAAATTCTACATGACGCGAGATAAGTTTTACAAATAAAAATTAATTTTGGAAACTCACCATTCATAATATTTTATAATTTAGTTTATAATTTTAGATATACTTTTCTTCTAAATTTAGAGCTATATAAAATATCAATTATTATTGACCTGATCTTCCATTATTAGCATTTATAAAAAATTAACAACTTAAGTATTATTTAATGTCGTTTACATAAAACATTATGTCCCCAATTTAAATATTGCAACTACTATTATGATGTTCACGTGATAAGGAAAATAATTTTTGCTTCCTTTTAGGAATCTTAGGCTAAAATTAAAATGAGGGTAATGACGTTGATTGTTACTTTTTACTGCTTTCAAATATTTCCCTAATGTTATTTAAAGCTATGCAATCTATATATATATATTAGGTAGTTCTTTAGGTAATTAGAATTGAAATTAAATGATATTACATTTATGTAACTTTTCCACAGAAATTAAAATTAATATGAAACTAATCATCAACGAACAGAGTATTATGAACTTCTTATGTGATATGAACAAATTTAATAATGTTACTAACACAGAATTACAAGCAGATGTTATACATTTAAAGAATTCAAAGCATTGGCAATGATATCAGACGCCAACGGCTAAGAAGAATGCGACCAATCGCGATGACTATGCGCCAAACTATTTTAGTGATTAGAGCCCTAATTCAAGCGAGAATCTTATTTAATTCAAGAGACACTAAAATTTAATGACTGGGTAATTAATCCAAGGGGTGATCCATAATAAAATCGGGAGTTGTCCAAATCCGAATACAATCTCCCCTTCGCAAATCGCATTTAGTAGCTGGAGAATCGCCCGATATCGTCGCCTCGTGCGCATCCAAACCCAATCGCAAGCTGCGAAAGGTTTTGGCGATTCCCAGTGTTCGCTCATCACCAACTTCCTCTGCCAAGAGCCCCAGGCAGGAAGCGCGGAGAAGCCCTGCCAATCACCACGTAGGGGTTTTCATCATCCGCGAAGCCAGCGGCAGGCAAAGATGAATGATTTCGAAGAAGGCTGCATTTCCAGTGCATTTTGTCCGATTCATTAACTGCGCATGTCTTTCGTGGTAATATCGTCTGCCCTTCAGACTAAAATGCGGAATCTATTTAAGAGATGGCTTGATCTGGGGAGGAAAAATAATTATTCGCTTTTTAATGAAATTGTCTATGCATTAAACCTATTTTTTTTTTTAGGAAAATTGCTATTTTGTGATCGTGGAGAACTCGAATTATCGAAATTCGTTTATAAAATGATTAATTACTTACACAGTCCATCTTGTCCCATCCTTTAACTATATTTTAAATATATCAAGCATTGTGTTCATGCAATTTCCTTTACTGTGACATTCTGAGTCGGTGTTGCAATTATTCATTTCTTATTGTGCGCAGAATTGAGATTGCAGGCCATTTTCTGAATAGCCGATACTTGGGAAATATTAAAATGGATATATTTTATTGTATTTTATTTTAGATAAACCAATATTCATTTTAGAGATTTGTTTGGTATAATAAACCACCATTCATTTGTTGAAAAAATTTTAGAAATGGTAACCCCATTTCGTGTGTGAACTTCGTCATTTGGTTCAGAGAAAAAATTATAATACATTAATCCTTTCATGTAAATGTCGAAAATGATTTTAGCCAAGAAAATTAACCATTAAAGAAAGCAAATTTGGAAAACTTTCATTAAGTTTTATTAAGTTTTTACTAAGGTAGTTTTTATAAGTTTCGAAGAATAAAAATCTTATTATCTTGTTATAAGAAAGAACAAGGAGGATATTTTTTAACAATATTATATATTTATTTTTCTAATAATCTTTTTATTCTTTAAAAAAAATGCTATTTATATCTATATAGATTACATTTTTACAATAGAATATCATTAACTCCACATTAGTGTTTATTTATAATAATAATATTAAGTACTTGGAAAAATAAATTTAAGAAAGATATATACAACTGTATACATAATTACTCAGATTTAACAAACTGTCATTAAAAAGCAGACTACACTTTATGCTTTCTTAACAAACCTACTATAGTAGGTTTGTTAACAAAGCATTAATACAGTTTATAAATATTAATGAGCACAACATATAAAAATAAATATTTTAATTTAAAAATAAAAAGATTTTTCAGTCACCATACATTTTCAAACATCATTCAACGTTTCTTACACGCCTTTGAAAATTCCATATTTTTCAATGGCGAAAGAAAAACATATTAGTTTTATAATTTAATGATTGTTAAAATAGAAATTTTATTATTATCTTCTTATCTTTAATATTAGTTTTGTGATGTGTAGAATGACCGAGAAAATTAACAATCACCATTTTCTGGACAACTTATTTATTTATTTACAAACAAAATTTAATATATCAAAAACAAAATACAAAACTAACTCGGAGCCTCCGCTCCTACCAGAATATTGCAACCCATTGCGAACCTCGCTCCGCCGATACTGTTCTAAAATACGGCAACCTCTCGAAAGAGATCAAACCACGCCAAGTGCGGTTTGTTGATCACCAAACAGTCGCCAGATATTACAAGTTTTTATATATCATTGATTTTCAAATGTTTAAAGAATGACTTAATGTTAATTTTTTTTGTACAATTTAGTAGAATTGTACAAATGTATTGCTATAATTTTCAAAAAATAATTTCAAATAATTATTTTTATTATTTTTATTTATTTTTAATTATTATTTTTAATATGCACGAACTTCAAAATGGATTTATGAATATTTAATTCACAAAATTAAACTAAGATAGAGTAAAGAATTATTGTAAAGAATTTCTTAAGCAATGTACAATAATGAATTACTAAACAAAACTTTTAGTAATTATAAATACATACCTAATACATAGTTATGATTTATTTTTTTACTTATTGATTATAAAAATTTTCTAGTAATAGAGAGATATTATTTTGTTGCTGTTTTTTAAAATAAAAGAAATAACAATTTAAAATTCTACTTCTGTTTAAAAATTATTTTGATCTCTATTCTATTTATCTATCTATATATCTATATCTATATCTATATCTATCTATCTATCTATCTATCTATCTATCTATCTATATATATATATATATATATATATATATATATATATATATATATATATATATATATATATTCTTTTGATTGGAAATATTATCCTTCTTTAAACATTTGTAGTCTTTAACATTTACATTTTTATATTACATGTAGAATTATAAATTAGAAACCTAATATATCAATCATTTGTTTTCAAAATTATATGATAATAGAAAGTAAATAATCGAAACATTATTCGATTATTTACGATCGATCGGAATTATTCGATTAGGAATGTTTCTATCATTTATAACTTCCTGAAACTTTTTCTCGAGCTTCTAAATGTTCAAAAGATTTTTTTCTTTTTCGTCCTTCTTTTTCTTTTCATTTTTATTTAACAGATACAAACACATACATAAATGTGGATTATCAAATTATATGTACAAGTCCAAAATTATATGTACAAGTCATTTAAAATAATTTCGTTCATTATTTCTCTCTTTAAAATTTGAATTTTTTTATTGCCTGTGTTGATATTTTTTTATTGGAAATCTAAGTAATGAGTTACATTTTCTAATCGCAATTTTTAATATAAATAGGCTTTTTTCATACAATTATTATAACTTACTAAGATATTTTCAATCTAAAATATAATTATAATGATTTTCTGAGCATTTGTCAGTGTAACTGAAATTTTCACGAAAACTTTGCATCATAAATTACCTTAAGATTTTCTTAAGCCTATTCTTAAACCTACAAGTCAGCTTCGAAAATTAAACGTTTTTTAGTAATTTTTTTACAAATTGTCCCTTTTAAACCCAAAGGCAATTGTATCATTTAGTAGCTTATTCATCGTGTTCCATATATTATATTAATAGAATACGAGAAATGCAAAAAAAAGTTAAACATAATATGAGTAATCAAATTAATTTATTTACAATTCCATCTGAAGTAATACTGGTCCTACAAATGAATTTAGCGATTCAAATTAAGACAACATCCATTTACAGAAAAATTACAAATTTAAAATAAAAAATGTTAAAAACATTAAAATCTGAAATGGAATAAAATTGTGAATTTTCATCTTTAATTTTTATTTTTATCACTTAATTGTTAATCTAGACATATTTTTATTCAACATAAATTGTATATAAATAACTTTTTAATTTACTTAATGTCTTCCAAAAGAAATCCTATTTCTGAAACAAAAATATTTAAGCAATCAGTAAGCCGCATTAACCGCATTTACCTGCGTTCATTAGTTGTTTGTTTTCGGAGTTAAAGAAGAACAACAAAATCCAACTCGTAACCGCGAAATCGTCCTTCTGGGAGACAATCCGAAAGTCTGCGGTTGCTCAAAATTCTTCGAACGTTCGCCAGACATGTCGGCTTAGTCTCTAATGATGTGTACAATTAAGCCTCCCAATTGGGTCTTAGATTCGTTTGGATTACAATGCATTCATTAGTTGGTAAGTCTGAGGAGGGGGATAAATTTTTCTCTTTTCTGGTGAAATCAAGCTTGCGAATTGAATCGAACAAGAAAGTTGGAGCAGGAAATTTTCATCAATCAATTTGGAAGTGGTAATCAAGTCTCATTCACGGTTGCAGTGAAAGAAGTGAAGACTATCAAATGCGAAGGTTGGTTGTTGAGAAAACTGCATGGGGTGGGAATTCATGACACCGCTCTAATTGAATTAACGCTCATTACTTAGGCTTAAATTAAGTATTGAAGAATTGATTATATCTACATGAATTATACAATGTTGGCGTTGATTCACTTACTTAATGAATTCTAATATGTTGCTTACATATTAATTACCTCTAATAAATTTAAATTGATTTGAATTCATAATCAAATATTTCTAAATTTAACTTGCTTATATGAATTATAGCAATGTATGAATGCCTAGACAATTTAATATGATGTTTACATCCATTTATTTTACTAAACAATCAGATGTGTACTTCTGTCTACAGAGAAAAATTGGAAATCTGTAATATTTTCTGGACATCAAAGTTTCTCAAGCAGATATAAATACACTTATACATACAAATATTTATAGCATATATGCACATAGTTAGAAATATACATATATATATATATATATATATATATATATATGTATATATAGATATAGTATATATATATATATATATATATATATATATATATATATATATATATATATTATTTGTGTGTAGCCGTTATAATTGGAAAAACATGCTTCAAATTAAATACTTTTAATGTTTTTATGGAATTCAAAATCAATGAAATCATAAATGTGTAGAGAATTCACAATTTTATCGGAATTAAGATTTTTCAGAAATATTTTACTGATTTCTTAATGTTATTAAATCTATTATTCCAACATTATTATGTAATAATAAATCAATTTGACTCGTTAAGAATTAAAAATTATTTAAGTGAATCGGGACAAATTTAACTTCCAAATTATTTAAATTTTTTAAAAATGCAATTTGTGAGTAAATATTATTTTTAAAAGCGTAGAATGTTTAATTGTATCGATATTGATAATATTTATTAAGACATTTTAGGAACTTACATTCATTTGTTTGTTTAAAGAAGAGTTTTCTTGGAACAATTTTTGAGGAGTCATAGAACTCTTCTATGCAAAAATGTGACAAAAATTTTTACAAATTTTTTACTTTGACAATTTTTATTTTTGTGTAAGATAAATAATTATTATCTGCAAAAGCTTCTGCTTTCTTGTCTCAAACAAAATATTTTTATTTAAAAACTGCAGATCATATTTATTTGTGAAAGTATATTTTATGGATTGAAAATTTAATTGAATATTATGTTAAGGATTAATTAAGCTAAAATTGCGGATTTTCAACTAAATGCTATGTGTATAATTCATATTATTAGACAAATAAAACAAGTTATTAACACACTTTATCAGCATACTATGAAATGTGTGTAATATTTTAAAACTTTCTCATATAAAAATCTATATAAAATATACATATAACTTACATACATTATAGATCAGTAGCAAACCTTAAGAAATGCTAGCAAATAGAAATCAAAAACATTTTACCTTAGATTTGGTTTTAATTTTACCACACAAGAGCTTTTAAAGTTGCAGTGTTCATGCCAATAGAACTAAAAATAATTTTAAATGGTATATGAGTTTACAGAATTCAGTTCTAATTGAAATAATTGCCAGGGAATAAAATTAATAAAGAAATATTAAATTTTAAAATTAGTTTTAAACGAATAAATTTCTTTATATTTGAATATGTGAGTGTGCATATGTGAATAATAAATATGTATACATAATAAATCTAAAGATTTGTTTACATTGCTCATTATAAAGTTAGGCATTTGTGTACATTTTATGTAGTTATATTGTGACAATACAGAATTTTATAAATAACACCATCATATATATATCATTATTGTCACCATACAATTGGAGCATTTGAGTAGTTGTTGTTGTTGTCGTGTGACAAGTGCAAAAAGAAAAAAAAAGAAAAGGTAAAAAAAAGTCATATGGGACCAAAGGCATGGAGCACTGCCCTCGCCACATCTTCGGCTTTTTCGCTATAGAGGGTATCATGGCAGCAGTTGGAATCGATGCTGAAAAGGGTCGAGGCAACAGAGATGCAGTTGAAGAGATGCCTTGAATCCAGTGGAACTCCTGTGCAGTACCTGCATTCTGCGTAGGTTCTAGATCCGTAGAGCCTGATTTTCATACCCTTCATGTGCCCAGACCGAATTCTGCTGATGGTAGAGGTGATACCATGGTCAGGATTAAGCTCCGGTAAGCACCATTTTTTTCCGTAGTCCTCCACAGAGCTGATGCCTTGCGACAGCGTTTGCATGGAAGCAAGTAGTAGATTTGAGTAGTTATATGGTGATAATATATATGAAATTTATTAATAATATGATATTATTTGAGAGTTGAATTTTATTCATAGATTGTTTGTAGAATATTATTTTTAGACTTAAATTTTTAAAGAGATATGCACAAAACTCAAGCAACAGGTGTTTTATTACCATAACTCCACTAGAAATCATCTGAAAAACATGAAATTTAGGAATGAGAGACAACATTTTCCACTTTAACGAGAATGAAAACATAGCTGAGCAGAAATGAATACAAAGCATTCGGTATAGAGTCGTACTAAATATTACTTTATTGCACTCATAATATCGTTACACGTCATAATCTGTTCAAGAAAAAGAATAATTAACAGATGATCCTTAGTGTGGGGTATGCACTTCCCAACGGGGATTCGTGCCTTATACACGGCATCAGAATGTCTAACACTTCTTGAAGGCAACTAGTGTCTCAAGATAGAGCCCTGATAGCACTTGAAGAAAGTAGTTGCAATAATTTGACGATATAAAACGTGAATATTGTTCAGACTTATATAGTTTTAGCAATCTTATAGTCTTCGATTTGTTTATTTACATTCTTATAATTTCTTTTGTGTGAGCAAAAAGCGATTGAGATGAAAAAAGAATGGGTATTTATGTATTATCCCGTCGATTTTTTTCGCCTTAAGAATAAGTCGTAGAATTTTGTAAATTTTAATAATTATTTTTCGAAATATGAAGGAAGGCAGAATAGTTTACTTATATCCCAGGACCATATAAAATACAAGTAGCTAAATTTTTATATGGGGCTAAATAGCATCATTAACGACATTTAGTTTTTCGCAGATATGGTCGATGAGATAATGAGTAAGTACCAAAGAAGGATGGACTATAATTATCACATTTTCCTCTGATTTCTGTGTTTTAATAAAGATAAACATACATGGGAATAAAATGCCATGGTAAAATTAATTTTACTAAATAAATTGTTTTTGACACTTCATGATGGTTTAATTATAAATTAAAATCTCAAGTTGTTTTTTTTTTTCCAAAGGCAAAATTAAATTTTTTTGTTCATTTCAAATTAAAAATTACTTAAAAATTTTTTTGTACACATGAATTGTTTTATTAAGCTTTGGATATAATCGACCATACCTCGTATAAACTTCAATTAAGAAAACTGCAGAATTAAAAAAAATGTTATTTAGTGTGTACATTGTCTATTTTTTAAATTAAATATTCTAAATATATATTTGGCTTGTAATTTATCTTATATCACAAGCTGTAGATATTGAACATCTGTAGTTCAGTTTAAGAGTACAATTCATTTATTTGAAAAAAAATTTATTTTCAGAAAGAGAATATTTATAAATAATTTATAAATTTCCTCAATTATATGTTTAAGAGATTTAAAAAGACTCAGTATCACATTTCCTTCTGATTTCTGTGTTTTAATAAAGATATTTTAAACACACATAAATGGGAATAAAATACCATGTGTAAAAAATTGAAGGTGAAATTAAATAATTTTTTTCACTATGTATACCAAACAAAATATTTATAAATTATCACTTTACCATGCTTACATGACAAATGCCTGATTTCATTATAAATTCATTTTATTTCAAGAAGTTTTTTTTTTTTTTTCAATTTTTCAGTTTATTTTGCTCAAATCCCAAAACTATATTTTTATCTTTCGTTTAATTATAAATTTATTAGCTCAAGTTGTTCTTTTAAATTTAATTAAAATTTGTGTCATGTTTAATTAAAATTTATTTATTTTTTGCTTACATGAGTTGTTTTTAACAAATTTCAATTAAGAAACTACAGAATTAAAATATTTTTTTATTTACTGTGTAGATTGTTTATCTTTTAAATTAAATAGTCTATTAAGATAAATCGCAAGCTGCCAATACAATAAATATCTCTAATTCGATTTAAATTATAATTCATTTATTTCGGAAAATAAGATTTGTGTTTTCATAAATGAGGAAATTTATAAATGATATAGATTTATAAATATACAGATAAATAATACATAATTAGTATTTTATACGAGAAAAATATGCTAAGTTTTAAAAAGGTAAATTTTAAAAAAATGAGTAAAAATATTCAATAAGATAAACTTGACAACCTGATAAATTTATCGCATTATTTACATCGCCATGCCAGCGAATCATAGCCGAAATCATTCGGGGCCGACGATCGGGGCTCTAAATCGAGATACTAGTCTTGAGGCAAGAGTCCCATTCCTCAATCAGCATCTGTTTCAACTGGGTGTTTGAAACAGGTTAAAAAATTTCCACAAGGTGTCTCTCCAGTCCATCTTCCACGTGTCCTATGGGATTTAAATCAGAGTAGTACATTGGATAATCTATTCGAGCGAAACATGGTTATTCGCAAAAAATTTCACGATGGTCATTTGAATCCATGATTAGTTTATTCAAAACTCTAATTTTTCTTGAACACATCGAATACTACATTTCTTTAATAATAGGAAGTAATAAAATAACTAAAGAGGTATAAATAAAGGTTCCCAATTTTTTAAAAGTTATTTTTCATGTTGGAACCAAGTATCAAATCAATATTGTGTAACGTATATATCTATCTATCTATCTATATCTATATCTATATATCTATATCTATATCTATATATATATATATATATATATATATATATATATATATATATATATATATATATATATATATATATATATATATATATATATATATATATATATATATATATATAATAAGATCCAAATTAGTGAACATTATGTGGCAACGATTCACATTATAAGCACTCACTTATAAATGACCAATATATATATGTGGGCGCTCCGTGGCTGAGTGGTCTAAAGCATCACCGCTAATCGCTTGAAAGCGTAGGAGTGTGGGTTCGATTCCCACTATGGCCCTGGGTGTTTTCTTCGTTATTCTTCTGTGACTGTACATCTGTCATTGTACTATTTGTCCTATTATCGACGAAGACTTACAAGCGGATCTCAAGAATCAAGCATACAAGTCTGAATATATGTAATGTAATAAAATAAATAAATAAATATATATATGTTCTTTAAATACTTTATAAGATTATTAAACTGTTAAAAACATTGATTTACGAACTTGTCAAAACTAAAATGTTTTTAATATATACTATAATATTTAATGGTCTAATAAAGATCTTACATTTATTTTTACGACTCAGAATTAACGAGAAAATACTGCCTTGCTTAATTTTATAGTGTACTTGATTTTTTAAGACTTTCTAGGACTTTTATTTTAGTGGTATCCCATGATGCACTCTGATATTCAATTACAACTTCTATGTAAAGAACTTCTCAAACAAATTCGGGAAAGAGAATAGCAAATTAGATTGTAAGAGAAGTGAATTTACTCTCCTGAAATTCCTACAATTCTTTTTTTTTTTTACTACAATCCATTTTTTTTTTCGATTTTTTTTCCGATCTAATCTCGAAAGAAATGCGATCAGACTTCTATACTAACTTCGCTTTTCAATTACAGCCCACGAGAACATCGAAGAAATTTATAGGATTTGTCCAACACCAGAAACGAGAAAAGTAAAAGATCTGCAAGCAGATAGGAAGGATTTGAGGTGGGTTTTTAGGTTTGCCAGAAAGTTTCGGAAACTTTTGTTTAGAAAATAGAAAACTTTAATCATATATCAGTTGTTGCAAAAAGGAAATGTTTATTATATTATTATACAAGTTTAGCATAAATGAATGACCAATACAGAAATATTTATATTTTAATAATTTTAACATATTGTGTAATTAGTGGTTAATGAAAATTCAAAAATGTCATTTTTATATTTGTAATGTTTGATATTTGATAGCTAGCCAACCTGACAACAAGTATTATTTAAACTCATTGAATGTTTTCTGAATTAGTGACCTGAGAAAAGATTCCAGATAAAGGAATTCATGAGGAAGGAAATCAATTTGTGGTTTATGATCTGGGAATCTTAATGGCTGCGCAAATAAGGTTATTTGTACTGATTTCTCGCTTAGACAAGGAGAAAGCTTAATGCAGATATCTGTATAATAATATATATCATCGAATTTATCTTAAAATCTGAGAAAATAGTAATAATTAGTAAGATTGTTAGATGTTCGCTGGCTCTCTTACCATTGTTTTATTAAAATTAAATTCATTTTCAAATCAAAGAACTTATTAATAGAGAATTCTATGAATCATTAACGTTTCTTGAGACCTTATTATTGTCTTGTTATCTCATTGTTAGTTGTCTTGTGCCAGCTAGGTTGCTAATATGGAACGCATTACAACTGAGCCTCAATTTGGTGTGGAGTCCGACTCTCAGTACAGACATACCATAGGTATCCGTTTACAGGGTAGACAACCATTTGCAACCCACTCATACAAGGAAAGGACAAAGACAGGAGAAAGACAGAATGTACGATTCATGCCCGAACTGGGATTCGAACGCAGGACCTTCCTATTCGCAGTCAGGCAAGCTGACCACTAGACAGGGTGGGCAGTGAGGCTATATTATCATTAATTAAAATAGTTTGATCTTTAGAAAACACTTGTTCAAAAAAGTTTACTAATTAAAATTTGTTTAGTATTGTGTGTTTGTCACAAAATCATAAATTTCATAATAAATATAAAATATTGCGCTTTATTAGCATTATGACATTTAAATCCATTATTAGTTCTTCATAAATATATATATATATATATATATATATATATATATATATATATATATATATATATATATATATATATATATATATATATATATATATCTGTGCCTAATATTACAATTTTTGACATTAATAGCTCACTCTTTTTTATTGTTTTTTCTTTTTTTACTAGCTAATTAAAATAATTTCAATATTTAATGTGAGGAATAGTTGATATATAATTACAAAAGATATTAGTAGTTTAATCTTTCTTAAATTTTTTTATAGTTTGTAAATTATAATTACTAACTGATTTTTGGTTAATTACAACGATAGTTAACTAACTATTATGCTTGCTCGAGTGATTATAAAATAACTCTTCAAAAAGCAAAAATTAAAAATTATCGCTTTGCACAAAGGACGAGCTAAATTAATTTTAATCCATCTATTGTTGAAAGCGACATAGAAATAAACCAAAAATTATTTTTTAGGTTTGTTTTTTGTCACTTTACGATTTACATATTTGCAAAAAAATGCTAACTTGACCATTATCTACTAATTAAAAAGTATTCCGAATCATAAAACACATCTTCAGTTAAATTGAGATTCGAACTCATGAACTGTAGAAATGAAAGTCAGAATGCTCCTTATTTTGATTAGCTCATATTATTTTAGCTTGGGTAACGGAAATTACAATATTTAAAAATATAAATAATTTTACCAAACAAGTGCCATATATGAACATCAATTTTGTACTTTAGTAAAATTTGTAAGCGGTTTATATTTAATGAACTCACTATTGAGAGTGTGACTTCAACAATTATATTTCAACAATCACCAATACATGTCAAAGTAATGTTAATGCTTTAACGAATGCAATTTCAAGAGAATTTGAATATTTTGCAGCAATGGATGTTACCAAATGACTGGCTCATAAGAATTCTCAATTTTAAAGATTACATTTTATGGTAAACAATAACCTCTATTTTTACATTTCATTATAGTGGGTCATAGTTTTTTCACATTTCATGATATAAGGTAATTGTTTTTTTTATATTTCATGATTGTGGATAATCAGCTTTTCTGTATTTCATCTTTGCATTTTGTCTTTATTGCACTGCATGCAGTGCAAAAAATATTCTTGTCTCCAATTAATCACAGTTAAAGTAAAATAGGAAAAATGTAGTCTGCCCTGGAAAAATATGCTTTTTTTAAAATTTTTGACTAAGACTAATCAAGGGCGTACCAACATAACATTTCCATTTTTTCCAACTATCTTAAAACTAAATCAAGGCAAAATTAGCAATCTACAGAGTTAGTGTAACTTCCTACTGAAAGTTTGCACAGTTAGAGATAATTGCGATTAATCTACAGAATCCAAGAATTTTCGTAGCCGTTAAATCTGCCTTTAATGACTCATATTGCTACACATTTTAACTTGGTTGATGAAATCATCAAGGGCTAGATATCTACAGAAGTACTGAAATGTCTTTCCCTAGAAACCATTAATTCTAAATACTCGATACTTAAGTGGTCATATGTATATACTGATGGATTATATTGTGAGGTTCTAAAGTCTATAAATTCAGGAGTATATTCTAGACTTCTTCCATTCTATGCTTCAGCAGGGAAAAACCAGAATGCATTTGCTGAAAATTTAGAAGCTCTTAGAATTATCCTGAAACAATTATTGAGATCGTGGATTTTAAATTCGAAAACGCTATCTTGTTATCAGACTCAAGATTAGTGAATTCAGACCATAGGCTCTCTACAAACCCCTATATCAGCAGGGGTTCTTCATTGTCGAGAATATATCCGATGACTACTGCAGAAAAATAAGGAAATTGTAATTTAATGGACCCCTATTCATAATAGCGTCTTTGGAATTTAGCAGGTGAACACTTTCGCACGAAAAGACGCTACCATTGTAGAACCAAAATATTCAAAAATACCATACCAAACCATAAAACTCAAAACAATCTGTAAGACAAAGACACCAACTGAAAATAGTAGGCGAAATTCAGTTGTAGCAATGAAAAACTGAAGATCTTGCTTGTTTACCAGATTAACTACGGAATGTTTCAATAGCCTCTTTTAGGTTACTCACTGGTCATAATTGCCTAGGTGAGCATCTTCACTGCATAATTTTACAATATATATATTAAACAATATTTGTCCAACCTTTTCGGCAACTCTGATTTTATAGAAAATACGAACAGAGCTAATCTTCGTCACTGTTAGCCATTTCTTGGCCATGACTCCAAAATCTCCCGATACTAGCGTGTCAGAATCTGTCTAAGGTAGTGACTTTGGTCCATTTTCGATTTTTGTTTCCTATCATTTTTTGTATCATATCATGCATTTAACAAACATTGTATACATTGCCTCGCTATTAGAAAATAGAAAACAAAACCTTTACTTACTGATAAAGTCCAACTCAAGGTTACGTACAAACAGCAACAACAACTACCTTACAAGGTCATAGCTAAGTACTTCATATAAAGATTTCGAACCATTCCTAACAACTTTTGGACGTTTGACTTCAATCTGTATAACATAATTAAGAGTATTATGATGAGTTTCTATTTATGCAAGAAATGCTAATGTTAGGCCTTTATAAACATTTTAGACATTTTATCTTTCAAATATCGATAGTAAATCTGTCTGGTACAGCAAACAGTGAATATAGCATTTTTAATATATTTTATAAAAATACTTATTCCATTTATTTAATAATTTAATGTAATGATGTCTTCAAATTATTATCGATAAGGATAACTTTTTTGCTGGAATATTCTATAATTATAGTTACAGGAGTATATTGAAATATAGTCAATCACCGATTCCGTATCATCGACTCTACATTTTGAAAAATCTTCAATTTTGCTGTCACTCATTTAACTTTAAATAATTAAAAATTTTAAATCCGGAAAAAATGTTATCTTAATTACTAAATATGAAAATTTCTTGAAATAATATCGTTAGTAAAACAAAATGCATTTTTTAATACTTTGTTATAACATTTTGAGGAATAAATGAGGCTTGCTTTGTTTTTTCCAGAGAAAAAACATTTTTGGTGACCATATCTGCTTTTTTAAAACAAAAAAGATTTTAAAATTATGCACTCATTATATCGTTTAGAAAATAATTATATCCAAGAGCAAAAATTTTATATTACTCAATGTATTACTGAATATGCACATTTACTTATAAATTAGTGGAGTGTTATCTCAGTAAGATTAAACTGGACAAGAAAGTTCAAAGAATTCAAAGCGGAAATTGTGAAATATTTTCCACTTGAACTAAAAATCTAAGAGAAATCTGTTTGTGACCCTGATTAATAATTCTTTCATAATTTTATCAGAGTCAAATAAGAGTGTTCTAAAAAGTAAAGTATTTTGGGTTGAATAATTGTAATCAGATAAAGCACTCAACAGATTTTTCAATTCTTGACTTTCAGAATCTTTCAAAGAAAATGATGACTGATTAAATAAATTCACACTGATAAGACTGTGAGCATATCTGTAAATATTACTTAATATGACCTAATTTTTTAATTTGTTATTGAGTAATAAACTAAAAAAGAAGCTAATCAAGATTTTTTTAAATGTTGTGGGAGTAAGATTATCACCAGATTGTCAAGTTATTCTGCTGGAATTGGCAGTTTTTTATATACAAAGTGAATGAAAATTTTCAATATTTAAAAAATCAACATTTCTTCTTTAAAACGCAACAATAAATGACTCGTTCATATTATATAAAATGTATTTTTATACTAAGCATTCAGTTAAAGATCAGGATATTAATAGATTCTCCATTTGATACCAATTAGAAGCAAATTTAATTTCTAGATCGAGTATTCTCCGTTATTATATCCTTAAGTATCTTCATGAAAGTTCACTTCGGAATCTTTTATATGAACATGGAATGAGTGTTATATGCATTGCGAAAATTTCTCGCTACGTCAGGAATCAAAGCAATACGAGTACGAATTATGTCTAAAGATTCAAAAATGTTTTTAAAACGTTAAATAAAGGATAACATAAATATTTGATTATACAAAATAAACTTTTCATTGCATGAAAAATGATGATTCGAGCAAAAATAAAATATCAGCATTTATTTATCACAAGCCATAGACATTTAATATCTTTTACTCTATTTTTCTGGATATTTAACCATTAAAAATTTTAGACATTATTTTTTTCACCTAAAAATATTTGCAAAAAAGATAGGTTTTTAAAGTGGGGTTTATTTGAGAAGTCAATGAAACTTAAACTGCACATTCAATTTTGAAACTATTGTAAGAATTTATAACGTAATAACCAAAAAAGTTTGTTTTTTAATTTTGTGAAAATTTAAAAAATACTTATATTATCAATATAAATTTCTTTTTCTGCGCGTACACTAAATATTTACACAGCATTCCGCAGCTGGAAAAGGCGGGATGAAATTTATTTAAAAATGTTTGGCTAATTCAAAGCATAGCCTATGCTCCATTTCAATATTTTTTTAACTTAACAATCTATATAGTTAAAGCTGATTTAAACTCAATGTTAAGTTCCTGTGTCACTATTAAATAATTTTGAGATTGCTTCCTCTAAGAAAAGTGGTGTGTGACCTTTTCCCTTCTTAAGCAATTACCCGACATATAACCGTTGAAATTAGAGGCAAAATGAGTTCAGTATTTGATACCTTTTTCTACATTCTCACAGCTTAAATTTTAAGTCCTTTGCTATTTCATTCGACTTTGAATGAAAGTATTAATTTTTTAATTAATGCAGAGAACCTGTTTTAGATTTTGCCAATACCACGCCAATTAGAATTGCATTGTAACGTACAGGAAAATACTTTTATTTCAAATCTTAATAGCTTCTTAACAAAACGATTTTTCTTCATACTTCATTTGCGATGATTTAAAAATATGTGAATATAGACCTAACTTCTTGACTTTGATAAAGTATACTAAATACTGTAAAGAAATAATAAACATTGCCATTATTCTAAATCACCATTTTCCCTCTAAAATTAGATACAGGTTTTTGCTAGTGGTCAAAAGCTAACAGATTTTACCCAGTAGTAATATAAGCCAATAGTTACACTTTCTGCAGTTTTGCTATGTCCTATTTTAAAATTGTCATCTAAGACATATTCTGGCATTTGTTTTTATTTCAATGGAACATGGATGGAACAACTGTTCAATGGAACAAGATGTTAAGAAAAATTTTCTGATCTCATTGTTCTCTTCTGCTGAAAGATGGCAAACACATTATTTGTATATTTCTTCTTAAATAACCTCATAAAGATCGAAATTACTCAGGTTTTGGACAAAAATTGCGTAATATACACTTAAAGTAAACATTAAAGAAAACATTTCTTATGATTTGGTGAATTGGCGACCTTTTGGCAAAATTCTTGGTTATTTTTTCGGGAAATTCTTGGTGATTTGGAAAAAAAATTAAGTATTTCTGGAGAAATCCATGACCAAAGTTCTAGGACCAATATTAAACGATAAAGCCTAGAACCTTCCGAAACTTGGAGAAACTTACATTTTCCCGCCAAGTCAGGTATAAATACCGCCATAGAAGAACTAGTGAAAACTTTCAGTCTTGAATGCTAGTCTAGTGCATAGAATCTGTTGTTTATCTGAGGTATTAGAAACTTCTGTGATTTGGAAGCTGTTTCCTGTTGTATTAGCTTAATTCGGGCAGTCTAATAGTGATTTCTATTGTTGGAATTTCCTGCATTTTGTTGAATATGCTGCGAATTAAAGTCTTGTAATTTTAAGCGATTTTTAATAGACTCTTAACCAACTCGACCCCGAAGAGCAATAAACTATATATGAAAATTTTCATAATCAAATAGTAATGAATGTTGTTCAGCAATACTAAAAAATCACAATATTTAAGTATTTTGATTGCATCAGATAGATAGCACCGCGGTTCAGTATTAAGTTGTTCAAGTTGAAGTTTCAGGATTATTTGCTTATAAACACATGTTTACAAAGCCTCATAATTCAATAGTTTACGATTCTAGTAATCTACTAAAATAATGAACTATTAAACTTACTTTATTAACAACATAAATAGAGAAATACAATTGAATTGCTTCCGAATCACGTCATCTAAAGGTTTTTCTGTTTTTTAAATTATATTGAAATACCTACTCTAGCTATTTTGATTTTTTCTCAATTTTCTTAAATTGGTAGTTATTTTTCTACGTTATTTTAAGACTATTTTACAAAATATTATTTGATTTCTAAGCCTAATAAATCTCCAAGAAAATGTATTGAAATGGTTGCCAAACAATATGTATAATAGAATCAAACGTTGTTGACATATAAATTTGTTTGGTATATATAAGTGACAATATAGGGTAGTTAACAATATAGAGTAGCAAAAAGAAATTTTTTATTACGTCATTAAACTGAAGTAATTATAATCAGTTAAGCGTCACATCCTTACTAAGATTTTAAATTTATAAACATAAATTAAAAACTTCTACATCAATCACAGGATTTGAATTACTTTTTTTATTCCTCTTATGCTTTTTAATTTATAAATAATTAATAATGAGTTTAAAATTAATAAATAATTAAAATTAATTATTTAATTTTGCTCTTAGATAGTCATTTAATGTTTAAGAAAAAATAAAACGTTTCTTCAATTATCATTTTTAATATACTTGACGTATCAACTTTAGCATGAAGTTTGAAATCCCAAGTTATTAAATATGATTTTCATTTTTCTATCAAAAATTTGTCAAATAAGTTTTTAAAATTATCAATAAAGCAAGATAAAACAAAACTTTCCGTTCATAACAAAGTATTTTATAAACAAAAAGTGTTTGCAAAAAATAAAAATGGCTGTAGAATCTTTTTTAAAAATTGTAATTTTTTTTAGTTAAGCTTAATCTGAAAGAAATTTACATGCATCGCAAAAATAGCAAGCAACCCAAATAAAAATATCCTTTTACTTCTTTTTTTATGATAAGAGAATTTAAATTCTTTAATTTCAAATTTTTATTCCATGTGATCCATAATCTCGAAAGACAGATATCGATTACAAAGACAGACAGTGAAGACATCGATTACATCTAAAGCAATATTAATTTTTGTAAGCAGTAGTTTTTTTATATCAAAATGCAACTTTGAAAATATTTCTAAGAGTTTATTTTTTTAAATAAAATCTCTTCTAACTTCTTCCGATTAGAAGAAATAAAAGTTGCTTAAAACAGTTTCGATAAACTTTAATCAAAGCGCGCGTGCATCAATGAGAATTTTAATTTATAAATCAGCAATTTAATTTTTTTTAAAAATTGTAATTACATGTCAGTAAAGAATAAAAACAAGGTTTCTGAGTAAATACAGAAATAATGAATTATACATTTGCTGCTGATTAAAATGTTAATTTTTTGTCAAATCTTCATTGAGCTTCAGACCAGTTTTAAATTTATAGATTAAATTTTTTTCTGTCAGATTTAAAGACATCATGGTATTTAAAAATTTATAACATTTAAATTGAATTTAATCCCACAGTTTTGCAGTTGGCTCTAAGAATTTTACATATTTTTAAAACATTCCAAAATCCATTCCCATTTCATTTATTAGAAGTTTCATATACTGCTTTTTTAACACTAATCATACTAACACTTATTAGATACCTAGTTTACCATAGCGGGTCAAATGACCCGAAATTTACGTTTCCTACTTTTATGTATGAAATATGGATGTTGGAAAGGAAATAAAAATATAATGATAATAAAATATGTATTATAATTATATGAAATAGTATTTTTACAATTTCTATTTCAAACGCAAAAAATAAGAGTTGTTTTTATACATCACATTTTTTACACATAAGTGTTTCCGTCGCACATTTCCCGCAAACAAATTTTTTACAATTGGAGCAAATTTTATTAGTTTTATTATCTTTGCAGTATCCTATTTGACACCTCTTACGTTTATTAGAATCTGTAACAGGGTTAGGCAACGATCGTTTAGTATTTGCTTTTTCTTTTGGTTGTTCACGGGCAACTCGAAAATCGTCGGCAAGTTCTACTGCTAGCTTGAGTAAAAAATCTTGTCTCGAGATATTATCTCCTGTCGTTTGCTTGTATAAAATCCAGGCATTTATACCAGCTAAATCAAGGATATTGAAAAAACTTGGAGTGGCCATCTGCAAGACTTAGACTTTGTAGTAAATTTCCTCGCCATTTGATCGGTCATGTCTACACCAAATTTGGTTTTATTGTAATATGAAACAGTTTCAGGTAAACGCTTATCATTATTTTCTATTGATACAAATTTATGTTTAGAACTAAGTAAAAGTACCTTTTTATTTGGCTTGCTTTTATAAATTGTAAGAGTACAATTATCAGAAGTAAAAATTTTCGAAGAAAATCTTGCCATGTCATCTTTCTTTTGCTTTGCAATTAGTGGTAGCTCCCTTTTGTTTGAGCGAATGGTTCCAACTAGGGTAGTTCTTTTTGCTAGAAGTTGTATGGCTAGGGATTTGCTTGTGAAGAAGTTGTCTGTGGTCACAGTTCTTCCGCAACCCGTAAATGGCTCGATCAGCTTGAGTGCAACATATTCAGAGAGTTGTACTGAAGAGGGTCTATTTTCATCTTTTCCTAGATATGGAAATGCATTTATGACGTATTTGCTATCGACGTCCGATGCTAACCAAAATTTGATTCCAAATTTATCCGGCTTGTTAGGCATGTATTGCGTAAATCTACATCGTACTTTAGTCGGAAATAGCTGTTCATCTATAGTAATATTACCACCCGGTTTGTAACAGTTTTGGCTGTTCTCAATGAAAATATTCCAAATCGTGGATACCATAGCAAATTTATCTGCTTTCAAACGTTCACTCCGCTGACTTTTTTTTATCAAAACTGAATAAATCTAAGAATTTCGGTAAAATTATTTCTGCTCATAGTTTCAGAAAAAAATTTGGGCCCCCATATATTATTCCACAAAAAAGAAAGTTTCAAATTATTTGCTCCATATGCAGCTCGTGCATATAAAATTGCAATAAATGCAGCAAGTTTTTCTTGAGATAAACTCCAATCGGATCCTAACACTCTGTTTGCTTCTTCTATTGTGCATGTTCTTATATGGTTCATAATACGGTGGTCAATTATCAATGAAAATGCAGTACTAACTTTACCTTTCATTATATGACGTTTAGCATATCCTGTTGGGCCTACTTCTTGCCTGAAAATGTTATGAAGTGGTGGTCTTCCAGGTGTGCCACCTATTTGTATTTCTTCCCAAACAGATCCATCAATTGCAACATGTTGTTCATTTATTTCTGCTTCACTTTCTTCAGAACTTGAGAATAATCTTCTTCTTTTTCGTCCACAACCGATATTCACAATATTTTCCTCTTCATTGTCAGTATCTGTAGATTCAGACTCATTTTCGTTTGTAACCAATATATCTTCGTTTTCAGAAAATTCATCTTCACCGATTTCCGAAAACTCTTCTCCAATATCATTTATATCTTCTAAGAATTTGGACTGTCTCGTTCGTTTCGACATTTCATGGGTAAATAGTTACCTGTATCACTAATAAAGCTATCAAAATAAAATAAAAACTATGTACTAAACTTTTCTTTTTTTGCTACCTTTTTTACACAAAAATCTAGTTTCAATCTAAAATTTTTATGTTTTCTTGAATTATTCTCAGTTATTTTGATTGAACTACTTTACGTAACAGTCTTTGCATACATTTGCAGTTTACTGAATACAATAAGATAAGCAATATGTATTGATAAGTTTATAAAACAAAAAAATGTTCTCCGGGTCAAATGACCCGATGTGGTAGACAACGGTATACGACAGTTATTACTCAAAATAAACAAAACAAAAAATTATAAAAATAGCATAAGAACAGTAGACTTAATTAGTCAGAAAAAGTCAGTAAGTTAAATTTGGAGAAGTAATAAGATAATACGTGCATTATCAATGCAAAAGTTCAAAATGGGTCATTTGACCCGTTATGGTATGATTAGCGTTAATAAGGTAGCTAAAAAGTGTAGTAAAATGAAAGTGGTTATTAATTAACGCAATTAATTATTATTAATATTTCAGTAAAAATATTTTCTAAAATGTAAATCGTTTTAAGAGTTAAGGTTTGTGAAAGCTCATTTACTTTATTCACCATTAATTTCTCCTTATAACAAATATTATCTTCCACATTATACTTAATGTTACATATTTTTGAAGCAATTTATTACCTTCTAATAAGATCTTAAAGAGTATGACATAATATTATTCGTTGTAATAACTTCATTTTTGAAAATCTGATTCTTATATTAAAAGTATACTTAAATTTTGGTTAACAAAATAATCTTTGTTTGATTTGGCTTTATTTAAATTTCTTTTTCTTGCTTGTAATTAAGTCTCAATAGACTATTTAATAAAATTTTGGAAAATTGAAACAAATGTTTTAAATTATATATTGGAATTATGATAAAATATTTTATCAACTAAAAATGATTACACTACTTAATATAATGTTAATATAACTTCATACTAAAATTTAAATTTTTTATAAAATGGATGAATACTATATGAAGTATATAAATAGTATATAAAAATATTTTGACATGGTTAATAGTATGCATATATATAATGCTGAATTTATAAAAACACACACACACATATGAATATAAATGCGAAGCTCAAAATAATATATTTTACGACACACATATTTTTTATAAAAACTATAGGACAAAATTTATGACCCCGCTCATCTATTTTATATGAATAAACATAAATATTTTCAATCTTCCAAAAATTTTATTTTCATAAATTTTATCGATGATAAGACATGAAAAATTTCATGAGTAAGCACTTTATTTTTATGGGAAAAGGATTCCTTTTATAAAGTCTACTCCCTACGTCAGACTTTATTTCATAAAGAGTCCAATTTATGCTTGGGTCTATTTATGAGTAAATAGAAAATTTTTGAAAAATTTAAACTGAGTCTATTTTGGAATGCTTCCTATATAAATGACATAGAAAAGATTAGTTTTATTCAGACATCCTTCATATATCTCCAGCATCTTTTTGTGATTCTGTAATGAGTACTGAGAAAAAATATCTACATAACAAGATTGAAATGTTTTTTAGACGACTGAAATATTTTTTTCCTTTTTAAAAAGTTTTTATTTTAGTTGGAGCTAAATCAAAATTGAAATAATTATTAAAATCAAAGGTTCTGGCACATAATATACATACATATATATATATATATATATATATATATATATATATATATATATATATATATATATATATATATATATATATATATATATATATATATATATATATATATATATATATATATATATATATATATATATATATATATTATTTATTTATTTATAGAAGTGGTAGCCTAGTGGTTTGCGCATCGGCCTTCCATCCGGAAGGGCGGGCTTCGATTCCCAATGCCGCTAAAGACCCACCGAGTACATGCGATATACGTGCGCGTTAAATCTGTGAATTTGGAAGTCCTGTGGTCGGTCATTGAGCAGTTACGATGGGTGCAATGGTCTGGTGAAAATTTCACCCCCCTTCAGATCAATGTCAAAATTGAAAGAATGGATCCTCTGGTTTTCCCATGTATCGGATAATTTAAAAAAAAAGCAAAGATGTACTTTCATCTTCGTGGTGCTCTGATTAAAACGAAAGACGCTCGCTATAGACTTAAATTCGCATAGCCAAGGCATAGCGACCTTGGCTTGTCCAAGTGTCATAAGTAACAACATATATATATATATATATATATATATATATATATATATACCAGAATATATAAATATAAGGGTCAGATTGTGTGTATATATGTGTGTGTGTGTGTATGTGTGTGTAATGAGATGGTTAGAGGAATAAAACAATGCTGAATGTTTACGAAAACTGTAAAAATGATACATGTTTACAGCTAATTCAAGTTTTTAATGAAGCTGAACTTCCATTATAACCCTTAAAAGGACACCAACAGTCTATTAACAAATGTTTTTAATGTTTAGCGAGTTCAATCATCTTTAATTAATTTTATCGTGATATATTATTCAGATTATGCATTTGATGACAGATTTGACGAAAGTTCCTAATTTGAAATTATTTCTTAGTATTATTGTGAACAGATGCCTTAGGGATGAGAATCAAGCCCAATAACTATTAAACTGAAAATCATATTGTTGACCACTCAATTATTTATATAAGTATTTTAGAGGAAAGGAATGGATGTTGTAATTGACAAGGACAAAGGTTATGCAATCTTACAAGCAGATTCCTTGGAAAAGTTGCTTTATTCTCGAATTGCACTTCACAATTTATTAAAGACTATTTGGAAGCATCTGTAATATTCTACTGATCAAAGTCTTTTGTATTCTGTGCTTCAGTTCAAAACGAGTTTTGGAAGATTTACTAGATTTTGGACATAAATAATATTCATTTTATGCCATTGACAAAGAAATTTTTTCAGAATGATTCAGCATTATACATATTATTCAATTTATATATTTGTTAACGTAAATTAACATGAAGGACCGGAAAGGATTTTCAGATTGTATTTTCTATTTCATTTCCTTTCTTCAAGTATTTGGAACACATTCGCGAATAAGGATCAATATAAGGGCCAGAATATAAATAACGAAGTATTTTTGATTGTTTTCTTTTATACCCTTATGCAAAATGCATGAAAATAGTTTCACTTTTTCATGAAGGCAATTTTCCCCTGAAACATTTAAAATTATCTCATTCAAAATTTAATAAAGAAAATTTTTTAAACATGGTATTTTAATTATATTTAAAAATGTCCTTATGACTATCTAAGAATATCAAACTAATTTAATGACCTTTGTATTTTGCGATTATAACCCCCGTTAGTGTATAAATTAAGTAACGAACTTTCATACGAACATCAATATTGACAATATAGTAGCAAATAAATCCCTACGGAAAATGGCATCATTTAATGTCTAAAAGAGATGTAGGGAATTTAATACTTGACACGATCATTGGCTATGAAAGTGACTATGGCGTTCGTGAAAATCCCAAAAGATCTGATGCGGCTATGCAACTAAGAAGCTTCCAAAAGAAGTTATCAGCTTGAATATTAATATTGTCACACGATTTTGGTACAAAATTCAGAAATATTCAAATGTGCTTCTTCGCATTGTTCAACAGACATAAACAGTTAAAAAAATAAAGGATATAGTTTTCGAAGTATATATATATATATATATATATATATATATATATATATATATATATATATATATATATATATATATATATATATATATATATATATATATATATATATTATTCCAGAAGTTGTTATTAGAGATACTTTCAAACTCAAATCGTAATTTTAAATTTATCAAGTATCTTTTTAGATACTAGGCAAATGGAAAACAACAGTTTTTATCGTTCCTACGCATTTATAGTGAAAATAATTGGAGTTGTTCTGTTTTTTATTGATAGTCACTCTTTTCTGTGCTTACTTGCAACATGCTTTTTTTCTCTTTATTGACGTGGCCATATATTCTATGGATTAAGTTTAATCTCCATGAGATTTGGTCTGTAAGTTTAATATATTTTAGCTTTATAAATTTATCTCTGGTTAACTCTGTTGGTATAGCCGTACTTCATAGCAAACTTTGGTGTAAGTATGATATCACCCCCCTCCAAGTGATTTCTCGCCAAATCTAGCATCCTTTTTTGATTATGCTGTTGCCAATATAAGTTTTTATTTCAGATTTTTTGTTGCCAGATTTTGTTTTGCTAGTGTCTTACACCATTTTTACGTCATATATATGGTTATTTTCAGTGGCAACAGCATTTGAAGCTTTCGTTTTACTTTCAATTCGAACTTTATGTTCTACGTTTCTTGCTGTGTTTCGTTGTCGCCAGCATCCAAATATAGTAAACTGTTCTTTTTTCCAATTTCTTTTTGTCTTATTTATTATTATATTTTTATTATATATTTTTGTTAATTTATTACTATATTTTTCTTATATATTTTTACATACATCACCGAGCATATTCGACATGTGATCTTGACGTCATATGAAGAAAGTCATTTTTATTTACTTATCTCTTTTACTGGTTGTTTTGAAGAGAAGGCAAACCTAACAAAAAGAGTTTTAATTCATTTTTAGTAACACTTGTTTAGATTTTTATACTATTATATGATTTAAAATTTTCTAAAATGAGTATTTTTGGAACGTTAAAAAACATGCGCTTATTTTGGCGACGAAAAAAAGTCGCAATGGTAGCCAATGAGGGGATATTTTTCTAGTTCACAAACTGTTATAACATTTATGAATATTGTATATCTATTTTGTATATTCATTAAATACTGACATCTATTACGGCCAATAATATATCTGCAATATTTTTAATGAAACTCTTTATAGAAGTACATTTGTATTTTAGCAATTGATTCAGAATATATTTTGAAGTAAATTTTTAATTACATTTTTAATTTTTTTAATTCCGAAATAAAAAATGTTCCAAATTTAAATATTTAATATTTTTTGCTTACTTAATATTAATTCAGTAATATGATTTTAAAATACTTTATGAACGTGTCCAACTCTAAGAAGCTTGGCTATCAAGCAAAATTGTTATTACTTTAATTTTTCATTCAACAGCTTATAAGTTCAATTTCCATCTCGGTTGAAAATATTTACAGATATTTGGAATTCATATTAAATTGTAGGATTCTATTCTAATCGACCCCTTAGAGTAAAAATTAAACATAAAATGAAACATGATCGGTAATGAGAAAGATTTATTTGATATTTTTCATTTAAATTAATCTAGTTAAAATGTGTTCAAAATGAGATTATAAATGATTCGAGAAAGCGAATTGGAAAAAATATTTTCAAAGCAAATTGGATTGATGAAAGTGTTAAAAATGTCATTTTGTATGTAACAAACAGATCTTAAAAATTATATTTCATTCTGCATTTTTAATTTGAAAACAAAAAAACAATTTTTATATATTAAAAATATATTTTAAAATCAATTTATTTTTCTGAGCTATAAAAAATATTAACAAAACAATTTGAGTATTTAATAATTTTGTTCAGTTTTAATTAAATTTACTAGAATAAGTGTGGAAAAAAATTCCTATCATTATTTTTATTTAACAAACAATAATAATTTATTTTTAATCATCAATAATATATTTAATAATAACCAAAATATGAAGTTATTCTTAAGTTTATATGCATAGTTCACAGTAATAAAATGTTTTATTATTGTCAATAATATATGAAAATATAAAAAAATATAGTTTGCTCTGTTGAAGGAAAAAAATTAAAAGAAAGTGATACATTTTATTTGTTTTTATTCCTCTTTTATTTTAATGCAGACTCTTAAAATCAGATATAATCTATGAGAAACATTTATAAAATTCAATCTTTTTAGTTAATGAATTTTTGAATAAACAATAAAAATATATTCCAGGGAGTTATTTTCGCCCAAAAGTGAAAGGATACAGAAACACACAATATTACAAACACAGAGAAAGGAATATCCACGCCCGAACCAGGATTCAAACCCGGGACCTACTGCTTAGAAGTTACATGCTAACCCCTCCGCCATCGATCAGTTTATTCAATAATTATAATTATTCATTTGTTATATACGTAAATTAAACGTAATACTTGGTTTTAAAATTATAGATTATGTTAATTCAAACATTTTTCGTATGTCACCATTTTAAATTACAGGAGTGAAATATATTTTTCATATATTCACTATTTTAAATGTTACAGTTTATTATTATTTGAAAACAGAACATTAAATTGATACTATATTCATTCTCCAGCATCTGTAATCATTGGAATCAACCCACATACAAATTTTCGGAGAAAGAAAACCATTACCGTTGCAAATCTTACTCACAGGATTACGTTTCCAGAAATCCGAGTCATTTCCTGGGAAAAAAAGGAAAAAAAAGGAGAGACTACGGTTCTCCCTTTTCCAAATGGTTCCTAATGATGCGGAGAATCAGGAAAAATTTTCGGGGAGACAGAAGAGCAGGTATTTTCTGGCCGAATTTCGCTAATGCTGCATTTATGTAATCCTTGAATGTGTCGGAGATCTTGATTTGAAGATGGCAAGGATGGGGAAAAGATTAAAAAGAAACGTGACATTATTATTATTATTATTTGACTTCTCTGAAGAATGTAGGGATTTTATTCCCTACCATATGGAGAGAAAGAAACTTTGAAATTATTACTCGCTATTATATTTTTCGATGCTTAAGGACACCAAAGTAAAATAGAACGATGATGACTATCAACTTCTAATTGAAAGAAATTATTTTAATATATTATTATAAAAAATTATAAAAAATATTGATTTATATTTCACAGATTTTAGAGGATATTTCAGTTAAATCTATACAGTTTAATTATAGTGAAAAATGTACTGATGACATTTTCAGGGAGAAACAATCGCTTGTACCAGGTCATCAAATAGTCACAAAAATAATTTAAAAAATACTAATGCTTATCGCTTCTGAAAACAACATTAAAATTTATATCATTAAGATTATTTTGTAATTAAAATTTTTTTGTCTTAACGAGTTTTGGTAAGTTTTTTTAAGTGATTTACAAATATTTTAAATTCAATAGAAGAAAAAGTAGAAATTCCGTTCTTTTTCTGTAATGTTTGCCCAAAATATAATACAGCACAAGAATTTGTTTTAATTTCCTTAATCAATCTATTCCTTCATTAATTGGACATTACGATTTTGTGTGAGTTCTCCAGATTCTATATTTGTACGAAATATTAATTTCATCAAAATTTAAATATACTTTTTATTATGTCTTTACTTCCTTTTTTCTGTACTCAAAAACAGCATGCTATGTGAAACTTACTTCTAGCAATTTGCGAAGCCTAATCATGTAACCAACTTATGTGAAAATTTGGAATTAATTAAGTTACATTTATTTTATTATCATGATGAAATATTTCAAGGAATTGTTCCATATATATTTCGCAGTGAATCCTAAAGATATTTTCACACATTTTATATATTTTTTACTGTGAATCCTAGACAATCAAGATAATATCCGATGTTTCAAAAATATGAAGAAAATTGTAGAGATTATCATTTGCAACCAATTTCCTTCTTCTTCGAGTTGGGTTTGTATGTCATTGGGCACCTCTGCTTTTATCAACATTTTATACTGTTAACTCCAAACCCAATGTTTCCTAGTTCCAGTTGCTCGGGTCACCCACTTTATAATAAAGTCCGATAACCCTTTAATGGAGTCTAGGTGTAACTCTCTAGTATGGATAATGCCTAAAGAAGTTAATCTAGGGAGGGCAAAAGCCTCGCATTCATAAATGATAGGCTTGGCCATTTCCTCTTGCGTATGACATTTCCTGCGGATAGGGTCTTGCTGAAACAGTCCCATTTTATGGAGGTGTTTTCTGAAATAGTAGTGCCCAGTTATGAAGCCTACGATTAAACGTATCTTCTGCCTAGAACATCTTAAAATATTTGCAACCAATAGTTTCAATCATATCTTCGTAATTATCATCTTATAGAACAAAATTTCCTTTTCCAGATTTTTTTTTCATATCATCTTATTTTTTGATGAGTTGTTCTATAGAGTCAAATATCATTTTATAATCGATAATGTTTAACATATTTTGACTATGAGGGGAGTATATTAAAGAGATAGCCCATGCATCTGGAGAGCTGTTTTTGTTTTGGCAGTAAGGAAGCCCAACTAGTTGATGAATTGATCTTTATTAATCATAGATCCCATTAGAAACCATCACCTCATGATAATCCATGTTCATTAAATATTGTTATGTTCTGATGGAATTAACTGGCAGGAATACAGTTTGACTTCTAAGATATTAAATCTGTTTAAACAGTTTTGCTAAAAATATCAAAGTGTGGTATTAATTACGCTTTTTATTTATTGTTAGTCCATCTACAGACACATACTTACTTTTTACATTTAACTCAAATATAGTTTACAGAAACACCTGACATCAATATAATTTTGAAATTTTTACGATCGATTTTCGAATTCTTCATTAAGAGAATTTAGTAGTACCGAACTCTTTTCATTATCTAGAATTAATTCTTCTTTTTTATATGAGAAGGTAATTTCAATATTAAATAAATAGTTTAAAGCATACGATATTCTAGTTAATTCGAGAAAAATATATAAGTAACAATAACCGTGTTTCGAAACATTGTATGCAAAAGTTATACATATATGTCAGCAAACAAATGCATTATCAACATATCTTTTATATTTTAGCATATATTTAAAACCAAATGTGTTTCAATTTATTAGTAATATAATAAATGTTATTAATTATAAAATATAGTTATATTATTATTAATTATTAGTTATAAAATTAATAAACATCAGTTTCTATTTAATATGAATAGTAAGATTTGAAAAAAATTACTTTTTACTAAATATACCCAGGCTTCCACTAATCCTTATTCTCCTGCAATTTATTATTATTTTTCCGTTACAAAATCTAAAAGTCCAAACATACTACTGTTTCTTGTTATAACATTTTCATGTTTTTGAAAAACAGCAATGGTTTGTACTGCCATTAAATTAACATTGGATGCTTAGAGTTCCCTATATGAGCAAGAACCGATTTTATGTGCGATTTTTATGGATTTTCTCGAATAAATATATTGGTTTTAATCGCTTACTCTTTATATTGCCAATTAAAAGGTTTCGTTGCCGTTGTCATTGGGGCTCAGTGGTTATGGCAGCTGATTCCCATCGAATCAGGCTGGGTTCGAATCCCGCACTCGTGGTGGGGAAGTTTTTTGAGTTTAATTTCGAATGAAACTGTGTTGTAGAAAATTATTTTGATTGCTGGAACGATGTTTCAGAACTTTCTGTCATCGTGTAAAAGAGCAAATAGCTCAGTATCTAAGTTAGTTTTCACCTTTGTGAAGGAATACTAACTGTGAAATAAAAAATTTTGCTTTCCCAATTATTCTATGCGACAATATAATCCTAGATATTTAAATGAAATCAGGTAGACAGTTTGAAACATTTCGCAACAGTTTTAAATTATCACTAAGAAAATTATAGAATAATTATTTCCCAATCTGGAGTTAAATTGTTAACGAGGAAATATTTTTTCAAAATTATCTGGGCAAAAATTCAGCAGAAAAGGAAAACAATATTTTTTCACTTGTAATATGTACTGCAGCCGCAGACATATATTGCTGAACCTATAGCTATAATCAGCAATCACCTTGACGAATTTATAGAATATGCATAATTTCAGCCAATATCCAATATTGTTTAAACTCAGTCTGGAGAATACAAATCAATTGGACAGTTAATTTCAGATCAATCATATATCTGTCGAGTCAATTCTCCTACTTGCCCATAATTTTCCAATTGGGAAAGATTTTAGATAGAAATAAGAAAATATATAATTTGACAAATGAGTCACTTAATTTCTTAATAAATAAAGTTAACAAATAGAATATTTGTTAGCTTCATATCGCTAATAAATATTCCATTAAGGTTATGCCTTTTTTAATTAAATTTAGTAAATGTCATAATATTTAAGCTGTCTTGTAGTTAATGTGATGTTATTTATTGAGTTATTTATGACTAATAATCTGAACGAAACTGAGTCTACGTATAAATTCATCTGTCAGAAATGGTTTCGTTTATTGAGTTTTGTCCCAAGGGTGTGTAAATATGTTTAAATCTGAAAGGACTTCAACTGTACAAAAACTGTACACTAAACGGTTAAGAATACAATAACAATAATGTATGTGTTCTCATAATTATTGTTACTGGATTCGGGTTCGGTGTAAAATTACGTACCACTTAGTTTGGCGATAAATCTTGGAGATAAAATTTAATTTATAGTAACCCGGGTATCTTTTCTTAGTTTAGTTTTTGTATAGCGATATCTATATCTATCTATCTATCTATCTATCTATCTATCTATCTATCTATCTATCTATATATATATATATATATATATATATATATATATATATATATATATATATATATATATATATATATATATATATATATATATATATATATATATATATATATATATATATATATATATATATATATATATATATATATATATATATATATATATATATATATATATATATATATATATATATATATATATATACATATATATATATATATATATATATATATATATATATATATATATATATATATATATATATATATATATATATATATATATATATATATATATATATATATATATATATAGCGGCCATCTTGGCAGTCGCATCTTTGCGTCAATCTAGGTGTCAAAAAATCAAAAGGTACCCGATTGCAAACTTTTATCCTGGATTCTTCATAAGAAATCAAACCTTCTATTATCGGGTTACATTTGAAATACTATTAAGAAACTATGAATATTTCAATAAAACAAATGATTTTGGTCATTTTAAATGCGTTGCCCCGTTAAGCTGTATATAGCAGTAGTTAAATTTATATGAAAAAAAACTGCATGCTCAGGATTTCAAGTGTATGCAATTTCAAATCAAAACATGGATCCCCTTACTGAATATATTAAATATTCTTAAAAGACAAAATTGACTGCAGGAAGACAATTGGAATAATTGTGTTTCTCTGTCAGTGATATGTAATAAATTCTATGTTAATTATGGTAAAAATAGCTAAGATACTAGGTATATTTCCATTAAACAAAAACTTCCTAATTAAAAACTACCTAAGTTCATTGGGATCTATGTAAAAATGTAGTAATGTAAATAAAATAAATTTAACAACATTAATCTACGAGTATAATTATATATAATAATAATTTTAATAAACTAGTAAATTTTTACCAATCAACTATAAATAAACTTTGCAATTTCAAATTCAATTATGTGAATTTTTTATTCTTCATCAGTTATAAAATGTAATAAAATACGATAATTAATTTGCATTATTTATTACACTTCATTATATATTGGATATATCTTCATAAATAAAAAAATATTTAAATTTTAGATAATTGATAAGTTAGCATCTTTAATGAGTATATTGATATTATAGATTTAATTTTATTCAATATATTTCGCATGATTTTATATTAAATAAATGTTTTGTAGATGTATTTGGGAAATATGTATAAAAGCGTAACAAAATATAAATATACATCTAAATAAAATATTTCAGATATTAGAAATGTCAAAGCAAATCTGCAAAGTATATTACCTATATGGAAAAAAATTGTTTAAAATTGTTTTTCTTTAGAAAATTTGAAAAATTTATCACAAATCGGGGTTAGTGTAATTTGATAGAAATCTTATTCTAACTATTCATTTTTATGTTTTTCCAAAATTCTCTGACATTTTTCTATTGTAGTATTTCTTAACTCAATTCAATGTTTGGATACAGTTACAACGTTATCCGAAATCACACTGCATAAAAAGATTTCTGTAAGCTGATTTTTTTTAGTTTAAAATTACCAAGTGAAGAAGAAAAAGAGTAGACTTTTCCCTACAAAGAAAGTTTTTTCCCTTAAAAAAGAAAAAAAGGGAAAATATAGGGGTTACATTATTTACTTTGAGCTTTGTTAAAACCTTTTCACCTTTAAGTTTGAAGATAGAAAGAGATGAAAAGGGGATTTCTCCACAACCCTTGGTATGTGTGGGAAAAACTAAATCTGTTGCTACGGATTCGAATTCAATTGGACACAAGATATGAAAAGTTTCAAATTTTTGAAAGAGTTTGAAAGAGTAGATTTTTTTTAAAAAAATAACATTTTTTAAAAATGGAATTTCTATTTGAAATCTATCAGATTGACGACAAATAATACGTTGTAACATAATCTGAAATACTGAATATGTGCTGAAATACAATTTTTTTAATCGTGTAAATGCGATTTTTCTTTGAAATAGATTTCATTGGGAAGAACTGTTCGCTACAAATAAAAGGATAGGTTTTTATAAATACACTGCAAATTAAATGTTTACATTGTTAGCCAAGAGATAACAATACTTTTTAAATCAAGTTTGAATAAATTCTTTACATTCCTCAACTATATTTAGCTTATGTAGATTCTCCTATTACTTTTGTCTGTGTCATTCTGAAACATTTCCTAAATATTTGTTATTAAAATAAAATTGAACATCAACTAAAGAAAAAATTTCCTTTTTAATGAAATCTTCAAGCTGTTACTACGAAAAGTTGGATAGTCTAGTTGGATATTTTAAACTAGAATGAAATTTTCAGTGGCATAAAAAGTTCTTACAAAACGAAAATTGCACTAAGATAATATGTCATGTTTATAAGTCATAGTCATAAAGAAAAATTGAAATCAAATTTTCTCCCATCACAAGATAGAAAGTTCCTTCACCATGTTAACAGTACAATAAATGGAAGTCAAAATTAATAAGAGGCCTATATAAGCCCTTTTAATTAGATAAACTTTGTCAGTCAGATCTGCCATGCTGTTTCCGAAAAAAGCTCTACAGTAAATGGACCAGTTTAATTCCATTTTCAGAATAAAATTCAAGAAACCTTACGAGTTTTCATGCTAAATTTATAGTAGATTTATTTAATATTTGCAATCCAGAGCGATATTGGCGTCAAGATATATCTTAAGCTATAATCCAAATTATGTACCTCTAACCGTAAATATATTTACAATCAGTAGTTTATCATAACTTATTTATCTTAGACATAAATAAATGTATAACTATAAAAACGTGAAGTATATATTTTCCCATCCATAGTTTTGACAAGTTTTGTAAGGCAAAAATTTCTTCACATACACTACTATGAGAAGATTCAGGTAAACATTAACTGTAGCGACCAAAACGACTGACACATACATGTTGAAAATCAGAATATTCTTTCTGTTTACCAGAAATGTATGGCTTAAAAGATTGATTTGGATGACAATACTTAGTAATAATTCAATTATTTCTGCTGTATTGTTAAACATATAATTTAGTAGAAAAATCTTTATTAATTTGATTTGTCTGAAAAAATAGTGGAAATCAATATATTGAAAAAATGAACACAGGCAAATATAAACAAAAAAAATGCTTCTCTTAATTTATGATACAAATATTTGGATTTCGTTGTCTCAGTCTGTTAGTTTAGTAAAAATTTTTTAAATCTGAAAATTAAACTATTTATCAGCAGAAGTGATTTTCTTTTACAAGAACGTAAATTGATAGAAAATTTTCACAAAATATAAGGATAAAAACAGAATTCTTATTTATACTTTTTTGGCTGAAATACATTTATTGAAATATAAAAAGATTTTAGCTTCAGATATTACTTCAGTCAATGTATAATTACTACTGGAAGTGCATCTCATTGTAAATGGTTGAGAAAAAGCCATTGCACTGATATTATATACTTGATATTTTACACACACCACATAATATTTATGGTTTACTGAATTACTATTAGTTTAAACTTATGTAAATAAAAATATTGCTTTTGTTAAAAGTTTAATGCATACACATTCATCGAAAATTGAAGAGAGTCATGGTGACTTTGTTAATGGTAGCTATATTAATCATATGAGTATAAATCCGCATTTATATTCTATGAAACGTTATGATTAGTACTTTTTACTCGGCCGACCAACTTGTCTAGTGGTCAGCGTACCTGACTGCGGATAAGGAGGTCCTGGGTTCGAAACCCGGTTCGGGCATGGATGTACTTTCTCTCTCTATCTAACCTGTCTTTGTCGTTTCCTTGTATGAATGAGATGTGAATGGTTGCCTACCCTTTAAACGGTTCCCTATGGCATGTGTGTGGACAAAGTCGTACTTTCACCTTCATGGTGCTCTGATTAAAAACGAAAGACGCTCCCAATCGACTTAATTCGCATAGCATAGCAAGCTTGGATCGACCAAGTGTCATTAGTAAACAATAACAACAACTTATTACTTGTTACTTTTTATGAAATTATATGATTATTAAGAAGTCATTTCTCAATGAATATGTTTTGTGTATTGAAATTGTTGAGAATTTCATTTACAACGATTACGATGTAGATAATTCGGTCATTGCTATGACATGAAATTTTAAATAAGTTTTTCAACACATTTATTACTTCTATAATTAAAACTTGAAAATGATCACTATCTTTCGATTTAGCATTATAATGTAAAATCATTGAATCATTGCATCATAGATATGATTAGGTAATTCATAGCTAATACGATATAACGTGAAACAAATGTTATATAACAGACCAGCATCTGTCGATTATTTTACAGCTTCGTTGGTAGACAGATATACATGTAATTGCATCTACGCATAATTTCTAGCATAGGATGATTAGTGACTACAAGTCATGAAATACAATATCACTCATCAAATTATATATAAGGAATCTATTTCTTGAACTGACATTCTCTCAATCATTGCTACCACAGTGGTAATATAATATGTTTCAGTAAACTAAAAATGAAAAACTTCAGATACATTTTTATATAAAAAAGGAAACTTTTTATGGAAAACGAACTGATTAACTTCATGGGCATCTTCTCCATTTTCAGCCGACGTCACTTCGAAGCAATTTGGTTTTTCTTCGGAGGGAAAAGACGCTTTCTCCTCTTTTCCACCCTCTTCACCAAAGGCATCCCATTACCTCCGATTCTCAAACCGCGTTCTTCATCGAACGATATATCTCCTGCGACGAAAAAGCTAAAAATGTTCATAAAAAGGAACGAAGAAGAAGGAATTGATAAAATGCGCTTAATGCTTTGAATGAGGTGTGAAAATAAACGAAAAGTAGGGACACCCGGGGAAAGAAAAAAGAGGGAAAAAAGAACGAAAAACCCAGACACAGTCGGATGGAGAGAATTGCTCGCTATGGCTTCGACAATGGGCATTCTTCTGCCTAATTCAGGGTGGTCGGAAGAGATTTTTTCTCATTTGCCGTAGTGAATGCGGCGTAATAAGGGAGATAGGAATTCATTCCAATCTATTAGGGTAACTTCCCTGCTGTTGAAGTAGCGCACCATATAAATAATTTGGGCATTGGAATGAAACAGTATATTTTATTAAAAAGAAAAAATCTGATTTCGCTAAATTAGAAAATTCTGCTTGCCAACTTTCTTATAAAGTGAATAAATTATGGAAATAAGCTATAACTAGTTCAAGAGTTTTTTTCTTTCTTTTATTAATTTTTTCTGTAGTGACTAAACCTATGCTTCAGTAGAGAGCAATTGTTTCCAAAAGTATTACTTTGATTACTGATTGTGCAATAAATTAATTGAATTAAATTAATTATAATTAATTGTTAATTTTAACGATATACCGAATAACAATCGTGTTGATATAAACGCCGCATTTTGACAAAGCAATGTAAATGGATTAACGGACTAAGGCACTTTTAAGACGTTAATGTGTAAAGTATGTGTTCTGAGTGTGTAAAGAATGTGTTCAGAATGCAAAGAATGTGTTCAAAATATGTGAATAATATTTTCAGAATGTATAAAGAATGTGTTCAGAATGTAAAAAATGTGTTCAGAATGTAAAATATGTGTTCAGAATGTTCAAAGAATGTGTTCAGAATGTACAGAATGTGTCACTTACTATCCTAAAATTGTTCACACCGAATAGTGAACAGCTTTACGCTAGTAGAATGTTCAGAATGTTTAGAGAATGTGTTCAGAATGTACAGAATGTGTCACTTACTATCCTAAAATTGTTCACACTGAATAGTGAACAGCTTTACGCTAGTAGAATGTTCAGAATGTTTAAAGAATGTGTTGGGAATGCACAGAATGTGTCACTTACTACTCTAAAATTGTTCACACCGAATAGTGAACAGCTTTACGGTAGTAGAATGTTCAGAGAATGTGTTGAGAATGTACAAAATGTGTCTCTTACTATCCTAAAATTGTTCACACCGAGCAGTGAACAGCTTTACGGTAGTAGAATGTTCAGAATGTTTAAAGAATGTGTTCGGAATGCACAAAATGTGTCACTTACTACCCTAAAATTGTTCACACTGAATAGTGAACAGCTTTACGGTAGTAGAATGTTCAGAATGTTCAAAGAATGTGTTGAGAATGTACAGAATGTGTCACTTACTAACCTAAATTTGTTCACACCGAACAGTGAACAGCTTTACGGTAGTAAGTGACTTCAACTTTTACCCCATCCCATAAAACTGAGTTCTATTCTCAGAAAAATAACACAAATGTTGCATTTCATCTAGTCATATATTAAATATTAACCGAAAGTTTATTTTTAATAATTTCAAATCATATTGCCATTATTTCATTGTGTCATAATAAAGTGTAGTTATTAAAAGTCAGTTAATAGAAATTTTGAAGTTAACTCATTGTTAAATAAATAAAATGTTTCATTTTCAAAAAAGTGAATTTAAATAACTATTATAATATAGCAGGCAATGAAAAACTAGTATTTCTTTTCAAATTATACATCAACACAAAAGAAATTAATATTAGAGATATTTTTTTCATGATAGGAAATTTAAGTTTTCTTAAACATTATTTATTATAAATATCCCTTTTCCATATAATCAAAAAAATCATTTTCATAGAATTCCAGATTGAAACTAAGAAAAATCACATCACAATCAACCAACCTTAATGGAAGGTTAAGATAAATAAGCATGTGTTCCATTTGCGCAGAAATACCCTCCGACTCTTTCGTATCATTACCATAAATAAATATATTATTTCGATGACTGTTGCCATTTATCAATTAGTAAAAACGCATTAGTGGAATTGCAGAGACACCAATTGCTTGTCATAAGGTAATAGAATAATTTATGGCAACCTTTGCTATTTGGCTATAAGAAACAAAACTTGTATATGACGAGGACATTTGACATCAGTTCCTATTTGAAGATCTAAATTAAGAACTAATACCAAAGATACTTTCTGTAGATAAGGAATGTGAAACCTTGATCTAAAGAGGAAATGATGTCGTTTCATCTTTTTTTTTTTTTATCTAATCAGAAACCACTGTGCTAAAGGGATTTATACTTATTTAATAAATGTTGAAACTAATTTCTTTTTGCTAAAGAAAAGAGGCGAGGAAGGCGTTATTTTAAGCGTTAACTCGTCAATTAACTGTCTTTTAAAATTTGTTGCTTAGTATCAGTTTCATATTAATTGATATGAAATTGATGATAATCAGTTAATTTTGAATTGAGGTAATTGCTTCTCTAAACAAAGGGTAATTTAAGTGGAATTAATAGTTTAGAAAGTATCGGTTAGATTTCTGATTATTCAAAATTCGATTTGGTTAATTTATTTTCATCTAACTTAAAAAAATCAAACTAACAGCCAATTTTCCGCAATCAGGTATATCGTCAGAATTGGAAATACAAGGAATTATTTGATACATGTAATTTTTAATGTCTGTAACAGTTATTACCAGAATTTGATAATATTTTTGTATGCATTTATATCACACTATATGATGTATGAATGTGGCCCACCCTATAAACGGGTTTGCGGTGGTATGACGCGGGTAACGCTACTCGCCTACGTGACTTGGTTCACAGGTGCCCGCTGGGTAACGACAAATGAGTAGCAGTTTCTGGCCTTGTTATGGCATAGGGTTCAACCCTCAAGTGCTCGCCGTTGGAAAAAAAATATATCACACTAAAGCTTTACAAAAGACTAAAGCATTTCATGTAAAATTTTGAACAAGGAGCTAAAACTTTTTTATCCTAAATTCTCGCATGGCTTCGACTCGAGTATTATTTTCACAAAATTATCTTTAGACACATTTTGATGTATCTCAAATCAGAATTATTTTAGGCTGAATGACAACAGAACATCCTACACTATTTACACAGGAATTCTAACTACTGTAAGTTTTAAAGATTGAAATATCATACACCATATTATTCATTTGTTTTGATTTAAAAAAATATTTCTATTGCTTAAAAATTACCGAAATAAGCGAAAGTCATTTTAAATAAATAAGAAAAATGTATAAAAGTTCCCTTGACAGTATAATGCTTATCCCCATTACTAAGCACTTAAATGATTTTTAATACTTATTAATTTTACATAAAACCTTTTATTGCCTTATGTTTACATATAAGAAAAACATTAGAAAAGAAATAAAAATAATGACATTACAAAATGATGATTTATTTTTATATAGTATGAAAAATCCTCTTATTTTATGGTTCTTAGAAATATTGTGATTTGAATTGAGAAATAGCATTTAAGATGAAAGCTTCATATATATTTTCAGAATTGAGTTGCGCAAATGAAGGAAACTAATAGTTACATGAATGGTTAATAATTAATTAATTCTGAAATTATGAAGGGATGGAATAATTGGTAGAATATAAACCATAAAATTAAACTGAATTGTCATTTAATATTACATAAATGTATATCTGGAATATTTTAAATGAATTCATTTGCATATGAAGCAACCTTACGGTTGCTTCATTCTTATAAATATTTCATATAAAGTTGATGTGTACATATAAAGTTTCTCGTTGTATTATAATTAAATACGTAAATAAAATACTAATAAATATTTAAAAAGAGTCTTAAATAAATACATTTAAAAGTAATAATGAAACATTTTTAGAGAATACATTAATTTAAAAGAAATTTTGTAAATAAAAATTTATTTTACATATTTTTTTATTTTTTAATCATTTTTTTCATAAAATAGAAACTTGTTTTAATGAATATTTTATTAAAACTATTCTATATATACAATTCTAGATTATTTCAAGGTAAGTATATTTCGTAAGAAAAAAATCACTGAATATACATTTTTTAATATTTTTGTGCTTTAAAATTAAAATACTTTCCTAGTAGCTTGTGTACTAAAAGCAAAACTGAAATAGTACATATACGATATATCAATATAGTTTGCTTATTCTTCTCCAGGTATGCAAAATACTGATAAAAATTGCAACAGTTCTCAAATAAAACGAAATTATTCAGCATCTATAATTTTCATTAAGTATTCCAAAGTTATTAACTTTTTGAATGATTTAAATATAAATATATATCTTTTAAAAAAGTTTTTCAAAAATCAATATCTTAAAAGCTTCTTTAAAATTTGCTAAAAACTAGGTTGTTTCTCAATTCAGTAATTATTATTTAATTTACTGTTGTTAGTTTATTATTATATATGCAGTAGAAGTGCATTAAGATAATATTTGTCATATAATTTACCAGAATTTTCTATGTTTGACTTAAAGTATTGGAAAAGCAAAAAATTAACGCACTATTGATATCTGCTGTCATTTCTTCATAAGAGTATTTAATAAAAAGTGATGAGGATATTAATCTATTATGCAATACATCTGTGAAACGTATGTATTTCTTCTGAAACACTTGTTTCGACAGACTTGGATGTTTGGCTCACATATCAAAAACCTGGGCTCAATTCTAAACTTAGAAAGCTACTTTGGGATTACTCGCAGATTTATAGATAAATTGAGTTTACATGAGTAAAAGATAACAGGTTGGATCTTGGCCATTACACTGAATATATCAAGAAAGATCTGTGATAATGAATGCTTTATTATTTTTTGAGAGTCCTCTTTGGTACAAGAGATGTCATTCACCAAAAGACATCAGAGAAAGCGATGCTCCATGAGTTTATTAAACAGGATGGAATTACTGGCTATTTACTGAGTACATAAGAGTTTTTATCCATATACTCCATATACGACATCGTATCCCTCATCCAAGGTCACTCTTTAACCTTGCTATCAGAAATGTTTCTTGCTCAAAATATATTGCTTTTCCCATTCAGTCACTGTGAAGTTTGCAATATCCTAAGAAATCAATTATTTAAAGTTACAGAGATTGTGATCTATTATAATAATTTGAAGAACACAGTTTCTATACCAAAGTGTATTCATTTTATTTGTGATACCATTACATTAATTTGGCTGAAATTATTTTTCCCGTTGTGAGAAAGATAGAATTATGAAAATTATTAGCAGGTCTCTTTAGTAGATTTACCTTTTCCTTCTTCTTTGAGATATAGATGCAATATGAGGTCTTTATTAAGAGTACTTTTACTATCTCTGATTGTAACAAATTTATTTTTAGCTATACATTTTTCTACAAAAGTGTTCTTGTCTTTTAATGGAGTAATTCATATAATACGAGATGTAAATTATGGGTGGATATTACGAGTGTTGCATGCAAATAGTATTTTTGATATTTAAAAACCAAAAATATAAACATTATTTTGTCATATACAGTTGTGATCTTTTTTAAAAAGTGACAGTGTTTGGAGCGCCCTGTAGCGCGATCTAATAGCCGGAATAGCACCAAAATTCAGTAAAAAAACATTTAGTTCCAAAAATCATCGTAGGGATTTTTATGGCGCTTTACAATGTATAAAATGTGAGAAAAGAAAAATACCGAAACATACAATCGTACAGTTAAATTATCAATGTTTATTTATTACATTATCTTCCCCGGTGAGGAATTAGACCACATTCCATGTGAGCACCGTTCTCAGAAATAACACCATGTACTCTGCGTACAATGTTCCCCACAACCGAACGTAATATGTCACGAGGGATATTCCACGTTGTCTTTGTTACGTTGTCATTTAGAATAGACAAATTTGATACTCCACCAACAAAAACGCACGTTCCGGTAATGTGAGAGGCTTGGCCACTGGAACTCGTTTACTTCAGCTGAGATTATTTGTCGGAGCTGTCTACTACTTGCTTTTATAGCCCCTATTACTGGCACTGTCATCGAACAACATTTGCATTTTGCTTTGATACCTGTGTTTTATGCTAATTTTCGTTATTGTAAACTACAGCAGCGCCACAAAATGTCTTAGCGGTGACTTTTGAACTAAAACTTTTTTTACGGAATTTTTCCCTATGTCTTGATTAGTCTAAATACCAAGTTTGGTGTCATTTCGGCTATATTAGATCGCGCTACAGTCGCTCCAAGCACTGTCATTTTAAAAAAGATCACCCTGTACATAAAAATATAAATATAGTGCTGCATGCTAATGATATTTTTGATACTTAAAAATCAAAAGTATAAGCATTATTTTGTCATTTTTTATCAGGAATGCGAACTTTATTGAAGATTGATTGATATCTTATTTGAAGGTTTTTGAGAATTATTCCACTTTAAAATTTTTTCCCTTACTAATTAGGAAAACCGTACTAAAAATTTTAAAAAAATGTGAGAAGACAAATATATTCATACCAAAATGTTCAGAAAAAATAACGGGTATTACTAACAAAATTTCCTGCAATCATTCACATGGAAATAAATATAATTTAAAAATATATTTTCTCTTTTTAATTTCTGACATTTTTAAATAACCAACAACTATCTAGAACAAATTATCGCCAAAGATTATAATTTAAGATTGTGGGTGATTTGTTATCATAATGTAAAGGTTTTCTTATTGAAAAGTTTTTCTAAAAAGTATATTTTTTAGTTGTATATTAGATGGAAAATAATCAACCATTATAAAAACTCACAAATATAGTGACGTTTGAAAATAGCAACATAATTTTCATAAGTTCATAAAAACAATTTGACATCACTCTCGGATAAAGCTCTTTTAACTGAAATCTTATTAATCACTTAAAATGCAATCAAATGCATCTAAAATTAATTTTGATTATATTTCAAATGTATTGTATATAAGAAATATCTCCCTATTATATCTTTATATAAAATATATTTTATGAAAGAATATAAATTTGATTAAAAACATTATACGTAGAAATTTAGTAAAGGTATAAAATTTCTAATCTAATTTCAAAACTTTGATTCAGTCATATATTACTATAGTAAATCTTTGCAAACATTCCTCTTTTTAAGAACATGATGATACTTGAAAAATTAATATTGAGAGTAAAATTATAAATTAATTATAAAAAACCTATAATATCTATAATAAAGTATCAAGAGTAAATTAATAAAAATAAATACTAATTAACAATTACTAAAAATTAAAAAATCAACAGTTGAAAAATTTCTATTGTTGATTTTTTTTAATTTAACAGCGTCTTTACCTATATAATTAAATAAATTTAATAACCTCGTGATATTTTCAATAAAGTTTCATTTATCTGTAAATTTTCTAATGTCTGTAAAATGTGTAAATTATCTAAGTTTTTTTCCTGAAGATACATTTTTGAAAATAATGGGTAAAATTAATAAATTCACATAAAAGGATATGACCAAAAATTATTCTTTTGCTTCTCCGTACTTCAAAATTTTACTGCAAAAAATTCATTCTAAGTATATAAAGTTACATTTTTTATTTAGATCAATGACTTGGAAATCTTTTGTTGAGTGTATTATTAATAAGAGTTTATTATATCTAGAGTATTTATATCAGGACTAGATTTCATACGTAATTTATTTTTTCTTAATTATATCATGAAAGGAATGATGAAAGAATTTATAAAATGAACTGTTGATATTTATGAATATACAAATCTGTATTTATAAGTGTGTCTTAAAATTTATATTATAAAATCAGTGTATTTCAAACAGGTGAGTAATAACTTATATATATTTATTTAATAAAAACTGAATAACGTGAAATAAACATAATGATTCTGTTGTTAAAAATCTTTTGAAAGAGGTGAATCTGTATTTCCAACAATTATGACTTTTATTTTTCTAAAATTAATTGCATTTCTCATCATAAATCTTCTGTAACACATATTCAAGTAACAAAGATCCCCACCCGAAAAATATTGAAAACCTGTGTGAATGTTTTTTTTCTTATACAAATCAAATAGCTTTGTGACCATTAATCAAGTAAATGTTTTGCAGTTATATTAGCAAGATTATTGTAATCATTTTTATCAAAATGCATAGATAAAATGAAACTACGTTTATTTTAAATGTGGTAATGATAGTATTAAGCTTTGTATGTGTTTTTTCATATTTTCATTGATGACTTAATTCTTTAAATTAAGAATTCCTTTAGTTACTTTTCATGATTACTATGCTTTCTCTTGTGAAGTTTTTGACTGAATGTTTATGGATGATATTTCTGATTCCATTCCAAAAATTGTTAAATAAATATACCTGTTAAATAACCATGTTCATAGCTTTTGCATGAAGATTTCAAAATCGTTATAGTTATTTTACATTGGGATGCAAGGTTAGTTTCTGCAATGAACTTTAATAACTTTTACGATTATAACCAGTTTATTATGGACAATTACCCTACCAAATAAATGAGTATTTGAAAATGTATAGGGAAATAAATAAGTAAGAATATTTTATTATTTTTTCTGATAATTTGCGATTTGATACTATAATTTGATTAGTTTTCTAATATCTTTGATATATGTATGTTTAAGACATTTAATATATCTATACTTGATTTTCTGATAATTTCTATAATTGAAAAGCTGAAATATTTGATGTTTTAATCTTTTTACAATAAATTGCATTAAATATAAATATAAAATCATCTTTTTCAAAAACATGTAACCCACTTTCGTTGTCATTGAAATATTATGATTTATTTAAATTAAAATTCTGAATTCTTTTTATCTATTTATGTTTATCTGTTTATATATTGCTAATATCAAATTATATAATTAAACAAAAAGTTAATTTTTAAAATAATTTTAAGAAATGTACATAATTAATAAATTAGCTTTAAGTAATTATAGCTGTACTAAGTCGTTTCTTTCTTAATTATTTTTGTCCTCAAAATAAATTTTAAAATAATATTTACTTAAAAATAATACTTATAATTCTCATATATTTAAACAACGAAAAACATTTTATCTTAAAAAATCAGTACAAAACCGACAATTTTCTTTTTTACAAATGTTTTGTTGGATATACATTATGCTCAATATTTTCATAACTGGTGTACTGTAATTTATTATCTAAGTAACATTTAAACATTATACCCTCATTATTCATTTTGAAGCACAGTAACTAAACCTAATAATGGATTTTATACCTAAACTTTTCTCGCAATATATTTTTTTTACTATTTGTAATAAAAAATCATTATCAAAATATTTATCTGATTTCGCTTCGTTCTGAAGCATCAGCGATTTAATGACAAAATTATGATGTTCAGAACAATTTACGAAACTTAATATTTTTTTACAAATTATTTTCTTTCAAAAAATTCGCGAAGTATAAATTCCTAATGGATGAAAAAAGTTTATTTTTCTTCCGTATTCAGTTTGAAACATTTTTTTTTTGTCGTAGAGAAAGAGAAACAATTTTATTTCTCACTTTGCTTTATATGTAACACTAATGATCAAACTTTAACAACTTCTCGTTAATTTCACTGCTTTTCTTTCTTTTTTTCCACATTAGATTGGGGCAAAGGAAATACTAGAATCGAGTCGTAAAAATTGTTTTTTATATCCTTCTCCGTTGTACTTTTATCTTTTATGGCGAAACAATAACTAACTATGATAAGAGGTGTTATTTTTTATTAAAGTTATTTTTGCACCACGTTATTCATAAAATTAGTTTCATCTGATAAAATCTAGGCATTATAAACCATCCTCAAGATAATTTATTACACTTTAAAAAATGTTTTCCGAATTTATCAAGGCAACATCATATATAATGTATATTTGGAATTATTTTAACTAAATCTTCTCACAATACATATTTATGCAGACTTTGTTAACATCATTTCTCTCAGCAACTTACATTTTTAATACCGTAATTATATCCAGCTTTTGTTATCGTATGATCTTTAATATTTAATATATATATATATATATATATATATATATATATATATATATATATATATATATATATATATATATATATATATATATATATATATATATATATATATATATATATATATATATATATATATATATATATATATATATATATATAGATTATACTAGGTCAGTTTATTATAAAACTAAATTGTACGCACTTTATTTGTTGAATATAATAATTATTCAACAAAATTATACTACGCTTCAAAAGTAGTCAATTTTATAATAGTTTCAACATTAAATGTGCTATATATATATTATATATATATATATATATATATATATATATATATATATATATATATATATATATATATATATATATATATATATATATATATATAACTATTGAAACTGTTGCTTAAAAGAGTACCAATTATTAAATTGACCATCAAATTTGGTAAATGAATTTCAGGTAATCGAATATTTTTTTCAACACAATAACTTTTGTTTTTAAGTTCAATCGATTAGTAAAGAAAAAGTTTTGCACTGACCTGCAATTCTTGAATCTCTTCGTCAATTTTGTCCAGAATGTTTTCAGCTTCTTTAAATACCTCGTCATTTTCTATTTCGATGTATACCGGTTTTATTACCTCAAATTTAGTTTTAATATCTTCCAATGAATTGCACGAAGTTGAGTTTCTTCCAAATATTTTAATGTTTTCGACGAAAGTTTAGCTAATTTGGCTTGAATACTGCCGTGTTTTCGTTTTAATATCTTAATGGATGACATAATTCTTATATGGTTCTCCGTCTCGACGGACCATAAAATGTAGTGTAATGTTTTTAGAATAATTCCATGCAATTCAAATAAAGTTTTATTCAGGAATTAACAATTGTGGTGAAACCCGCTTTCAAACAAGCTAACAAAAAAAACTAGTGGACGTACAAACTACAACTGCTTTTGGCGAAAGGAAAAATTAGCCAAATTTCAAATCGCTGGCGCCAACAATACTTATGTGTTTGTGTATATATATATAGTAAAGGATTTTCCAAGAAGATGATTATCCAGAGAATGGAAGAGGTATTTATTTGTGGTGTAAGGTCAGATGAGTAAGAGGGATGGCACAAAGTCTTCCAACGTCATTGTATGGTATACCTGGCCATCCTTGCGACATGCCGTCTCTCATTATTGCCCAAGAACACCGCACCCTATCGCTTAATCAGTGCTGTCTCTTTCTTTTGCAGTGCCTGTTTCACACATTCCAACAGCTGCGAGAACAGGTCCCCAGTGACTGTTTGAAACATTGGTAACAGTCCATAGTGAACTACTTGAAGAATAGTTCACCAGACACCAGCTTCATCAGAGAGGGGCAAATCTCCGGATATGATTTTTTTAAATCAATGCCTTCTCTTACGTTCATTCACAGATCTATCTCCAAACACCAAACGATCTCCATAGACATTTCTATTTCTCTTTTCTAGTATATGTGTTAAGAATGATGAATGTGAGGGATTCACCTGCTTTTATAACGACTGATATTCCTGCTCTCGACTGACCTGTATCTCAATCACGTTATGCACTAATTTTCATATGTATTCTCACTTCATTCAATTACAACTAAAAAAGCAAGTATTTTCTTGTTAATCTTATATAATATGTACTTAAATTTGATTGTCTGATATTTTGAATAATATACATGTTAATATATTATATTTGTGGTCACATTTATCTGCAATCAATCGTCGTATATTGCTTATATCCCACGCCTAAGTAGCTAGACTTAATTATCATGTAGCTATGCAAATAGCAGCTTCAAATTGTTTTAATGGACTCTTTTCAACAGACTGTTCTTGATATATGAGTCCCTCTTCAAATTCCTTTTTTATCAGTGTGACGCTCTTCTTAAAGTCTTAAATTGTAATCCTACGTATATTTATACTTTGTAATCTTGTGTATTTTTGAAAGGGAACAAGTTCAGTATCCCCATACACTTGGCGACGCGGCGAATTTTTTTGTCTCATAGTCGCCAAGCTAGGCGCGCGTTTATTAAAACGAGAAATTTCCCTAAGTTCGTTCAAAAAATATGCATTTCAAAAAATTTAAAAAGGGAAATGAATATAAATAATGGACTTACTTGATATGAAGTTAAGCTGACATGCCGATTTATTTCGACTTATTCGTTTGTCACCAGTGTCACATTTCAGTAAAAATAATTATCTAATTTTACAAAAAATGCATGCAAAAATATTTTTCTAAACATATACACTTTTTAAATTTTTAAAAAAAGCATGCAAAAACTTATTTTTCAAATATATACATTTTTTAAATTTTAAAAAAAACATGAATAAAATATTCTTTAAATATATATATATTTTAAGTAAATAAAAATGAAACACAAATACAATAAAAAAATACATGTAAGTAATAGAATTTAAATAAAATAATTACACCTTCTCCAAATCCAATTTCCGTTAAAAATTAATTAATATTTGCGAATCCTAAATTATTTAATAATTTGGAATCCTGAGCAATAATCCATCATTATTATCTTTTATTTTTGCTAAAATAACTAGTTGATATTTTTCAACAACATTTTGAATATGAGACATTTTAAATTAAAACAAAAAATAAAGTAATTAAAACAATAAAAAGAAGATAATAAATTAAGAAAACGAAATAAGGAAAAAAAGAATATTTAACGGTTTTAAATACATAAAATAAAATATATCATTTAATAAAAAATATCTATATTAAAATTAAACCAAATAAAAATAATAATGAAAAAGAAATAGTAAAAAAGAAAAATTTACGATGTTTGGACACTGGATACAACGAAACACAACAGCGGGAAATCCACAGATTCCAGCAGCAAAAGTGAATGAAATTAAAATGACTAGCAATTAAAACGTAGAACAATTAGCAAAGAAAGTTCTGGAAAGTTCTCGAAGTGAAACTAAAAAAGCTATTGCCACTAAAAAAAGCACATATATAACGTAAAAATTATTTAAAACACGAGAAAAACGGAATCTGGCAAGGAAAAAATAAAAATAGTAACAAAAACTAAATTTGGCAACACTATAATAAAAACAAAAGCTGAAATCGGCAACATTACAACGTAAACAACGGTTACCAGATTTGGCGAGAAATCAGTGTATGGGGATACTGAAATTGTTCCTTTAAAAGTTTGTAATCCTTTGTATTTTTTTTTTGTAGTCATAGATATTTTTTGTAATTTCGTAATCCAATGTATTTTTGTACCTTTGTAATCCTATATATTTCTGTATCCGGTCCCAAAATTGCGGCCATGGGTTCTAAGTTATGGAGGGAGTCATTCTCACTTTCAGAAGGAAGTGAGTTCGAATCCCAGTTAAAAAGTGAACTAAATAAAATTAATCAACTTGAAACATAATGCTATTAATTAAACAAGAAAAAAGTGATTTAACTTTTAAAAGTGTAAACTACTAAAAAGTGTTTTAAACTACACTCAAAATGAATATAAGCATAGAAATAAATATTTTTATTTAACAAAGGAAGGTTTATTTGCTTGAAGGAACATGAAGAAATAATAAATTAGAGAAGTTTATATTGCTCTGGCGATATTTTATGAAAACTATTGTATATTTTATTTATTCCTTAGGAATACATGATGTAAAACCTAGTAATTCTTAAATAAAATATGGAATTCTGATAAAATATCAAATGAATAAAGTTATTTTTTGACTTCAAAATTTATTTTAATTAAATGATAGATTTATCAAAAAATTATCTATATAAAGAAACTTTGGAAATAAGAAAACTTCAGAATTATATAAATAAACATAACAGTGTAAAAATTGAAATTTATTTATAGCTATATATTCTTATTTTACTCTACACTTATAAAGTATTTTATTATATAAAAAAGTAACTTATCATTTTGGTGTCAAACGAGAAAAAAAACAAAGATATTATATACCGAACTTTTGTTTTTAGTAACTTTAAACTTTGTTAGTCGTAATCAAGTTATTCTTATACATATTTATACATAATTTAAAATTCTTATTTACATATAATCAATATAAAAAATTAATTCTTTTTAAATTGTATTTGACTTTCCGATTCAAAATATGCGTATTTTTTGCTTTTGTTACCGTGTCCATATGGAATAAATAACATTCCATCCCACACAAAAGCTTTCCAATAGTTAAACTTCCATTCAAATTTATGTGACAACTTTGTTTTTGTCTTTCACTGGTATAAATCATTGAATAATTTTCATCTGTACAACTTTCATAGAAAGACAACTAATAATTCTCTGAAACGGGAAGCAACACTTTCCTCTAAAATACATCCATTACAAACTTTCTCCATTAAATATTTAGTTTTTTTTATCAATTTTCCAATACTCGAAGACATTCACATTCACACGCAACAGGCTTTCACCGTATCAACAGATTTATCTCGAAGGAAAAATCGCTTCAACACTCTTCATATATAAAAAGCTCAGAAACAATTTCTGAAAACATCTTCATTTGCCCAAATGGATTCCGAGACACGGCTGCGGAAGAAACATTGATTTTTCCATTATTCACTTGCGCTTCCGTATCTAATTTGCTTTCTTCCAAATGAAAACGGAACAACGTAAATTCGGAGCAGGTACCTCTTCAATTCGCATACTATTCCACTCCACCCCCTCACACATACACACTCCATCCTTTCGATTTCCCTTCCGTGCTGAAAGTAGGGATTTGACGCTTGAATATAGCAGATGGAGTGTGAAATGGACTTCTGAAGAGAACTTTATCTTTTGTTATTTATTAGAAATACTTTTCCGTTTTTATGCGCGATAGAAAAAATGTATGCGTTTTTTGATTGATGGGGACATGTGTTTCAAAAACTGCCACTTATTTATGGAATATATGCACTATATAAAATGTAAGGGATATTTTATTTTTAAGGTTTGTGAAAATTTTAAAATATGTACGATGTGTGTCAACTTAATAAGAAGATTATTTTCCAGGTATCTAAAAAATTCACACATATTATTTTTTTCTTTCATTTATTTTTTTCACTATATTTTTATGAACATTTTATTATATGTATAGTATATAATGTATGTACATATAGCTAGATACAGATATATACATATATGATTAATTAGCGGTATGTTAGTATTTTTTGTAGGAGAAATCTGCAAGAAAAATTTGGCAAAATGTGAGAATTAATGATATATATATATATATATATATATATATATATATATATATATATATATATATATATATATATATATATATATATATATATATATATATATATATTATATATATATATATATATATATATATATATATATATATATATATATATATATATATATATATATATATATATATATATATATATATATATATATATATATATATATATATATATATATATATATATAGAAAAGATATTATCATACGATATGTAAATTCAAAATGATAAATAAATGATAATAAATTAAAATGATGATAAAGTCCTGTTTTTACGAAAATTCTAGGTTTATAAAAGATTAGAAGATTTGTGAATTTATAAATGTAAAACTAAAGAAATTAGTTTTTAGTTCTCCAAGGCAAATATCAAGTCTATGAAATAGTTGTGAATCTTTTATAAACATATAGACTTTAATATTTATTAACAGTCTTAATTAAATACCTATCATGCAATACCTATATTTCCTATTCTGGGATAAATGAATTAATACGCACTATAAACATGTTATATTTTTTCAACTGTGGGCCCTGGGTGGCTAACCCTTGGTAACAACAGTACCGGAAACGGGCTCTCATTTGTCATTACCCAGCCGGCACCTGTGAACCAAGACCCGGAGGCGAGTAGCATTACTCACCTCATACATTCTTCACATTCATACATCATCTCAGAAAAAAGGACAAAGAAACACAGAGAGAAAGTAACATCCATGCCCGAACTGGGATTCGAACCTGAGACACACAGCTCAGGAGTCAGGAACACTAACCTCTCAGCCATCGGTTGGCAACTAGTCGGCCAGTAGAATTACATTAAAACTATAAACATATGGAAAAGAATTTTTTAATGAACGTCGAAGAAGTAAATCTTAAAAATACACTTGTGAAAAATTTTTCGTTTCAATATTGTTAAGTAATTAATAAATAAATTACCATAATTATTGAGAGAGATTTTGATGCAGATTATACCAGTTTGATTTGTTCTTGATTGTACTAAACTAAGTGTAAGTCAAACCACCTAAACTTGACTGTATTACAGTTTCAACAATGGTAATTTTCGTTTCTGTTTGTAATATAATTATCTAAATCACTAAAAAGTTGCTTAGTAACAATATTGTTATTTATAGAAAAATTATTTGTTAAATAAAAGAATCGCAAATGGATGTCATCGAATCTATGTCTAAATATAGAAATTTCAAGTTTCAAAATTTAAGATGCGATAAATATAATATAGAACTTTTTCAGTTCTGTAAATAAATTAAGTTTATCTGTTAAAAAATTTATGAAAAAAATATTATGACAGATTTTGAAAAAAGTATTTTTATTTTACGGAAGCATTAAATGGGAAAAATTTTAAACAAATTTATGTATCTGAAACATTTTTTCAGTTTGGGAATTTTATAAACAAACTTTTAGAGACTTTCCCTTGAACTTTAGCATTTAAGCTAACGATAGACTTATTTTCCTGACAGGTTATACAGAAAGATCACAATGAGGAAATATGGTTATATTTATTCATTCTATATAACAGAAATAATTTCAATGTACATATTAAGAGATTATAAATTTCACAGGGCTGATAGAAAATAAACAGAATTATATTAAAAATAAATGAAGCTAAAAAAAGAAAAATTTTAAACTTTATGTAAACAACTCTATCGCGGTAGCCAGAAAACATAAAATATTAAAAAGAAAGTAATTTACGCAAGAAAAAAGTTTTCTTAAAGTTACGGAAACATGCGAAAGATACAAAAATATTGTTTTAAGATATTTAGTGCTCAAATTTAATTTAAAAGTGTAAATAACATGACAAATGTACTTTTTCTACCCCATGAAGAGAAAAAGTAAATTATAATAATATGTGCTTGCATCACTTTACACCATCAATGAAATAAAGTTTTTGAAACAATGCCTTTTCAAAAGAAAGTTGTATATAAACATTAGGGGACGTTTTCATTAGTAAATGAGTAAATTTGCTTAATTGCATTTAGGATTTTATTAAAATTTATGGAAAGTACTATTATACTGTAAAATTTACACCTTCTTCAACAGAATAAATGAAAATGTAAAGAAGGCTGATACCACTCAAGTTAAGAATCAAACTATTACTTTAATTTCCTTCTTTTATGTATTCAAAAACTTTGCCAATGGGATTTTTTTAAAATAAAGCATATTTCTATTTGCTTATTACTTATGGAGCTGTTTGAATGAAGAAATATATATCTATACGCTAAAGTGCATATAAAATTGATACACCTATCTTATCTTACCACCCTGTAAGACTTTTATGAACTTGTAAATAAACTCCAACGCGACGTGCCATTTAATCAACAAATGTCTCAACACAGCTTAGAGGCAATTTATGCCAAGTGTTCTACTAAGCAAATACAAACTTTTTTAAGAGTGTTAAGTGGTAAATGTATTTTCTGAATGGCATTCTCTAATACATTTAACGTGTGCTTAGAAATGTTCATATCTATAGATTTAGATTACCAAATTAATTTTTCAAATAAAAATAATGATCTGACAAAACACTCAAGAGAAACTTTGAAAATATATAAAGTGCAAAAATATCTTACTTGAAACGATTAATCTCGTAAGTATTGTTATTTGTGTCACTCTTCTGAAGAATCAGTGCTTCTTTATCATACCACACCACACATTTAGATCATAAAAGAAGTCACCAGCATGAAGATGACACTATTGACCAAAAGTTTCCACTGATTTAGAAGCTTTTTCTCATACAGTCATTGGTTTGTATCAATAAATCTTACAGGTTGAGGATTCTTGTTGCTCCAACATTGAAATCAGTTACGATTTGATGAAGTATTTACACCTATTTCGCTCAAGAATTGTCGTCATTACGTTCTTTCAAGGTTGATACTTTCGTCCATTCAAAGTACAGCATTTTTATATCCAATTTCTGAGATTGTATCAATGAGAGTTGATTAATCAGGTAGTTGATGGTATACATTCATAAAATGGTCACGTGTGAAAATCCAGCTTGTCAGAAATGGATAATCCATCTTTATCTCGAAGATTCCATGTCGCATTTTTCGTGCTTCGATTATGATGCTTGCTTAAAATTACTCAAATTACTTCTAACAATGAACAATCTAACAGCATTTGTAGGTGCTATCTAAAGAATCGTTTTTTCAATTGGTTATTTAATCTTATTATTTGAATATTTATTTCTGGCAAACTGTTTTTAGCAATCAAGTGTATATTGACATGTCTTCATGAATTTTTCTGCTGTATTTGAGGTGTAAAAATCCACCACTATGTGTTTGTGCTGAAAAATCATCGAATATTACATTCCTATGCTTTTAGCATGATTTCTCTTTCTTTCTCTCTCTCTACTTTAATTTAGTTTTCTTTTATTTTCTTTTTCTTTATTACTAAATTCTTCCCATTATCTCTTTTTTGACTATAAATTTCTTTTATTTTCCCCAACATTTTATAATTATTATTCCTAATTTTTCTTTGAGAATATCCTTTACATTTCCAAAAAGTAGGACCTACGACGAATTTCATACTGCCATAATGTAGGATTTTGAGCATTTTCAATATGCAAGTTCGATATTTTACTTTAAAATATTTGTATTGGTTTTGAATGATATGTTTAAAAGTATGGATTTTTATTTCTGATATTCATAAAAAAAACAAGAATTAACATAAAGTTACTTTCTAATTGGAAATTGTTTTGAAATTATTTAATGTCAATTTTAATAATTAGATATGTGACTAAAACGCAAGTATAATATTAAATTAAAAAATATTTTGTAAGATAACCTCAAATAATAAAATTGTTTTCTAATATTCCTATACATAATGTTTTCTAATATTCCCATACACAATGATTTGTAATATTCCCAAATGCAGTGTTTTCTAATATTCTAACAATTCTTTGTCATAAATATGCCTTTTAATTGACTGTGGTAAAGTACAAATAATGGCTTGTTATCTATTAATCTTACCGAACACATTTTTTTTGTATTATTCGTGAGAAAAAAAGTAAATTAATATTTGATATTTATGGTCTATAACGCAAAGGAGAGTTAAGCAGTTAAACTAAAACTAAATGAATATAACAAATTCAGCAGGCAACAGAAACGCTGTATTTAATCCTTATATAATCAAATTTCTGCTGATAAATGACGCTAACATTTTTGCCCTAATTTGCAAGTAAATTAGCAGAATGGGGAAACAGGTTTGGATTAGTAGAGTGAATGTTAGAAAAGGAACACCTTCATTAAAACAACGTAACTTTGCAAAGATGCAAATAATACTTTGGTATATTGCTAAAAAATAAAATTCTGATAATATAATGGATAGTTTAATTATTACTTTAAATAAAACTATTTCATTACAAATAAATTTAATAGTAATCCAAAAATTTGCAAATGATTGCTGTAAAGCAAGTAGTATTCATGTTCATTCAGTTTACGTGTGAAAAATTAGGTAATTTAAAGAATCTAAGAAATGAACAATTTGTGTATTTAAGCTATGCAGCTAAATATTGAATTTTTTGAATCGAAGTTAACTAATATACCAAAATATAATAGATATTGATTAAAAAAACAGCAAAACAACTCCTTGAAAGACGAAAGCTTGGTGTAAGAGAATTAAATTCAGTACGATATAAACGTAATTTTAAAAAAATAGGTAAAATTATCATAAATTTAACTTTAACTTAAAAATTTTTACGTATAAATACATAATTTATATATATATATATATATATATATATATATATATATATATATATATATATATATATATATATATATATATATATATATATATATATATATATAGATAGATAGATAGATAGATAGATAGATAGATAGATAGATATATATATATATATATATATATATATATAGATATTATATATTATATAAATTATATTCTAACTTAATTTATAATTATATATTCCATTTAAAATAAATACAGTGTTCAATACTTGTGGAAGAAACGAGAATTTTCATTAAATTGCAGCTTAAAAATGTCTAGTGAAGAGTGAAAGTCTGAAGAGTATTTTCATGAAATGCATAAATAGAAATAAATTCATGCAAATATTGAATTATTCATGAAAGCATTCGCCGTCGTTAAAATATCAAGCCGTCAAATAAAAACTGATAAGAAATTCCAATTTCGTGGATGTTCTTCGATTAAATATATTGAATTTTATATTAAAGCAATTCAATGTTTCATTTATGATGAAATCAGTTTTAAATATAATAATTTTAAAAGCCATATATATAATTTATATGTAGGTAATCACACTTAAATGTATATAAAATTTGATTATTTTTCTATTTCTTATAGATGACAAACTAAATATGATTTCGCTTAAATGTGTTTGAAATATTTCATTGTGAATGTATAACTGATTTTATCAATGCATTATTTATTCATGCTGATAGTGATATCCATGATGAAAATGAAACATTACCCCAAAATATTTTTATTGAACTTGATCAGAAATAAAATTCACTTTTATCATTCCATTAGTTAAATTAATTAAAATTAAATTTGTAATGATTTACTGAAATTTATGTGAATAATGTTAACCAATATAAGATTAAAAGTTTGGTTGAAATTAAAATTGTATATGGTTATAATTATGCTAACCACATATTGCTTTGAAGTTGCCTATTATACATATTCACATGATAGCCTACTAGTGATAATATGGAATTTAACTGTCTTTGGAAGTAATGCTGCGTAAATTTGAGTCCTATAAGGAATAATAGTAAGCAGAGATTCCGACGGTACCAATATTTATCAACACCATACGTTCGTTTCTTATGCTTTTGAATCAAAGTTTCATCGCGAATTGGATACCAGTATTGACACCTTCCTTGTTATGTTTATAATAAATTAGGTAGCTATTTTGCAGGTGAATATTTAACGTGTTTAGGTACTTTGAGGTTAAGAATTTCTTATGGTGTCAAAAAAGACCAAAAGCTGACCAAAGCTGTAATAATCTGTCAAACAATCTATCACTTGCCATAGCAAAATATGGGAACAAATATTTGTTCTTAAAGGAACTGTCTATTATTAATATATTTAAAATTGAGTGAATCCCTTGCGGTTTTCATGGTTCACTTTGATCTCTATTCAAGTGAAATTGAAACTTGAATTGGCATCCTATTTTTAGAGATCAATCCCAAAAACATTAACATCCAAAAATATATTTCTCACAAATTTTGAAAGATATATGAAAGCAGCATGCAAAAACTTCATTGAAATACCATCTATAACAAACTTATTATATACCTGAATAAAATAGCAGTAGTTAAAAAAACATTGTGTTAACAAACTAGATAAACAAAGAAATCGTACAATTTTCCAACAAAAATGTACAAGATTGGATTTTTTGAAATATACAGTATGATGTTTTGTGATGTACCATGAAAGAATACAAAAATCTAACACAAAGAAATCAAGTTTAAAAAATGTCTCTTTAAAAAGATAATCTACATAAATTTAATGTGGCTAAGTAAAATGCCTATTCATATATGACGTTGATTATATTTTCATAATCTTAACTTTTATGTCACTAGTGGAGAAATCGATCACATTTAATCTTATTTGAACAAATCCACTCTAACGCGAAGAGGGTCTACGCGTATGTTAAAAATTCATTGGATTTAATATTATTTTTCTTATATGCGATATATAAAATATCAAGTGAAACCATTCATTGTAACAGTCTCTGAAAGTTAAATTGTGTTAACTTACTTAGATTGTGTTGCTGAAACTTAATTTGTTAACTAAGCAGTATTGTGCAGAATCCCAACTCATACCAATTTACTTATGAAAGATTTCCGTTCACTTATGAAATGAAGAATTTGCAAAAACGGTAACATTTTTAACAGTTTTTCGGGGCTTAAGCTCTTTTCTAATGTACAATCTACCTACGCGTCCATTTATGTGAATACACCTAAAAAAATATAGATATATATAATCTATAAACTCATGTGTAGTTTACCATTTACTTTAAGCTACATATAATTTTACTTAATTTCACCATCTCTTTGACTATTTGGACAAGCATCAGCCGCTCACACTGTCTCTAAGTGAATCTGTAATTATGACAGCATATCCGTTAGTCTCCTATACTGTTTTACAAAGTAAGCTGATGCATAAGCAGAATTCTTAAACAGTAGTCTTATAAGTTGCGTGTAAGAAAATCGCTGAATGAAAGCATACAACTGAAAAAACAAAACATAGAAATATGATACCATTTATTTCCTACAAAATAACATCCTTTATCCATAATACATTTAGGAAATCGTTGATAATATTACTAGAATTAGTCAGCAAATGTCTCTTTTGAGATCAACTGTGTCAAAATGTCACACTTGATCGAATGGCTTGTATGTCCCATGCCTTAGTGACCAATTGAGACTAGTTAACAGAAAGAAGTCTGCAAACAGCAGAACAAGAGAATATGGTGGGATTTTCGTAAAAGTAACAAAACAATGTGCCAAGAGGCAGTGTATATAGATTGCATCGCAGTATGTAGGTGTGCGTTGTCATGCCGCAGATTTCACTTTGCATTTCTGGTCCATACACATCCGTAAGCGTTTCACAGAAACCTCATGCAATTTGATATTGACAGTTTACTCTTGCATGATAAATTTTTAGTGAATCATGCTCTTGCTGTTGAACATCGCAATGAAGATTGTCTTGGTTCTGGACTTCTGTGAGCGAATCGAAAAGCTTGTGAGCATCGTTCCACTGTTTGCTGTTTTGATTCCAGATCGTTGTGGTAGCACCAGCTCTCATCTTCAATGGCAATAGTTTGCAGAAATTTTGAAATGTGGTCACACGTGTCAATGAAATCTTGATCATCGTGTCTTTTTGTTTCCTTTTGCTCGTTGGAAACTAAGTGCGTCACAAAATAAGAAAAGATAGTACGCTCATCATTTCATACTGATGTCTCCTTTCATTCATCGAACTTTTTAGATGCATCATATGCATTTTATTTTTGGATTGTGGTAACCTAGTGGTTATGGCATCCGTCCGGCAGTGCAGGGTTCGATTCCCAAAGCCACTAAATATACAACGAGTGCATGTGATATGCGTGTTCGGTCATTGAGCAATTACCATGGGTGCAATGGTATGGAGAAAATTTCCTCGTCCTTTAGATCAATGTCAAAATTGAGTAAGTTCATCCTCTGGTGGTGCCATCTATCGGGAGGAGTTGAGAGCAAAGTCAAACTTTCACCTTCGTATTGCTCTGGTTAAAAGCGAAGAACGCACCGTGCTGACTTAAATTCGCATAGACAACAACAGGGCGAGCTTGGCTTGGCTATTTGTCACAAGTAGCAAGAATAACACATTTTATTCTTATTGTTTTGTAAAATGTACGTTGTGTTTTAATTTGATTGTTTTTTAAAATGTCTGCTGCATAATAAATTTACTTATTATTTTCAATATAGTCAAAAACATTTCATGTGGGAACTACTCTCAAGATTTTTCAAAAAATACCTTGTTTATATTACTTTCAAGGTCTTTCGTTCAAAACTTCGTGGGTTCTAAACCCGTCTCTATTAGAAATGCTTATAGTTTTTCGGAAATCAGATTATCCCAGTCGATATTGTTGAATAATCATTTAAGTACAATAAGCGAAATAAGACAAACAAATTAAATGGAAAATAAACTTATGCGATGTCTTTTGGTGCAACTAAGCAGTTTTTAAATTTTCACTCTGATAAATAAAACTCTATATTATTTTGTTCGCTGTCTATTCTTCACATCCCTTAGCTATGTTTACATTAGAATCCATTCTTCCTATTCTTTTCGTTTAACCCTTCTAATCATAGATACAGTTCTGTTACAATAATGAATTTTTTTTCAAAAAATTGCATTAAAACAGGCTCTAATATCCAGATTAGAAAAGAAGTTATTCTAGAGATTAAGAATCAAGGAATATGATTCCACTCTTGCACATACAATCTTGGTGATGAAAATCACAAACATATTAAACTTGTTTGGGTTATGTAATGGTGTGAGAGAAGAAAATTCTAGATCTAGTCTCAACCAGATCATTTGACTGGATTAAAATGCAAAGTCATTGCTAAGAAAATGCATCGAATCATAGCATACTGCACTGCTCTAGCGTCTTATATTATCCCAAAAAAATTCCTATACAGTTTTAAACATGCTTTAAGTTCTTACACGTGTAAATTTAATTATTATATCCGTATTCTGAAAGTATAAATAATTAAAGAATATATATATATATATATATATATATATATATATATATATATATATATATATATATATAATATATATAATATATATATAATATATATATATATATATATATATATATATATATATATATATATATATATATATATATATATATATATATAATATATATAATATATATATAATATATATATATATATATATATATATATATATATATATATATATATATTATATATATATATAATACATATATATATATATATATATATATATATATATATATATATATATATATATATATATATATATATATATATATATATATATATATATATATATATATATATGAAAGCAGCCTAATTGCAATAATTGCTAAAACAATATTCTTTGATTTTATTCATGTCTTTATTCGAGGCGTACACTTCGGTAAGGAATTCAAATCTTTAATATTTAAAGAAAATTAATTCTAGAGTTTATTTTCGGAAGCTCATTATTAAGAATAATCGCATTAAATTTAATTAAATTTGTTATGAATATTAGTATTCCGTAGGAAAATGCAATTAATGTGAATCAATATTTTTCTTAGTAACAACGATAAATGGATATTAAGGAATCGATTTTATTCTCTCTCTCATTTCATGTTTATAATTCTAAATTGAAAGAGAGAGCAAAGGTAATTGAAGTGAAAATATTTGTCTTAGGGATTATTGTTCGTGAATACTTACAGATAATCAATAATATTTGTACATTTAAATGTGAATTCTCGCACTGAAATTTAATGTAAAAGCTGAGGTTTACTCGATTTTTAAAGTTTCATTAAAACACTCATAATAAAGATTGCTTCTCAATTCCTCCTACGTATTAAGTACCTACGTATTAAGTTTCCTACGTATTAAGTTTGCGATCCATTTACTTTAACCATTTTTATAAAATGTTTAAAATAAACATAAATATTATAATTAATAATTAATCCAATAACTGTAACAAGTAAGGTGTTTTGAATTTATTAAAATCTACATTGAGATTTCTCAGATACATAAACTTTTTTTTCTTGAATATTTTACAAGACCAAAAATTGTTAACTGTAGTGAAACTAATAATTTTGTTTTGAATCAGCTGTTATGTTACAGAATATTTTGATTATATATTTTTATTTTACGTTGAAATTTATCGAAACACTTTTAAAAACAAGAATTTTTAAATGCATCAATCTTTTTTTCTTTCTTATTAACATGCACTTTTCTGTAATCAAAACATTCGCCTTATTATAATTTTTATTACTTCTATTTGACTTTGTATTCTTTTTGTAAAATACATGCATTTAGTTATAAAATATAAGGTAATTCATGCAGATAATCTTTCTGAGAAGAGTCTAATGTAAGAATTTAAAATTATAATAACTTATTTCAATTTCTGCTATTATTTTTTCAGTTTTAAATACAATTTAATGAATTTCTCTTAATAAAAATTAATCTGAATTGTGAGAAAATAAGACCAACATACTAATCTTTTTATCACAATTAATTTTCTTACTCATTACTATTGAAATATTAAATCTCTGCTTCTTTTAAAATCTGAAATAATTGATTTGAAATACTCATACAAACAACAGACGCTAAATATTTATGTTAATTTTCTATTTTTTATTTAATGTTTGTATGAGTATCAGGATGGATTTACAAGTTTTCTGATCTTTTCTCAGCAATATTTGATAAATATTAATTTTCTATAAAGATTGCTTCAAATTACTATATAGCTTTTTTTTTAATATATGAAGCACATGAGCTGCAAGGAAAATTGTTTTTTTTTATATGTTTGTATATAACTACCATTATTTTTTATTCATGAAGGCTAATCGAACTAGAACCTTCAATTTGAAGTAGATTTCAAATCATTATTCACATTTACGCCTAAGATGGGAATTGAACCCACCAACTCCGTAGCCAAAAGTCCAACAGAATGACAAACATTCAATGCAATTTTGCTAGTTTCAAGGATACGTGTTCAAAGAAAATCCGATATCTAGTGTTTCAAATTCTATTCATAATTGTTCAAGAAAAAGAAGAAATCTTCGGTAATTCTCCCATGAATCAACGGCCGAGCTGGCAGCCGAATGGTTAGCGCTCTTGCCTTCGGTTCAACAGCTCGTGGGTTCGAATCCCACCTTGGGCATGGATGTTTGTAGTGGTTCGGATTCCACTTTAAACCGTAAGTCCCGGTCTAATTAGCCCTCGTGTGCAAAAAAATGACCGTTGAGCGACAAACAAACAAAAAAAAACATGAATCAACGCTATAAATGTACTTCAGAAAAGGAGATAGACAACATCAATTTCCTAGCCAGACTTGGGAATCAAATTTCTTAATGGGATATATTTCTCAATAAATTTAACTATAATATCGGCTTACTCAGCTTATTATACATAGCCAATATTGAATTGTTGTTTTTCATTTTAAATACATTTATCTTTGCATTTATGCTTCATAATACAGTTATGCAGTTAATAATAGAAAATAATAAAAATTGGAAAATAAAAAATAGATCCTGTGTTTTTGATTGCTTTGGTTTGGTTTGTTTGTCGCTCAACGGTCATTTTTTGCACACGAGGGCTAATTAGACCGGGACTTACAGTTTAAAGTGGAATCCGAACCACTACAAACATCCATGCCCAAGGTGGGATTCGAACCCACGAACTGTTGAACCGAAGGCAAGAGCGCTAACCATTCGGCTGCCAGCTCAGCTTTTGATTGCTATACAATACAGAGTTAATTAAAACATCGGATGGACTGTAGATCATTTTTGGTTTCTATTGCATACTGATTTATTTTATGAATGAATGAAAGACTTTATTTGGTTGATTTCATCAGACTGAAAACTGTAAACTGAGTCATGGAGCATTATTCATTGCTAAACATTTGTCACAGTTCTTCAAGTCAGTTCAATTTTGCATCGTTCACAAAAGACCAACAGTCAATTAAATGTTAGATGCATTTGATGGGTGATATTTTACCGAGCTTCAAGGCTCGTGTCGATTGAAAGTTGAATAAAGCAACCACTTGATGAACACAAGACTTTTATTCGTAAAAATTTCACTAGATATAGCAATTCCAGCTGTAGCAATCACAATTATACAGCTACAATTCGTCAGACACAATAAGAAACAGCTTCCAATCACATGTCTCAAATATCTCAGACAGAGAATAGCTTCTCTAGACTAGCAGTCAAGATTAATCGTCTTCTCTCACTGACTGTCTCCACAAAAAACTCCCTCTTCCATGTCGGGCTGCGGTATTTATACCTGACTTGGCGGAGATATCTACCTGTTTCGCCAAGGTTCTGGAAGCTTCTAGGCTATCTCGAAAAATATTGGTCCTAGAGCTTAGGTAATGGATGTTTCCAGACGTATCTATTTCTCTCCAAGTCGCCAAGAATATCGCCAACTGTCGCCAAGTTGCCAAATCATTAGGAAACCCGCTTTTTAACTACAACACGTCTAAATACCGCAAATTTTGCACAAAATGTGAGTATTTCCGAACTGTCTGAGATATTTTAAGACAAATACAATCATTATTTATAAATTTGTAACAATATGAAGACATTACCGGACAGATTCAGTAATTTTACTTCAAAAAGGAATGTTGAATATCCCATTATCGTTTATCAACATGCAATTACTGGAAGTAAAACAGTTTTAGCTTCCTTTAATAGATATTAAAGCAAATTTTTTGTACCGATGTATTTGTCTTTCATGTATTCTGATGTGAAAAATTAATTTGATCTTAAATTTGAAGAAAGTAAAATGCAATGCCTCTGGATATAATTAAAGTAATATCAGATCTGTCAAGCAGCTAATCGTAGTGAATGATATCACCACCTTCGTCCTTTGTATCACTCGATAGGGTTAAATTCCTAAGGGCAGCCGGGCAATTGAGGGGATAATGCCTTTACAATATTTTGGTGCTGCGGAAGTTTTTAACAAACAAAAATTTAACTCTGGTTTAGTGGTAATGGAGTTTCAATTAGAAATTGCTATTTCAAATATTGATGGATTAAATTGATGATGTTTCAAAATTTCAAAATATTGTATAATATTCCAAACAATTTTACATGCAGTCGATCTTTGATGGATGTGAAAACTGAAAGTCTCAATGGATTAGTTTTCACATTACGTTTATTAATTTATGTGTTCAAAGCAGAAAAGTCACGGAATCCTAGTTGAGAAGGGCGTCGAACTTGCAACTGAAAAGTAGTAAGTTACTAAGCAAAGCATATTATCCAAACGATTAATATCCTTTCTGTTTGTTAATGGTGACTGATTCTGGTAAAACCATTTTATTCGTGGTTACAATGTCACCAGATTCAATAACATCTCTGAGAGAGGTAAAACATGTTCTCTGGTAAAACTGGTAAACTGGTATTTTGCTTGATCCCCGCTTCTAAATTATGACGACCCATTCATTCTTGGGTTTAATGATGGCTCAACCACTGAATGTCTCACTGTACAAGATACCACCATTTTTACCCCTTTGGCAAACGGTGGAACTTAATAGCATGTAATTATTCACCCAGACATTACAAATAAATAAATAAACAAGTTCAATATGAATCTACCAATGATTATTTTTTCAAAATCTCTTTATAATCGTCATTTCAGTACTCGGAAATTGACGAAAATGTTACAGTTACATTGAAATCATTTTTCCAGATTAAAACTACGTAATGTACAACAAAATTTTCGGAAACTCAGACAAAGCTCTTTTTAGAATAGTTATTAAAATTAGAATACCCGTTATGAAATGAAATTATGATAGATGTATCAGCATCATTGCAATTATAAATCATGTTTTTATGGAATCTCATAATATATCCTCATACCAATGTATATATTTTGTGTTTATGATGATATAAAACCTGTTAAAAATAAATATGAAAAATGTATCTAATATTATTTGAAAACAGATAATTTATCATGAAATTCTAAGGCACTTAATTCCCGTTTAATGGATAAATAAATTAATTTGTTTGCAGCATTAATAAGCCACTAGAGAACTTCACGAAATTCAACAATTTAACTCTAATTTCGTAGCTAAATAGCCTAATAATAGCTACGTGTTAAAAGGAATTCGGAAGTCTAAAGTTAGCAATTAAATATTTAAATGAGGAATCTGGCAACAGCCTTTCAGAGCGAGATAGCCATTTGAATGTATTAACAAAGGAGGAAATGACGTCACTTTAATAGGAAACAGTTGACAATCGTTTGCGAATGTCATTTCGATTCGATTTCTGCGAATGCTACACGTTCTAATTAATGTAGTTGGTGAATAAAAATATAGCTTAAACACTCATGATTAAACTTAATCAAAATATTTTTTGCAGTGAAATTCAGATAAATTAGGTTGTAGAATTTGTTCTTCAAATAATTTCTTTTTTGAAAATTCTGAGGCAAAATCAAATAATATTAATATCAATAAATATTGATTCGTGTGAAAATTATTATAAGAAAATGCTTCGTTGCTCAACGTCTACAAATTTTAATTCAATCTTCCTCAAATAAATAATTTTTAAACGAAAAGCATTTAATAATTTGATCTAAATTAAGGTAGCCATTATTCCTTAAATTTAACAGTATGCAAGTGATATTCTATGAGTTAGATATAAGACAGTGTTCTTTAGAAAGAAAATTTGATTCCACATACTTAAAAACGCTATTGAAATCAGGAGATGACGTGCCCCTTCCACTCTATTCTGGGGTAGGTGCTTGTAAGTTTTCAGCGTTTATTTTCCTGTGATCCGCAGGTAAGTCCCACAGTCTTTGAAAAGTTTTCTAGTAGGTAATTTGCGAGTTAAATGTTAAAATACCTTACAAAATTGGTAGGATATGAATTACGATGTGTCCATGAAGAGAATCTTTTAAATAATTTAATGAAAAAGTAAAAGAAAAGTTAGTGTTTACAAATTAAAAATTAATAAAATATTATTTTTATAGTAATTTATACAGAAAAATATTTAAAAAAAACTTATTTATTCAACCAAATTCAATTTAATTTTGGAGTTATTCTCTTACATAAATAATATTAGTTTTTCCTAAAACAAACTGTAATATTGTACTCTATATTAATAGATCTGTTTTATTTTATTATGTTATATAATAAAATTATCATTGGTAAGGTAACCGTTTTTATTTTGGTTTTCAGTTTATTTTTAAGTTAAATAAATTAATAACACTTGAATGAGTTTTTTAATAATAATAATAATAATGATGAAGGCAAAAAACAAATTTTGATTAAGTAAAAATAATGAAAACGGTTAATTATACCAAGTCTCTTTTAAATAATTTTTATTGACGTTTACTTCTACATAGTCCTGATTCATCATACAATTTTGACGAGCTGGCAGCGATTGGTGAGAACTTTGGCCATAGGTTCAACAATTTGTGGGTTCGAATCCCATTTTGTGCATGGATATTCGTAGTGGTAGGAAATCTATTTTGAATTGTAGGTCCAGTCCAATTGCTATCGTGATCAAAAACTGAGAGTTGAGTACAAACAAATCAAACCATTATGTTGCTATTAAAAACTTTCTAAAGACAAAAAATTTAATATTATACTGCTGAAAAAGTGTATGACTTAAACTTAAAATTTCGTACGATATAATGTATATTTAAGATATGGTGTGGAAGTTTCTGGACAAAAATGTTTAGGTTACACATTTCGTTACAATATATGATTTATAATTTTTCGATATTTCTGTTTATGCTTAGTGTGGTTTTAGTTGTCAGAAACTAAGCCAATTGAGCAAGTTAATTTGCAGGTTAATGTCGTTTATAACTATAAATGTTTCTTTGTCTTTCTTATCACGGTCAAAGAAAATTACATAATATAGATTATGCGATAAATCTACATAGAGCCTTAAAATTTGTTTTTTGATTATTTGATTCTTTCTATTTAAACTTAAATGTTTCCTCAACAACCGCTTATAGCGCATATGCTTCCCTTTCAATGAAACATAATGTACAAACATTAGAATAAAAACAAAATTGAATTTCTCGGAGCGTTAAGCAAAGTTATCTTTTCAGAGATTAAAAGAACAGGTGCTGTTACTTTGGAATTCATTCAAGAAGCCATTTCGAGAATTAATGGCGGAAAGCATTATAAAATAATCTTCAGAAACTTCGAAAGAATGCTGGGGAGGAAGTAAAGAAAAAATTTCAACAATCCTCTAATTGCCGATATTAGACGTGCAACGCGGGAAAACAGCCATCAGCAAATTTCTCACCCTCACATAGTTGGCTGTGTTGGTAAAAATAAAAAAAAAAAAAAAAAACTTATTTTTTTTTTTATTTTTATATTTTAGTTGTGCATCAGTCTCTGGCTTTGTTCCAAACACGTTACTGACGGATTGTAACACATGCGAGTTGTTTGTTCTTGTCGTTCTGTCACGTTGTATGCGTCGATGATTTGGTTCCTTGCCAGTTGAGTTATGTGTTCTGAAATCAAGTTCGCGGAACAAACAATGCACGTTTCTGTGCTACTAATGGACATACTTCGTGCAGATATGACTTTACACTCATTGGGTTGGTTTATTGTGCACTTCAGTATTTATTAACTAGTTTTATAAGTGAATGAAAAAAAGAAAATAATAGAAATTTAGGTACTTGCGTAAAATCTCGTCCATTACGAAAATTGACACAAATATTGCCTATTTGACACCAAATTATTTGACTATATTTGTAGTGCAATTTAATAAGAATTAAGACGGATGATTTTTAAGAAGCATTCAATTAAATATTTTAAACCATACGATTAAAAAAATTGTGATAAATTATTTGTCAAATTAAACTTATAGGTATGTTAAATTTATTTTTTAAGTTCAGAAAAGTTATCTAAATAAAAAACTTAAAAATTATACAAAGAATAAAACTTTATATAAATTCTATAACTGTTAATTTTTTAAATCAAACAATAAATAAATCTGAAACAGTCAGAAATATTGAAACTCGCCAACCAACCTCATTTTCGAATGTACACTTTTTGCTGTAATTTTTTACAGCTATTTGCATGGCATTAAATGAAGAATTAAATCATGCTCATTGGATTACACTTTTAGTTATCAGCATTCTGTATCTTTGAAAACTTTCAGTCCCATTCTGTTCTAGTGTAGATAGATCCAAATTCTTATCGTTTTATGGTGTAAAAGTAGATACCTGAAGTTGTGTTCAAAATAACACTAATGACTTATCAAAATAACAACCCTGTATAGTTTCATTTATTTATTATATTTTGTTTTATCGAACTATAACCAGGTATACGCCATTTTTTGTATCTAATCAATGAAATTTCATCAATCATAATGTATCTGAGAAGTTTAAAATAAATTGTGTGCACAATCAGATACATCTGATATCAGATGATTTGTCCAGTCTCTAATGTGTTCAATAACTAACTAGTTCCCGATCTAATTATGTGGAAAAGCGGAAAGCTGAGAGAAAATGTACGCGAACTTTAAAAATATCTTATGGGAGATGTTCAACAAGAAGAATTTCAGTACAGGTCTTGATTTGGTAAAATGAGCATACTTTAAAATGATGATTAATTGATGTTGTAAGGATTCTTAATTTATTTTCCGATGTTTCTCGCATCTACTAAAACATCTTAAAATTAAATTGAGGTTAAATGAGATTTATACTTATACATTTAACGTGATGCAATATGGAATGATAGCTATTAGGTATGAAAAGCAATTTTGATTGATTGATTATTGGACAAAATTTTAAAATGACTCATTAGGTGTTTAATTTAAATAGATAACGTTTCATTATAATGAACTAACCATAGAATTGAGAGGTGGAATAAATAAATATTATTTATTTAAATAAATAAATATTATTTATTAAATAAATTATTATTTATTTAAATGATTCTTAAATCATATTTCTTTTTAATATTTTTTTAAATAAATAAATTGATTACACTTTTAAATTTAATATAACGACTTCATTTTTTTTCTTCTTTTAAGAACTAAGTATTGCAAAATTATTTATAAATAATCTTTGAATATAAATAGTATAGATGACGATTTCTAAAATTTCGAAAATATCGGAAAAAGAATATTGGCTATATTGATTAAAAAATTGTTCACGTGAAAAATAAATCCCATTATTATCATTTAGAATTTTTTAAGCAAATTCACAATCACAATGACTATTATGAAATCAAAAACTTTATTGATTTGAAAGGTCAACCGTCTCGACTCATCTTTTAAATTGAAACACGGTGTTACATCCAAAGATATTTAAACGCTTTTACTATACTTTACCCAAGGCATCTTTTATAATATTATACTTGCGTAAGAATGGATTTCAAATGCGATGCCGTCAACGATTTTCCGCTGTCTGTCATATACTTGATAATCCTGTTCCCAGGCTATTCATACTGCTCAGCGATGTCAAGATCAATCATTCATTTGAGGCATTAATCATTGCCCTTCATTACGGGCCGTGTCAAAGATAAGATGCAAATTCCTTTCACCTTCATTCATTCAGCGATCTGACAAAATTTATCCACTTCATGAAGACAGTTTAAACTTTATTTTAGGCAGTCTTATTGTTTCGTAATTGGAAGTATTTAACTTTCCTAATACACATTACCTAATTGGAAGTATTTAACTTCCATAATACACATTACCTAATTGGAAGTATTTAACTTCCATAATACACATTACCTAATTGGAAGTATTTAACTTTTATAATACACATTACCTAATTGGAAGTATTTAACTTTTATAATACGCATTACCTAATTGGAAGTATTTCACTTTTATAATACACATTACCTAATTGGAAGTATTTAACTTCCATAATACACATTACCTAACTGAAAGTATTAAACTTCCATAATACACATTACCTAATTGAAAATGATCATTTTATATCAGTATGGAATTAGATAACACAAAATGTGTAGAGGAAAAAATTATGCTATTTTACTCAAAAAAAAAAAAAAAAACAGGAATTACAACATTTTTTGAGACTATGTTTAGTAAATTTATCATTTAGTTACTTGTATCGTAAAAATTCTTCAATCACTTGTACGCTTTATAACTGTTAATAGTAGATACACATTTCTATTTGGGCCAACCGATGGCTGAGTGATTAGCGTGCCTGTGTCCCGGGTTCGAATCCAGGTTCGAGCATGGGTGTTATTTTCTCTCTGTGTTTCTCTGTCCTTTCTTTTAAAACTATGTATGAATGTGCCACATCCTATAAACAGTTTGTGGTGGTATGGCGTGGGTAATGCTACTCGCCTCCGTGACTTGGTTCACAGGTGCCCACTGGGTTATGTCAAATGAGTAACTGTTTCCAGCCTTATAGTTGCGAAGGGTTAGTCACCCAGTGACCGCCGTTATTAAAAAATTTCCATTTTAGAAAACATTTTAAACCAGAAAATAGCTCTACTACTGATTAATTTTTATTCATAAAATGTTTTATATTTTTAGAAATATAAATTCCAAAAATCTTTCAAGTAGCCTTCTCCTGTCACTATAGTGATACGTATACATATATATAAGTACAATATTATGATTATACTTTGAAATATATATTTTTAATAATAGCAAAAGTTATCCAAATAAAGAAGCTTTTTATAAAAATCTTAGTTTAGAAAGTGTACTATTTTCTGAGTAAATAAGTCTAATTTTAAGACATGAATTCATTCATTTCTTACAACAATTGGTACTTATAATTTACCAAGATTAGAGAGAGAGCATTTTCAAATCTCTAAAAACATCAGCACATAAAAAGGGGTAAATAGAAACTTTTGAGCAAAACACTAAAATGCTGACCAAATATTCGCAGAGCTTATGTAATGTTAAGATAGAGAAGCTAACTCTTTTGTTTGACAGCGAAATTTATAAAGCTAGTTTAATCAATATATTAGTTTAAATACAACCTCTCATAACTGAAAACTTTCATTCAGATTTTGATAAGATTCGTAGCTTAAAGTACATTACATTGAGTATCACATAAATACATGAATGCGCAATTGTTATTGTAAATTTTAAGGTATAAATTAAGAAAAAACACTTTATTGCTTAAAAAGTATAAGACAACTTTTTATATTTGAATTTAAAATTTCATTATATAGGAATTTCCTAGCTCAAATAATAAGTATATTTCTCAAG
>CM075860.1:48407202-48579702 GCA_037975125.1 Latrodectus hesperus
TATATATATATATATATATATATATATATATATATATATATATATATATATAAGTCACTTTCTTTTGAAATGTATACCTTCTATATTTACACAGTGATACATTTAGCGAGAGTATAGATACATTATATATATATCTATGTATAATGGGCTATTTTTTTTCTTATCGTATGCCTCCTAAACGATAATGGCGCCATAAAAATAACTCCCAGAGCCTCTTTATTCAGAAGTTGATGAAAACTTACTCTATCTAGGACATTGACATGTGAATCTACCACAAAGCGCGGTAAAATGACTCCGACTCCCGATATTTTTATTTCTCTCAGGAAAAATCTTTTCCCATTTTTTCTTTTTTTATCTTTTGTATCCGTTTGAGTCATAATGGGAAGTGAGATTGGCTGAAGAGATGAGGATTCATGGATGTGGGGTATCCTTTTGAATTTCGCTTTTTCTTATGGCAACCCTTGTGTCGCGAACTCTAAAGCAACAAGCAAGTTTATCTTAAACAAATGCCGAGTTTGTAAAGAGTTATTAATAGATGTTGCTCCAGCGCTATAGAAATCAGGCTGTATTATTATAGCTGAAATGCTTCCTGTTTTGCCCTATGGGCTGTATGTTAAAATCCTTTTTCTTCATTTTTCATGTTTGTTTAACATCTAAATAATATATTAAGTACATAAGGAAAACTCTTGCTAGACAAAATTATTTATGTATCATAAATGTTGTACCAAGTCTTAAAACTTAATTATTTTTGGAAGCAAACAAGAACGTAATAACTTATTTTTGTCTTAAAAGTTTATTTCCTAATCTTCTGAATTCTAAGTTTAAATCCTAACCTCTGTCATCAAGTTTTGAAAGTATGCCATTAGATATTATTTTGATCAATCAGTTTCGTTTCTTCTTATTGTGTGCTTGGCTTTTAAATACAATAGATTGTTTCTGAAACTTCTTTATGAAAAATATTAAAAATTATTTTCCTCCCCTTTTTTAAAATGTTTTCGTAAAAAATATATGAGCTAATTGAATAACCGAATCAAACTAAGAAAAGCTGAAAATGAAGCAAGAAGATGACTTCTATTCGCTGATGCTTAACAAAAGCAAGTTTTAAAGATTCATGTTGAAGAGAAATTCTCATACATTTAATTTGGAAATTTCATGGATTGGGATAACTTTGGCGAAAAGCAAGGTTTATCATCGTTTAGATAAAGTCACTTAGTACCACAGAATATCTTGACAGGTTGAAATTAAAGTTCATTGGAAATATTATACCTTTGATATCTATATTTATACTATTCCTTTTTGGTTAAATTTTAATGCTCATAGCTCTGTGAGCTTTTAATAAATAAAACAAAATTACTTACTTGTTTAAAAAATAATTATTGCTTGTACTTAAAATGGTATTAAATTGATCAAAATATGAAGCACTGCAGAACCTAGTTATCGGACCATTTGCTAACCAATTTTATGTTTTTAAGCTTTTTAGAAAAGTTTTACGAGTTAACAGAATAAAAAGGAATCCAATTTAAAAGACTCTACATCAGAATTCAATAATTCAGAACTTTCTACAAAAAACCATCTTTATACTAAAAATATGTTTTAAAGATGTATTTAATCACAAGTGGAACCAATTTTGATTAAATAAACATTTTTTTAAAAAGATCTGAAATTCTATACACTTAAAGCTTCAACAATTCCTAACCACCAGCAGGATGCAGTTAAAAACTGCCTTGAAATTTATTCTAAATTAAATTTTTAGCTTAGAGCAAAATTCAAAGGCTTTACTTTGAGATAAAAAAAAAACGAAAATAATAGAGAAAGAAAGAATAACCCATGAAAAATCTATTTTATGAAAGATTTAATCCTCTAAATTATTTTACAAGCATTTTAAAACTTATTCCATCAAGTTTGGACTTTTAATAGTACAATTAAGGTTATGGACTTTTGGTGTTTTGATAATGCGACATTTTTAGTTGCAGGTAGACACCTAATCGAATACGAATTACTGAAGCTTGGCTGTAATTATCAATTCAAGTGAGAATATTTCTTTCGAAAGAAAGAAATATCCTGTTCAAATAAACTGCATCTTGCAAAATAAACTGTACTATAACAAAGAAAAGGAAAGATATGATAAAATTTATAATTTTTCGAAACCTCTTTCACCTTTGAATTTCGCAACTTGGTAAGTTGTTGTGCTTCATGTCTTAGATCATCTTAGTAAAGAAAAATTATTAAGATATAGTACTAATAAAATATATAAGGTACTTAAAAATAATTTATTGAGCAATAAAGAGGTTAAAATTGAATAACTGTCAGCTTAGAGCGATGCATGGCAAAATAATTTATTCACGAAAGTGCATAATGTAGGTGGAATAATCAATACAACCATCTGAAACTCGCCAAAGAGAAACTTTATCAAGTTCTTACCAGATTTCCTTCTAAAGTATAATTTATACTCAGATTTAAATGAATTAGGACGGACATAATGTCAGAACACTATTATGAGCATGCAAATGTGTATCAGTAAAGGATTATATTTATTATTTAAGACCTGGCTTCCTTTTCTCCAGATTTACTTTTATTAAGCTGAAACGAATTCTCTTATTTGATTAACGATATTTCCGTAAAAGATAGTTTCGAAAATGTCAGTTTACCTTTATAAATTATCACCATAAATATTATTTACTTATTTTAAATCATTTAAATCACATTAATAATCATAATCACAAATCATGATAATTAATAAAAGTAATTTAAATTTCATAAATCATTTATGTAATAAAATTCAATTGAATGGAGAATTATTAAGAAAGCCATGAAACAAAAAAATGAGAATAAATAAAACTTTTAAATTATATTTTAAGAACAAGTTTTTTATCTGAAATTGAGAAAATATTTTAATTAAATCGTAATGTACCAAAAATTTATCACTATTTTTATAAGATGGAGAAAATTAAGAAAAACTGTGTCGAAAATTATTACATTCAAATACAAGAAGAAAGGTGAAATTGCATTTTTAAGAGCGAAATTATTGATTAATTTGATGCAAGTTTGTCATTCAATAATGAATCTATAAGTGCTTTTTTTTATAATATTTTAAATTTGAAATCGAAACTATAGAGAAATAATTTAAGATTTCAGAATGAAAAAAAATCATCAATTTTGCATTTATTTTTATTACAAATGATAAACTTGAGGAAAATTGCGAAAAAAAAATTCAGCAAATTTCTTGAATAAAATAATGAAAGAATCGAACGTAAATTTTAACAAAAAAACTAAGCCAGGGATTTAGTGTTATTCTTATATTCAAAATAAAATAAGATAAACATGATTATCTTTAAATGAAATATGAAACCCTTAAATAAATGGCTTTTATCAAAACAAAAAACTTATTTTCTCAGACAGAAAAGCTATAAGACAAAAATAAAATACTTGTTCTCATTGTGGGAAATAAAATATTAGCACTATGAAAATTCAATTTTTAGAACGGAAAAATTGGCTTACTAAAGTTATAAAAGTTCTAGACGATATGCATAGCAATTTATATAAATAAATTTGCTGAATTCTATTACATTTTAGAAAAGAGTGCTCGAGTTTTTCGTAATTTTAAATTTATTCTATTCTTTGGAAGTCTAAATATTACTTAAAATTCAAATAAAATATCTTCCGTTTAATACAATTTTATTTTTTACCGCCTCAGAATAAATATTTTTCGCAAGCTTTATCTAAAATTTCATTAGTTTTTATTCAAAGTTTCTTTATTCACTCACACACACAGTAAATTTTGTTTTTGATGCGCTTGAGAAGAATTACCATCTCAGATTTTGATACTTAAATAAAAATTTTAAGAAATAACTCATAGCTGTTAATTATCTTTGAAGACTATGTCACGTTTTTGTTATAGTTAACAAATTAAATAAGCTTTGACCAATGATTTTTCTTCAAGACCATTTTGATATTGTTTCAAGTTCATTTAAAAAAACTGTAACTTTTATATGAGCATGTACATAAGGACCAATGCCAAGGCAAATTTTATTTAAAATATTCTTCATAAGAGTTAAAGACAATAATTTGAAAAGTTGAACTCATTTGATTTCAATTCTTAAAGGATTTGTAATAACAAATCATTTGTGTTTTTAACTTAGATAATTTTAAACCAGGAAATAAAAATTTTTGTAAAAATAATTGTAACAGCTTGCAGTTTAAAAGCTCAAAGAATGGACAATGTTTTGTAACTGTACCGTTTATATAGAACTACACAATGCGCTATTTGCAATAGTTTATATTCGCAAAAATTACGTTTGTCTAGAGCTTCAATTAACCAAATAAGATACCAACATATTGTGACGTGATATCTTCTATCCAATCTTAAATGAAATGTAAAAGTGAATGTTTTCTTTATAACACACGGAATATTCTGTATCTTTGTATTTAAAACACACCCAACTATACAATGGATAATTATCTTTATGCGGTTGATTATTTGGAACTTTGTTTGGGCAAAATGTTTCCTTACTTAGTGGGGAAACATAAACATGAGTACATTAATCTATCAAGAGAACAATTGGTTAGAAAACATAACAAAATAAACTGAAGTTGCAATTCGTGCATATTAATCGTTACAAAGGTTCTGCAATGAGTAAATAGGTTCACAGCTGTTGGTCAAGAATGGGCGACATTGTTTTTAACTAGACGTGATTTGATTGACTATGCTAGAAACTGATAGAAAACGATATTATGAGCTCTAGTCTTCGTTCATTGTAAGCTAATTGCACTTCACCATCCGTGACGAACAAAATGCTTATCTATTTGCTTTAATAACCCTAATAATAGTTAAACTGATTTTAAATTTAACACTTATATTATGGACTGGTAAAAATGATTGCTTTACAGATCATTTACTATCCATAATCTAGGCGTTAAGTAATTTCACTATTTAAATTTTCTGCTTAAATATTATTTTCAACATTCCAAATTAAAATCTTAATTTCTTGAAATATACATGGTCGTTTCTCATTCTAATAAATCAACAAAATATATTTATTTGATATTTACGGGAACCTGAGAATAAAAAACGCTTTTATCGAGTAGAGTTGGTAATGAGTCGGATACCTTTTTCAAGCGGAAGCCGTTGTACGAACTGCATATGTTCAAATTATATATATTGTGATGAGTTGACATTAGTCTTATAGAGATCCATGTAATTATACCTAATAATATGGTATACCAGATGTAGCCTTACTTTTAACTCTTGATTAATTGTATATTCCTACACAATATGTTGCTAAAATTTAAAATACATTCATTCACACGAATAATATATTGTTGTGTTTGCTAACACATTTTATATTTTTTGAAAAGTGACAAAGTTTAATCTTTGATTTGTTTTTACAGTATTTATTTCATTTTGACATGTATATATAAATATGTAATGATTATTTATAAATTATAAATTTTTTATTTAAAATTTGCATAAGTATTTAAAATGTGTTTTATTATTTTAGATTTTGTTGTAACGAATGCTTATAAATGATAATTGTTGTGTGTATGCACAATAAATACTTGTATTATTATTAAACTTTTTAAAGTATTTATATTAAAATATTTGCAGAGAATACAATGAAAAGTGCAGAAGCGAGGCATTTTCTACAGAATTCTGAACCCCCCAAATGAATTTATCTATTTTTGCCTTACTGCTTCTCATCGCCAACTCAGCGGAAAGATTGTTATAAGCAGGGCCTATCTTTGATGAACAGAACCGACCAAATATACCAAATTCTAGCACGCACTAGTCATTTCTTCGTTTCACCGACGGAGAAGCCCATTTTTTCTAAACTAAAACCATTCTTTTACTTCCTCCCTTCACTTCATTTCATCTAGTGCGCAGGTAAAGATGGAGAACGGGAAACTTTATCGTCTGGGTACTTTTTTTTCTATTTTCCACATTTCTCTGGGAATAATACTTTCCTATCTCTCATCACCCCTGGGCTCGTGAGAAGAGTTGAGTTGATTTTCAGCAACAGAAGTTGAAGGGATTTCGGGAGATAAGAATTTCGGTACATTTGACTTTTGCGAAATGGAACAATTTTTACTATGGAATTCGCTACGCTCCATGGACTAAATGTTTACCAATTAATCCATGCGATGGAGTTATTTAAAATTTCATGTGATAAATTGAAGAAAAATAATTTAAAAAGCATGTTCTCGACCAATTGTTCCAGCTCTTATTTAATATTTCAGTTTGACATAAATAATTTTTCTTCAATTTTTTAGGTTTCGAAAGACAATATACTATAAAAACTCACTAATAATCAGTACATATGAAGTAATGATGTATTTTCCATTTACCAAATGGAAAATATATTTTTTATTTTATTTTTTTGGGGGGGGAATGGTGAATGGCGTTTCTTTTGTAATAAATTATGCTGCATGACCGTTTACTGTCAATTTTTCTTAGAAAATGAACTAATTCAATCAAAATCTATGATTTATAGATTTTAATCATTCCAGAATTTAATGAGCAAAACTTCCAATTTGTTAAAACTGAAGCTCAAAAAGTTTGACACTCAGCTACTAGTTAGGATTTATTACTGAGAAATGTTTCGCGTGATAGGTAAAATCTCCCCCAATCAATTCAAAAAGTAATGGGAACAAAGCAGAGTTGCATAAAAATTCCCGCATTCTTAACCATTTTGAGACTAAAGTATATAATATTACAATTAGAGACCATTATCTTAACAATATAAAGAAATAAATATATTGTTACAGATCATGGAAGTATGTTATGATTTTGTAATAATGATTTGTTCTTTTTTCGTAATACAGTGTGCGATCGGTTAACAAACAGTTCGCACTGCGAACTACGAACACTTTCACGAAAGATTTTTGTGTTCGGACAACGAACACATATTCGGATAACGAACAAAAACAAATTCTAACGAACACTTCTTGGCTCTCGGAGCATGATGTGCAGGGCTGCTAAACCCACCGGACGAAAAATCGTTTTTCATCTCTCTTGTATTCTGTTGCTTGCTTATAAAATTTCAAAGTTTTATACTGGAAAAAAATCTCTCATTAGAATATTTATAGCCAAAGAAGACCATCATTTTCGGTTTGATATCATTTTTAAGTACCCACACCCTCTTGTTCCTTCGTTGAAGAAGTGGGAGGATGTCCGAGCAATGGTCTTAGAATGGCACCCAAACCAAGCTGATATCAGTAAAGTTAAAGATCTTTACAACAACAATGATACTAACCACTTCCGGAAAGTCTTAAAAAAGAGAGAAAAACAAACGACATTGGACATGTTCTTTAATGACACATAAACAAAAAATGAAAGGACTGATTAATACGCAAGACTATATGTATTATTTATTTAATAAGAAATTAGATTTATTTTCTCATTTTAAATTTTAGGTTTGCTGGAACGAATTAATCAATTTCAGAAAAAAAAACTCTATGCTAAATCAGTGATCAGTTAACGAACAATTCGGACAGCAAACATTGTCTTGTAACGGACCAATGTATAAGATCTCATCTTCTAACATTTTAATATAACGTTCATAATCTTAACTAGTAGATGACATGACTATATATTAAATAGTTATGATAAAATATTTCAATTCAATTTCATGAGAGTTGGGGTTCTAAATATCTTGAAAAAAGAACATGAATATAATCAACAGTTAACAAAGCCATCCAATAACTTCTGTTTCTCAGTGGTCATTCAATGCACATGAGGACTAATTAGGCTGGAACTTATCGTTCAACGTGGATTTCGATCCTACAAAAAGAAAAAGTAAAATGTGAGGTTTGCTTACGCTTTATAATCATGTTTTATACACGAGGATTAATTAGAATGGGACCTACAAATAATGTTTTAAAAAAGTAATAACATTGTGGGTTTTTATGTTTTTCTAAACTATGTTTTTTAGGTAATTGTATAAGAGACGAATATATTTTGCATTTTTGATTTCGCTAAGCTATTCTTACATCAGCCATATATCATTGCCATTTATAATTATATGAACAATAATGCATATCAACCCCACATTGCCTTGAAATAAACTTTATTTAACAATAGGAAAAATATTTGGAGGCAGTTTAGGCTATCGTACCAATGCCAAAATATTTTTTGTGATTTGATATTCAGAAAAATAGAACAAATATGCTGACTACATTTTTGGTAGTAATAGTTTTTGTTCATTTTCAAATTCCTTCCATTCTAGAAAATTTTGATTTTTTTATGCAATTTTTTTTTCAGCTTGAAATCGAATCAGCTCTCCTTCTCAAAATGTATTTTTAAAGTGCCAAATGAATTGAATAAACTTTTTCCCATTTTTCATTAAATATCTGATTATTTTATTTTTAAATATAATTGATCATATTGCCTATTATTATCATAAATGTAACGATTGTCTTATCAGAGGTGAGAGTTCTAATTTATTGAATTATTACTAATTATATTACTAATTTTTAAATTTACTAACTTAAAATAACTTATTTATTTTAAAATTTGGTCAATTTTTTAAAATAAATTAGTAACTGCAGTAGTATACCTCTCAACTACTGAAGAATCATATTTTATTATCTAAATATCTTATATTTCATGATCAGGAAAACAGATATCGGCACTGTAAACCTTGGGTTGTCATGCCACAGGATTAGATTTTAAATATCTTAAAAAAATGTTGTCTATCATTTCATAAAGTATTAACCCTTACAAATTTCCTATTTTGTAAAAAAAAAAAAAATATTCGTATCAAAATTAATTCCATCCACAAAAAAATAAATTTCAAACGTTACATCATAAATTAATATTTTCATCACTCTCAATTTTCGTATAATTTTTAAAACAAAAGGCATAATTATCTAAAATATGTATTGTCTAAATAGTTTCACAACTTCTGATTATTATTAAATTCCATCATTTTCATTAAAGATTTCGAATACATATAATTTTTGAAAAAATGTCAATAGTATAACTTTAACCAGATAATTAAACTAGAATATAAAAAAATGGTTTTGAAGTAAACAGTTGAGATGTCATAGAAATCAAATATAAAGTTTCTCTATTAATAAAATATCTATTTCTCACCACTTCTTCAGATAAACAAAGCAAATTCCAAATATTGAGGTCATCTGCGTAACCGCTGTAAATAAGATATCGTGAGATGTGTTGAATAATGTAAAGATAAATATTATGGTTATAAAATGGAATAAGGTTATGATTTATGAATATTTAACTTTAAGATACTTTAAATATACACTGTAGCAACTGAATTCTCTAAATAACTTTGTGATAATCCCAAACAGGAAAAATCATATTTTGATAATTTTAAAATAATAGAGACAAAAAATCATGTAGAAAAAAAAGTTACCGGCGATATTTAGATTTGTTGATAAGTTTTAATAATGTATATAATAATGTTTAATATTGTATATAATGTATTTCAATGTATATTTATTAAATTACTGTATTATTTTATTCGTTTCTAAGAAAAATAATAGTTGAAATAAATGAATTCGATTGTATTTAACACTGATTTTGTAATACACCGAAAGGAGTACATATTTTCTACTACCTTAAATATTGTTTCGATTTATATGTACTGTAATAAAATTTACTACGATATATGAAAAGTTAGCTGTCGCTTTTGATTTATTTGTTGTAATTCTCTTTTTCTTGCCGATTATTATGATCAAGCAAAAATTTTATTCTATTTCCCCGGAGAATATTTTGCCCTGTTGACATTTTTGGTAACAATTCACTGAAAGCAGATAAATTGATTTGTTAACAATATCAACTGCCGCCCAACTTGTCTAGTGGTCAGCGTGTCTGACTGCGGATAGGAAGGTCCTGGGTTCGAATCCCGGTTCGGGCATGGATGTACTTTTCTCTCTCTATCTATCCTGTCTTTGTCCTTTCCTTGTATGAATGTGGAGTGAATAGTTGCCTATCCTATAAACGGGTCCCTATGGCATGCGTGTACTGAGGAAGTCGGACTCCACACCAAAATATGATTCAGTTGGAAAAGTAGAGCAGCGCACCCCATATTGTCAGATTGTTGGCTGGCACACGACAACAACAACAATATCAACTAACAATTCGACCAGTAATTGCTATCATAAAACATAGTAATTGTTAGTTGAAAAAATTTATTTTCAAGGCACAAATATTTTTTCATTGTTTAAAATGTTTGTAAAAGGTAAAAAATTAAAAATTATAATAGTAAAACCAGTAGTTTAAGATATTTTATTTAACTTACTAGTAACATTTGATGACAATATCACTTAATTTGATAATGTGACCAAATGTTATCACACACATTAGGTAATAATGTCACCACAAATGTGTTTCCGAAATAGCATTTGGCGTCATATCAACAAGATTACAATAGCCAGGCTAGCGAAATGGATAAGTACCATGCTAAATTTGCGATAGACATCGACTTTAAAATGTAAAAACACCCACTGAGCAAAGAGCAATCAAAGTACTTTCACTAATACGAATTTTTTATTTTATGTATTTTTGATTCAGTATTTTTAGAGCTTGAGAAAACAATGCTTGAATCAGAATTATATATATATATATATATATATATATATATATATATATATATATATATATATATATATATATATATATATATATATATATATATATATATATATATATATATATATATATATATATATATATATATATATATATATTGATAAGAACTTTTGGCATCAAAATACAGTATTAATTTAGTTGTAAAGTCACATTTTAAATTAGGACCTATAATTGTAATAGAAACGAAAGAAAGCCTTCGTTTTAAGAAATTTTGGAATAATGAGAAATGAATCTTTTATTTTTTCTTTCTGCGTGTTCTTCTATTATGTAGACGCTTGGATGCTACTGGATTTCTTCTCTTTTAGCACCTGAATAAAGCCCATTATTCATGAAAAATCCTCCATCACAATCCACTGTGGATACTAAAAATAGGCTCTCAGATGTAAGCTACATTCTTTCTGATGCCAACATTTCCAATGAATACATTTTTCATCTGCATATTTGTTCATTAACTACAATTTTCAATGCACTCCAAACATACCATCGCTTTGCAAACAGTAATAAAATTATACTGAAAAGAAATTTATATTAGTTGCTACTTTCGTAATTTTTCCTTAATTCCAAATTTCATTTTATAAGATAAGAATGTTGAAAAGGCTTAATGTATGTTCCCAAATAATTGGTACATAAATTAAGTAAACTGTCAACCGAACTTTTATCACTCTGATCTTCGGTTCAACAGCTTGTGGGTTAGAATTTTGCCATAAGTATGGGTGTCGCATATCTAAGGCAGGGCATGGGTATTACGGCATCTTGGAATCCACTTTAAACTGTAGTTTGTAGTCTATTTAGACTTCGTGTACAAAATCTGACTATTAAACTATACACAAATTAAAAATTAAATTAAGTAATGTACGAGGTGTGGCTATTTAATAACGAGACTGACGCTGCGGCGGCAAAAGTGCGCATGCGTAGTCCGCCATTGACTGTCAGCTGTTTAGTGTGGTGAAGCTTTCTCTTCAAAATGTCCCAAGCCTCATTTGCGTAAGTAACAGTTTAGTCGCGAACTTTCATTTTCGTTAACATTGTTATTTTATTTTGGCAAAAAAATGGTTAGCGTAATAATAGAGCAACGAATTGTTGTTAAATTTCACTTCAAACTTGGAAAAACCGGTACTGGAACTTATAATTTACTGAAAGCGCTGTACGCAAGTGAATGTTTATCCCGTGCACGAGTTTTTGAATGTTTCAAACGTTTTAAAGATGGCCGACAAGAGGTTAATGATCTGCGGCCAGGTCGCCCTTCAACGTCAAAAACGGATGAAAATGTCGAAAAGTTGCTAGTTTGATCTGGTCTGATCGTCGATTGAGTTATCGTGCAATAGCTGAACTGTAAATATTAAAGAATGTCGCAATTACAGACAGTTTGAAACATGAAAAAACTGCGCCAAAAATGCCAAAAATTCTCACGTTTGGAACAACAAGCAACTCGCAAAAACTAGCCAAACACAGCATCCCACTGTTAGAGCATCCACCTTACTTCGCCAGACCTGGCACCATATGACTTCTATCTGTTCCCTAATGTGAAATCTGCATTAAAAGTGAATAATATTTGAGTCCATGGAAGCTGAAAGAAAGCGGCAAGAGTGTCGAAGGAGTTGACAAAAGATGACTGAAAAGCACTGTTTCCAATGGAACCTGCATGGAGCGTTGCAGGGATAGAGAAGCGGTGTACATTGAAGGCGATAATAATAAATAATTATGTATAAAATAAGAATAAAACTTTTTACAACGACAGTCTCGTTATTTAATAGCCACACCTCGTAAAAACAAATACCAATTCGTAATTTATTGGTCAGCATTCCTTATTATCTCTCCTTTACTCTGATTTCAAAGAAGCAAAAAATTAATAATCAATCATTAATTAAAAGAAGAATCTCTTATCGTTAAAGGAAGCAAATAATAAAGCATTTTAGTAATCAAATGAAGAAAGGAAACATTTTGATTTGTACTCATTAATAAATTATAAATTAAATACTTTAGCTAAAAAAGTAATATATATTTAAAGCTGTATTTTCATGACGTGGTTGTAATAAACATTCTCTAAATAAGTCGTATATTATACAAGCAAAATTTTTAATATTACTGAGTATAATTACTAATTTAAAGTACCTAGAGTTGGTTGCTCAGCAGAAAAAGCACCCACAAGTGACCACAGCTTGACATTTGCTTAGTCTAATGGGAATTTTTTTCTTTGCGTGAATTATTGATGAGAGATTTCTTTTTAACTCTTCTTCATTACTTTTCAGCTAAAGTAAACTTTCGGAGTTCGTAGCATCCCTTAAATTATATTAAGATATTCATAAATCCTTGTTTAACTTTCCAACTAAAAAGTTTTTGTTTTCCTGAAAGATGAATTTTTTGAAAAGTTTTGAAATAATTAGAAATACATTAAATTATAAATCAATTTAGTAAAAAATTTAACAGTAAAAAGAAAATTTTAGTTTTTTTTTTCCTTTTTCGTGATATTTTCTGATTTTAATGAAAATTAAGTATTCCTTTTAAGGAATGATTTCGATGTTTAGTTCAAGTAAGAAAAATGCTTAAAAAAAGTTAAATTATTATATTCATTACATAACTTAAAAATGCATGCACTTATAATAATTTTATAAATTATTCAAATAAATAGTGTGCGTAATTGTTTGAAATGGAAAGCACAAAAAATTACAGGTATTTGAATCTTAATAATGATAACTTCTAACTGTAGTTGCTTTCTAAAATATACGATCTTCTTGTAATTATAAAACATTTAAGTGAGAAAAATTCTGCCAAAAATCAATGAGACTGTGTAATATATAAGATTAAATGTTTAAAGAATTAATTACGTATTTTTCCAAATAAAAATGCCATTAAAATTAGAAAGCGATTCATCATTATCATGATAATTTAAATTATTTGTAGATGCACAATTCGAGATGTAAAATTGTTAAAAGTTAATGTTTAGTCCTTAACGTAAATAATACTTATGATTTTCAAAAAATTCACTCGAAAATTATATTTAATAAAAACATAGGCTCATATTGTGAAAATATACCAAAACCATTAGTCAAAACCACTTTCCAATTAAAATTCCCCTATTAAAATATAATAATTATATAGAAAATATATTTAAAAAAATGCAATATGACGATTACGTGCAGAACAATTTGAGAAAAGATTTTTACAAGTATTTCATATAGTTCCATATGTAGACTCTATACCTTATATATTATTCTTATAATTGTATAAGATACATAAAAAAGGTTAAAAAATATATAGCTTAAGTTGACAGTGTAGAAAAAGGAATAAATTAAAACTAATACTTCCTTTTTTGCATCCTATGAATTAAGTTATTCTGAACTAGTTTCTTAGTAATCGTTTAATTTAAATCAAACGATTAATTATTGTATTTAAAAGAAATAAAAATACTGTCTAAAATCAGAAAATTCAATGCTTCTCGAGTTGGTATATCTTTTCACATGACAATACATTTTTAATTATATATATATATATATATATATATATATATATATATATATATATATATATATATATATATATATATATATATATATATATATATATATATATATATATATATATATATACCATTGTAATCGATATGCAAGATTTAGGATTTATTATCTCTGAAGTAGCAGTAAAATCGGGGTTTTTGCATAGGACTATACTGTGAATATGAATTATCCGGTAAATCATCAATTCTAAGAAACACTTCCGAACAAATCTAAGATCTTATGGACACCTAATGAGAATCCTTAAAGTGGATAGACATAAAACGCCTCCTGGAATTGCTGCAGTTCTTGATGCTGGGACAACGTGCAGTGTCAGCTCTGTTTAAGAATTATTTCGCATAATTGGCTCTTCAGAGCTCAGAAATGCTGTTGTTGATTGCATGACACAGAGCTTTCTTTACGAATCAATTTTGTGGTGTTAAAAGTATTAAATAGATCATATCAATCATGGCTTAAACGTTGTGAAGCAATAAAAAAAGCCATTGTATGACTTTTTTGAAAACAAATTGGAACAGTTGTAAAACTTCGCTTTTGAGACCTTAATGAAATTGTATTATAGTTTTAGCATTTAAAGCATAGAAATGATCAAATATGAGAATCGTTCAAAACTAGATAAAAATGATGTGTGGATAGATTAAACAATTGTATATATATAACATAAGAATAGATATAGAAAGAGATTTTTATAGGCTACTATTAGTTCAAATTTGTAAATAAAAATATTCATAGGAAAATGATAGAAAACAATTTTTTTATATTCTAATGTACTTGGAACATAGCCTAAAATAAATGACTCTATAATATTTTGAACTTAAGATACTTAATAATATAAAATAGTTCTAGACACAAGAAATCACAAAGAGAGAGGATAATTTTACCAAGACACTTTTCATTAAAAACTAAATGAATTAAGTATCAGCGCATAAAAGTAAATAATTTGCTTTTAATAAATTGATATATTAAAGCTGAAAATAGTTTATCAGAAGCAAATTATTTGCTATAAAATTCACAAAAATGTGAGTATAAAAATCTTCAAAATTCACGGATTGAAAATTTTGGAAGAATGAGAACAGAACAGTCTATCTCTCTTGATTCTACAATCTATCTATCTTGAATCCACAGTTTATCTATCTTGATTCTACATCTATCTATTTTGATTCTACAGTCGAACTATCTTGACTCTACAGTTTATCTAGATCATGTCTTGATATGTCAGGAGATTTTAGTAGTCAATTTGCAGAACACAATTGAAATATTCAAAGATATTCGCATGGGTTAGAAGAGAATCTCTCTTCATTCTCTGATAAAACAACAAACAAACATTGGAAACCCTATTACTTCCACTCATCTTTCAGAACATTGCATATGTGTGTTTTACAGTTTATATAATAACAAGAGTTAAATAGCAATACGTTACGTCACTATTTTTACGAAGATGACGATCCAATTACACTGTTAATTCATAACAGACTTCTCCAGATCTTCAGTTTTATCAGACATTATTCATTATCAAGAGTAAATTTAGTGTCAGAGTAGAAAAAATAGTTATTTTATTTTGGCTGAAATGTATATCAATGGAATAACTGAACGCATACAATTTCTATGTGATTTTTTAACACTACAGAAAAATTGGATGTTATCAATAAATTCATAGATATATATATATATTGAAATAAACAAATGAATTTGTTTTGTAAAAATTTTTAACAATGGAAATTTTTATCAGAAAAAGAAAGTATTTTTAATATTTTAGTGTATTACATGTATTCTAAAATGAATTTTTATAATAACAGATTTTAATAAAGAATCAAAATTATGGTTTCTATCTAACTTGAAAATTCTCTACAATTAAAACCACATTTCATATATTTTCTTTAGAACAGATAAATATTGCAAGTAATTTGATTAAAAATATTTTTACACAAATGTTTCTTTTTGACGTTTTAATCTAATCTAAAAATAGCAATAATGGAATTTAAACTCGGTTAATTAAAACGTTTACAGAAAATTCTTTAAAAAACAAACTGCACAGCAAAATTTAAAAGAAATGTTGATTTTTGCTCTTCTTATTAGTTCAGTATGTACAGCATGACAGCTCAAATTGGGAGACGACATTCAGAAAAAAAGTGGAAAAAAATACAAAAAGCAATATAAAAAAGATTTAATTACTTTATCTCTACTGAAAAATGTGTTCCAGGATTTAATTAAAGTAATTAACAAATTAATCTCTTCAGAAAACTTTGTCTAGTCTTTTCAGAGTGTTGAGAAATCTATCAAAGGTGTCTAAATTTTTGCATTCCAGATTAGCAAAACATAAAAAGAAAGAAATATACGACAAAAAAGAGAAAAATACACTGCATTACAGAAGTAAAAAAAATAATCAAGATTCCATTGGAAAACTAATTGTTTCTACAAATTTGTTTTGCTGATATATCTTAGATAAATTAGAAATTAAAATAAGAATTATAACAAGATTGAATAAAACAATAAAATTATAATGGGATGATAAGAAAACAGGATTAAATAGAAGAAAATATTGGGAAATTTACAAATTTTAGCATTTTAATTGAAAAATTTTAGAGATAATTTAGAATAAAATGAACATAATTAAAATTTTTATTTTCTACAAAACCTTGGGAACTAATAGTAAGTTCTATTGTAACTATTTTTGTAATACATTAGATTTTAAAATATAAGGAAAATAAATTTTTCATTTGTATTAATTATTTATAAGTTTATTTCCATAATTCATGGGCCAGGTGTACATAGATTATTCATTAGAATATATTCAGAACTTACGATTATAAATCGACCTAATATTCTGTTTCCCCCATAGAACCATATATATATTGGCGATTATTGAGACATCCAAGTCTTTGAAATTAAAAATTTATTAATATAATGTAATATTTTTTAAATTTTAATATTAAACAGTAACATTATTTACGATTCTTATAATTTCTTTTAACATTAAAAGGAAATCTAGTTCATTATCATTGTTAAAATATTCTTATCAGTAGGCAAATTGCAAAAATATTATTTCCAACTTATTAGGATTCAGTAACACTTAGTATGCTTTTTTTCATGATATGCGATATTAATATTAATTATAAAGCTATATCGGAATTGCTGGGTTCAACTTTCAAATGCCTCTAAAGACTCATCGAGTGCATGCGATTTATGTGCTCGTTAAATCTGTGGAAGAAGTCTTGAGGTCGGTGGTTGAGCAGTTACCATGGGTGTAATGGTCTGGAGAAAACTTCTTCCGCATCGAGATCAATGTAAAATTGAGGAAGTGGATTTTCTGGTGGTGCCATCTATCAGAGGAGTTTAGAGCAATGTCGTACTTTCACCTTCGTGATGCTCTGGTCAAACGAAAGACGCACCCTAATGACTTAAATTCGCTCAGCCAATCTCAATCGATTGATACCTCCATCATATATTTACTCATAATTGAATTGAATTAATTTATGTATTGTATGACACCACCATACAATTGATAACTGGTTAAATTCCTTTGAATAGAGACTAAAACTAAAATATTAAAACCTTAAAAACTGTGATGATAAATACATCATTACTAATTGCATAAGAAGCATAATGGTTATTAAAAACATTACAAATCTATAATGATGCTATTAAGACTACTGATGTTTGAAACTGAATAAAAACCCTATAAATCAAATAAAAGCATTCACTTTTAATTCCGGATATCACTTATAACAACGTAAACTTTGTAATTTTCAATATTTCCTGGAAAGATTAGATTTAGAATTTGAAGCGTCTTATTTTACAGTTAGAAGCGATTCAAACTTTTTACTAAACATTTTATAAAATTTTGATGTTTTGTACTCGGTAATCCAAATGGAAAACAGTGGAAAATATATTCTAGGTCAATTTTTCGCAAAATTGTTTTCAAAAAGTTATTAAAATCCAAATTAATATTTATGAAAATTCTTCCTATGAATTTACGTAAAATTTCTCTACATAATTAAGAAAAATATAGGTTCAATGTGCTCTAATACGAAAGACATATTTGTACTTTTATTCTTCCTTAAAAAATAGAAAACCATATATCATGAAAAAATGGTTCAACTGAAAGATCCCGTTTTCCCTGCCGTTTCTGTAATTGCATTTTGATGCTTACAATTCAATAATGATACACAGGACGTAATATTCCATTGTCAAAAAATGAGATTCTGACAAAAAGTGGAAAAAAGGCATTTTTCAAATGACTCACTTTCAAGATGAGTGGTATTACAAATAATTCACTCTTTCAACAAACATTATGTTATCAAAACTGTTATAAATCCTTAAAGCTTACTGTATATATTCAGATATAGTTTAAACAATTCAATCAAATGTATATATTGTTACGATTCATTCTCTTAGAGGCTTTTAAAGCATGCATGTTGAATAATAAATGTAAAATTATGTATGCATATAAAGGTTTACTAGAAGGTTTTTCTAGAAGGTCTGGACTCCGTCATGATGCTTCTAAAAAGATATCTGGATCTTTTCTGATAGTAGAAGTGCTATTCAGCATTTGGCCGATTGGCATCATGTGAGGGATAGTACTAGTGCAGACATCATCAGGAAACTAAAACATCTTTCCTATGGTCATCATGTCCACTTTCAGTGGGTTCCGTCCCATGTGGATGTTGCTGGTAATGAAATTGAGGACAGTTTGGCTAGAGCCGGTGCTAGCGATTTCACCACACTTGCCGCTTCTCTTACTCATATGGAGCTTTTTTTTCTAAATTTAGGGCAACTACCATGGCTACCTGGATTGACCCACCTGTGCATCCTTGGTACCAGGTGATGTGTTTTGGTGGCTCCTTGGCTCGGGGCTGCGGTAAAAGCGATCAAATTGCATTTGCCCGTTTTCTTAGCGGCCATCTTCTTTCCATGACTTTCGTAGGTGGTAACAAACATTTCGAGACCTGCACTAAGTGTTCTTCGGCTCAAGCCTCTCCTGACCACTTTTTGTCTTGTTTAGGGCTTACAAAGAAAGACCTGATTCGGGATCCTCTTCTGGTGCTTGACTTTTTTAGGGTGAATGGACTCATGGACCTGATCTAGCTTTGCTGATCACGGGGATTGAAAACAACAACAACAAAAATTAACAAGGTTTACATATATATTAACTTAAATTTGGGAAAAAGTTATGAAAGAATGAATGTTTCAGATGAAAATTTCAGTTAATATAAATCATAGTGTATTATATAACTGATTAAAGTTTTAAAGTCGTAAGCATGCATAAGCTAAATAATGACATCCGAACCACAGGTGAAATAGTATAAATGGAGAACTGCACAGAAAATCTTATAAAGAAGACTGTTGTCTGTTTACGTGGGAGTTGAACAGTAATTGGGACCTAATTAACCCTCTCGGAAGAAAGAGGATGTCATTTAAAAAATGTGGAAATAAAATTGGGTAGAACCATGGATTTTATTAAAGTAGGATTTGTCTAACGTTCAATTGCAGCTTGTCTTTAACAGCGACACAGAGATGCAAGTTTAGAAGAAATACACCTATGAGAACCGGACAGTTCCTGTGCACCTGGGAGAAGATATTGCAACATGACGTCAATTTGGGATGATAGAGACCATAGTCTGATCGTAAATCTTCGTCTAGACGATTAATAGTCCATTTATCCACAGTTACAAGTGTCTGCGACGTCAGTTCATCGACGTCTACTACATCATATATTATATTCAAGAATCGATAACTATGGTTGTAGAGAATTCTTGAATATAAAGTGTGGTGCACAGTTTTCCAACACGCGTTTTTTTCTGACGAATCCCTGTTTAATTTATGGTACTTTGATGGCCGTATTCTTTTGATACACCCCTCTGCTTAATATTATCTTCTGGAACGAATTATCGAACGTTTTTGTAGAAGTTATGATCTGATAGTATGATTGTGTATGATGGATGATCTCAGCAGCCTGAAAATTGTGGTTACTCTTAACATCATGAAGCTGCATTAATGAAGTATACTATAATTAGAAGTCGTTCGTTTAATTCAAAAAATTATTGTAGCTATTTTTCAATATGCTAATATTTGTTATAAGAATGCTCAAGATATCTTTTTGATAAAACATGCATATCTTCTACCTTTGCTCGAATATATAATTTTTAAGCATGTGTAGCCTTTCTTTGGTTGGCGACTTGTTCTTGATTCACGTCTTATACATTCTAACAATGAATTTTGGATATGAATTCAAACATTGTAGTCTTCTTCGGTATACAGATGTTTAAAATCTGTTTGACTCTATGCAATGTAGTATAACAGTACTTATAGAAAAATATGCTATTTGCACCAAGCATAAATTTCGCACACTTTTATTACTTTATTTGGACATTTATTCAATTATTTGACTCAAAATTGCTTGGTTTGTATATTAAATTTCCTTTAATTCTTATGATTCTTTTCAGGGTGTTTTATTTTATAAATGGTGAAAAAAGTTTTAGTCAGATTTTAAATTTGATATGTCAATTTGAATCTGGTGTAAAATAAGTTTTAAAATATTACAAGCAATTTCCTATACCACCCCCAGTTTTAAAATGAATCGTTACCACGTGAAATACCGTCATTTATCAAAACATTAATTCTCTAATTTAAACTGAATCAAACATAAATTCCAGGATACCTCATTTTGCTAAATAATACAATGATATCATTTCCAAAATAAATTATTCACGAACATTTTATATAAACCTAAAAATAAATTAATCAATTAATTTTTTTCATAATTGATGAATCATGAATTAATGTAGAAAAATTGTTTGTATTTATTATTATCAACAACAAAAGTTGTTATGATAGGATTTCACGTGTATTTAATTATGTTAGTTTAGAAATAAACCCAATTAAACGGATCTTAAAATTCAGCAATCAAATTTCATTGTTTTTCAAAATAAACATGTAATTCCTATTTTTAATTAATTAAAGTCTCGTAAAAATTTAAAAATATTTTCAGTAACTCCCTGAACCAGCCCTAAGCTAAACACGACAAATATATTGATTTTTGCAATTATTTTCCAAAAGAACTGACAGCAGAGCGATTTATAATGTATTTCTAATTAATTAAAGAACTTAATTAGTTTTAACTATAAATTTTTAGTATGGAAGGAGGACCTTTATGAGTGTTATATTCTTTGACTGTTGGGAAAAACTTTTCTTTATGATAAAGACTTAAGTTTTCAGCTTTATATTGACATGAAAACTCCCATATGATGGAAATATTTCACACCGTTTCTTCCTTGAGGAGACAAAAGACTCGATGTATTGACTTCTTAATTCCCCTTTCTCGCCAAATTGAAAAATTAATCATGTTTCTGACAGCATAAATCGAGGGAGGCTTTTACCTTTAAAACAACACTGTGTGAGTGGGGCTTCTAGTATTAATTTGAGTTCAACATATTAAGTCCGCAGCCGCATTTTAGCTTATTAAAGGCAGGCAGCTTTCTTGGGCTTCTTCTGAAATTGATGGGACAGATATTGAAATTCCTTTGCTTCCAGAATTAAAGTAGTTATTTTTACAGTGAGATGCAAACTTTTCTCAGCATTTTATTGATGTTAGGGGTGTCTTTGCGACAAATAATGTGATTTTTAACATAATTTCAAATTAAAATTGACGTCTTCTTCATATTTCGATTCAATTATGACATGATTTAAAAAGTTCGAGAGTGTTAATATAAAATAGGAACACTTTTTCTCGATTTTTCTTTATAAGAAATATAATCATGTACGTAAATAATATATTTAAAATTCAAGTTAATAAAACCATTTTCCATTGTTGAATATTTATATTCGCAGCATAACTTATGTAGTATATTTTACATTTAACATTATAAAATTTAATTATTGAAAAAATAGCTTTAAAAAGTTATTATGTTATTATATATTTACTTTACTATCAAAATTCTAAGCAATATAAATTTTCATTAAACCTTTGAAAATAGGTTTCATGATTGGAATAATTGGATTATTCTTAAGTCATTCTTCAAACTATAGTTGCTATCTATTAAAAATAATGATTTAATAGGAAACATTATTGGAGCTTCACGTTTCTAAGTAAAATACCAATTTTTAAACTTTAAGAATTCTATGTTGCATAAAAATTCAACTCTATTTATTTTAAAACGATATTTTGTACATCGTATTATATTTTATTCATAACAGAATCTATATTTTTAGTTGCAATGAAATTATGAGACGAAGCTAGAATTTTTAATTAGCCTCTATCTATATTTCAATGTTGTGCTTCAGCAATTTTCAACAGTTCAGGAAAATATATTTCATAGCAAGCAATGGAGTAATTTTCATGCTTATTATGAAATATATTTTCCTTTCAAATACGTAAAATTTGCATCATTTAAGCGAATGATACAGATATGAAACTTATTGTATTGTACATTATTTTATCATCTGTATATAATAATTTTAGGTATTCAATATTGATATTTTATTCAGTTCATTTGCGTATTATTCATTTAGCCAACTATTGGAAATTATTCAATTTATTCAAACAATTTAAATATTACAATTTAAATTGGTATCTTTAGTTCAGACATTTCAAATTATAGGCCAAAAATAGTCTCAATAAGGTAACATTAAAATGTGTTAAGTTAATATAAATGTCTAATAAACCAACCTGTTAATTTTAATTCAATTTGCAGAAAATAGATATTTTAATACATATGTTATCGGTTTCATTCTATTTGTCAGATGACGAGTCAGTAGCTTAGGTGGGGAAGGAAGAAGTTCTTATAAATTTACTAATATTTAAAGATTTATTTACAGAATATTTACAGACATCTTTTAGCTAGCTCCTTCATAGTGAGCTCCTTCATACAATCTCTCTTCTCTCAATTGCTTGTACATACCTCTCAACATGACATAATAAACACTGCCATCTAGTGGCCACTCTTTTTAAGTAATAATACAGCTTGATGCTAACACATAATATATTAGTATTGGGAATTTTTATAATTATTTTGCTTTATATTTTTAATCCCAATCAATATAATTGTAGAAATGTCTAAATGAAAGAAAGTTAATGACACTGCAGCAAAATTTTTAACAACAACGTGGAATTTTTAACAAGTCAATCAAATGATTAAATGGAATAAATATCTTTAAAATAATCGCCTTCTCATGAACATTATTACATTTCACAAAATAGCATCTTCTATTCTATAAAATCCCTAGAAAAAGTATTCAATAATTCATAAATTACATATTTGGCGCAAAAATGCTGGGTATTCTATATAATTCGTTATTTTACACTTTGCTAAGGCCATATGTTTAAAGTAAAAAATAATTTCATACAATAAATATTTCATATTCTTATCACTCCGATGCTGTAATTTTATATTATGAGAGAACATAATCTATTTTTTCATAAGGGTTTTTTGATGCCTTTTATTTAAACAAATAAGGAACTATGCCTTATTCAAACATCAAATTTCAATTAATTCTATAAAAATTTAAGACAATGAAATTCAATTCATCTTTCGAAATTACTCCTTCATTCTTAAGTTAAGCTATTTTTTCTGAAATATTAGAAGTTATTGTTCTTCAAACTTAAAAAATTAACTAAAGATGTTATTTTATTATAAATAGCTATTTTGAGAGTTTGTAAAGCATACATATTCTGAATATTTTATCCGTTATTTTTATATCTGTGTCAGTTTACATAAAACGATTTTGATAATAACATTAATATTTTAGATGATTATGCATTATTTTAGTTATCTAAATATCGTTAAAAATATTGTGATAACTAACATAAGTTCATTAAACATAATAAATAATTACGATAATAAGTTCTGTTCCAAGTTTGTTATAAATCTTCTTTATTTTATAAGTTATTATGTTGTTATTAGAATGCTTCTAATTGAAAGGAATCTTGAACCAATCTCTCTAATTATAATAATAATATTTAGTATACTTATATAATAATAATTATTTAGTTGCATTTATTTTAGCTACTGTGGAATTTTTTTTTTTTACTGCGATTCTAGGATACTTTAGTAACGGTGTATTTAATATAGTTTCTGCTAACTAATACTATTTTCATAATTATTAGGAATAATTAACGCTTAAAACTTAGATAAATTATCTGCTTCCAACGTATTTCCGCCTTATTTTCCGATCACTGAACTCATAAATCTTGAATGCAATCTATCGAAATTTAAGCCTAATCCGATTTCAAGCACTTCACTCGTCCATAAAGCTGTTGCCATTCGACCGTGTACTAAGTCTGAGTTAAAATTTGCTTATAATCGTTTGCGATCGAAATAATTTCGGCGCCATTTTAGTCACTCTTAAATTACGGTAATTAAGCTATAAAAGAAAAATTACCCAATCTTAAAATGCAAATTCTACACCAATTAAGAACACTTAAAAATGCTAATATATTGATAATTTTTCAAAAGAATGTGTGACAGTATAACAATTATTTCGTCACTTTTTTCAAAATAATTCGCGTGATTTTGCATATTTGATAAAAGTTTAGCTAAAACTTTTTGGAGACATGTTATTAGAAGCTAATATTTCAGAAAATTACAGTGAAGGTAAATAATTAGAAGAAATTTGATGTTTTTAATTGTAATATTAAATTTTCAAGCAGTTCTTTTTAAAAAGAAGAAAATTAATTTGAATAATATTAATTTTTATAAATGAACTTTTTAGTAGGAAAGATAAATTAATTAACTTGTTTTAGCACCATTTTTTTTGTTCAGGATTAAAATTGATTTACTTATATTTTTAATGCATTTATTGGATGTAAAATAGTTTATCTAATAATTAAACAGCAAGTAGTGAAATAAGTAGTAATTACTTTATTTTACTATTTAATGTCAGAAGATACAACTGTTATGAAAAAAAATTGCCCCGTTCTAATTTATTGACATATTAAGAATAAAAAATATATAGATTAATTATTCATAAAATGAAATGATTGCTTTTGTGAACATTTTTTATGAGATCTTAAAATTAATACTTTTTTAATAACAGTTATTTATTTTACGCAAGAAGAAACACAATTTTTTATATCGAATATTTTTAACGGCAAGGTAAATAAAATTTATTGAAATAACGTGTAATTATTGCTAGTAAAATATTATTAAAACGTGCGTTATAATAACAAATATTTTGTGTTACTTATATTTGTCGTTAATAAATTATATAAGATTTCTATAAAGTTATACAGTAAATAAGTAATTGATAATTTTAAATAACAACTGTGTCGATTGTATTATATTTATTAAAATTCAGGTAATTAATATAAACTACTTTATTTTTAATTAAATCATAGTAAAATTATTTTAATTACTTATTTTAGTTATTTATGTATATTACTTAAACATTACAGGATAATGGTTAAAACATTTAGAAGAGTAAACAAGATATGAAGAGATAGAGATTTAATGAGATAGCCATGCAAGCGAATAAAATAAAAAATACATGAGTAACTTAGTGCACTACAGAAAGACAGAAAAAATTGTATAATAACTTTAATTCTTTTAAACAATAAAAAGAACACGAAAAAATGCCGTAGATGAAAATTCTGTTATATGTGTATGGTAAAGTCTCTAATGTTAAGATGATACAGGATGTTCAAAATGATTTGTGGTCCATTTGAATTACTTCTCACCAATTTTTCTTGGCTGCGATGAGGTTATCGATAAGACATTGTGTGGTAATGTCTTATTCTTCAAATGTTATTCAATCTCTAATTCTCGAATAGTAAAAGAAGTCCTTTGTCTCGGAGAAATGGCTCATCTGAGCATGTTCTGAAAATGTTAGATCAGTTTAGGTCAGGAAAGTTGGTAAGCTGCTTTATGTATTGTTTTAAATTTAAGAATGTGTTCTTCAAGACAAGATACATAGGATGAAGTATTAATATTCATTGAAAGAAAGGAATCGCCAACAGCAATAGTGTAATGTACATAATTACTAATTCCCGAATAATAAAAAAAGGACTTAGTCTCGCTACAGTAGCTCATTTTAGTGTCTTTTGAATATGCTTGATAGATTTAGTTCAGAAAAAAAGGTTAGCTGTTCAATGCATTATATTGTTTTAACTTTAAGGATGTTTTCTTCAAGACAAGGTACATAAGATGAAGTATTAACATTAATATAAATGGCAACAAAATGTAATATACAACATGATTACTTGCAATCTGCTTTGGGTACCTTTCTACCATTCCGAATAGTTGATACCATTAATACTTTCCACTTACCTCCTCTGTAATGTGATCTTACCCAAACAAATCTTGAATTTCCTTTTCTATATATTGTTTTACTATAATCTGAATTGAACTCAATATATTCCGATCTCGTCAGAGAATCGCACATAATTCTAATGATTCTTCAATCTTGATATTCACAAGCCTTCCTCCCACGTTTCACATGTTGTCTTTTGAACAACAAAATGCACATTTTTGGCATATATGAACAAATACCAACAGAATTAAGATCTTTTTTTTCTATAAAAGCTACAGATCTTTCAGTTTTCTTCAAAATAATTTTCATTGCTGCTGAGCCGCATCGTCTGTTCCCTCTCGATCAAATTTAAGAAGAAATATCAGTCATTTCTTGTGGTAGAAAGTGGACAATTTTATTCTGGTGGTCAATTGACAGCCCTTTTTATTTGAGATTGATTTCTCAGCTTTGAAATGATGCTTCTTGCTAGTACAATTGCATGCATTACAATACTTTGTATTTTCCCAAATTCAATCTTGGCGATACTAAGCCAAATTTACGATACTTGTAAATCATGTTTTTATGATATTTTCATGGTCTTCTTCATACTCTTCCTCGAAATACAATATGAATTCTAAATTTTATAAATTGAAGGGGGAAATAAATAAACTTCAGTGAAATCGTGATTGCTGCACTTATCCAGAACAAAAAAGTTTCATTATTTAAATGTAACATATGCTTCCATGTTCTCTAAAGTAACTATTCTTTCCATAAAGAGTTTTCTTTCTTAAAATGTAATTATGAATATCCATTGATTAATAAGATAGTTATTGCACATAACAAAGATATAAATTCAAATATATATATATATATATATATATATATATATATATATATATATATATATATATATATATATATATATATATACATATATATATATATATATATATATACACGAGGGTCACTCTGAAATTTTTGAGATACAACTAGGTATTTAAAGTTATACTTACAAAATTTTCGGTGTGTTCAAAGTAGTCTCCTCCAGCATCAATGCACTTTTGTAGACAAATTTTCCACAGATTAAATGCCTCAAGCCATTCATTTCTTCGAATAGATGAAAAAATGCATTTATAGCCACACCAATCTCTTCTTCTGAATAAAAACGACATCCACGTAAGTTCTTTTTTAAATTAAAGAATAACCAAAAGTCGCACATAGCTAGATCTGGTAAATACGGCGGATGTTCAATCAGTTTAATTTGTTTTTGTTTAAGAAACTCAACTGTTAATCCGGCTGTATGCGAAGATGCATTGTCACGGTGAAGCATTAGTCCCCTAACATTCAGTTCTTGTAGAATTTCTGGAAGACATTTAGTGGTATACCAGTTTCCTGTTACTGTATTCTGTCGTTCCAACTTGATGGCTTTGACCAATCCCGTACTTCTGAAGAAAACGGTATACATCACTTTTTTCAGTGCGCGTTGTTTTTTCACCATTGTCGGCGTGTGATCATCTTCAAAGAGCCATACTTTTCTTTCTTGACGTGTTGGAATGTCAAAAAACGATATGTACGTTTCATCACCTGTTACAATTTTAGAAATGATGCGTTGGCCAAGCATAATAAGAGTTTCTTTACTGATTCTGACAAGCTCTTTTTTATGCTCAGTTAGATTATGGGGAACCCAACAGCAAACTACTTTTTTCATATGTAATTCTTCATGAATGATTTTGTGTATGGCTGCGGATCCAATGTTAAATTCCGTCTGTATCATTTGATAGGTACAGCGATTATCATCCATTAACATTTTTCGTATGGCAGACACATTATCCGGGATTACTGCTGACTGCGGTCTTTCTGTGTGTTCTTCATCCTGAAGAAAATTGTGACCTCTTCTAAATTCTCTAAACCATCTGAATACAGTAGCACGAGCTGGAGATTCATCACCCAATGCTAATTGCAACCGTTGAACGCATTCTTCTTGATTTAATCCTGCTTTGAAATCGTAGAAAATCATAGCGCGAAAATGTTCTCGCGTCAACTCCATTTTCTCTTCTGTTTAAAATTTATTCCATGCTAAACAAGTTGAAGTAAGTCAGTAAAATATCGTCTTCTGTGTTAAAATACTTTGTACTTTAAAATTAAACCATTATTTTTATTTTGTAAATTCTCGTCTGCGCATATCTGAAAAATTTCAGAGTAACCCTCGTATATATATATACATATATATATATATATATATATATATATATATATATATATATATATATATATATATATATATATATATATATATATATATATATATATATATATATATATATATATATATATATATATATATATATATATATATATATATATTGATTTTTAACTGAAAAGGCGAATTAATATTATGAGTTATATTAAGATAATTTAATTTAGCTGGAACCAAAGAATATTAAAATTACAATTAATAATTTAAATACAAAGTTTATATTAAAATTATAATTTTAGTATCTTATATTTATTTCTGAATTAATGTAATTATAATTCAAGGAACAACATATTATATAAGAATTAAAAATCAAAACTTCTTATAAAATGAGTTATTCTACAGTAAAACCGAATATAGATATTTTCTTTTAACTGCTCACAAGAATAATTTCATAATTATTATGGATAAAATAAAATACAGATTTTCAGAAATTTATCATTTCCTGTATAAAAATAAAATAGTGAACTAAACTCATATGTTTAACTAGAGTGCTCTTCTAAATGAAAGTAGAAATAGTTGAAATCTTTAAAAAAACAGTGCTTTAAGTGTTCATTATATTTCAATCAACACGGTAAAAAGTCGCATAAGCAAAATTTACTTATTCACATATAAAGTTAATAAAGTATTTGTTTATGTACAGGAATTAAAAACACTGATGTTGAATATATCATACTTTGATCTTTAACTTCAAAATATATAATATTTTGATTGATATTCAACATGAATTTTTTAAAATTCCCTTTTAACAATTCAATCTATACAGGGCGATTCTAAATTGTTTTTACAAATTAAAAGGGGTGATAGTACTCATCTATAATTACATAAGAACATAGAGTCGCATTTTACTCTGAGAGGCAGAAAATAGGAAAGTAGAAACGCATCGAGAATCTATAACGCGATTACCGCATACAAATTTCCACAGAGAAGAAGCAGCATTTTGCTCTTATTGTTACCGGAGAAAGCCAATTAGAGTAGACGTTGTCCTTTAAAAACGTCGCAAAATCATCGTTTCAAGTATTACCTGGATCACATCGTCCGAAAATTTTCTTAAATGCTGTGGTGGCGTACACGTACGAAGAATTGGCGTATTTGCTCCTCTTATACGGTGAAACAAAAGGGAATGGACGCGAAGCATGAAAATTGTACGAACAGCGATTTCCAACTGTCGTATTCCAAGTCATCCTTCCTCTTCCAGTGTTGATCGTTCACTGCAAGAAAGCGGTTCGTCTGTCATCTCAAACAGCAATGCAGGATGTTCGCCAAATGTTTGAACCGCCAGAAATAGAAGGCCGAGTTTTGACTAGATTTGAAATAGCTCATTCCACAAGTGCACTAGCAGTGGCTTACGAAATGTATATTTATCAACAAGTAGTGCGGAGTATTTTACAAGAATCACGCATGCACCCCTATCACCTTCAAAAAGTTCAATTTTTTCAGGCATCCCTGCCGAGCAGACTTTGTGCAGTGGATGCTGGTAATGAAGAATAAAAATCCATTATTTTCTGCATTGGTATTATTTAATGATGAGGCAACATTCAGCAGAGAAGGCATTTTCAAATACCCACACGTTTGTTAGGTAACAATGCCCACTGTACCTGGTAAACACCTGCAGAAATTTTCCATGAACATCTGGGTAGGTATTCTTGGTGATTATCTGGTGTGCCCTTACATCATGCCAAACCGTTTCACCAGCGAAACATACCGTATCTTCTTGGAACAAGTGCTTCCCAGTTTATTGCAGGCTGTTCCACTCCCCATCCTGAGAGACGTGTGGCTTATGTAAGAGAGAGCCCCAGCACATTTTCCATTCTGGTTTGTAACTTTTTGAATACCACATGTTCCGCTCGATGGATTGGACGTAGCTGACCTGTGTGGCTTGGCCTCCTCGCTCACCGGATCTCAACCCACTAGATATTTTCTTCTGGGGGTACAAGAAATATTTAGTGTGCGAGACGAATGTGGGATCAACTGAAGATCTCGTGGCTAGAACCATTGTTGCTAAGGGCAAAATCAATACGGCACCAGGAATCTTCGAGAGGGTGCGCCAGTCGTTCCTTCGCCGGTGCAACGACACACACGGGCGGCCAACGCAACATACCGTATCTGTTGTTGTATTGTTTTCCAATCCCCGTGATTAGCAAAGCTAGATCAGGTCCATGAGTCCATTCACTCTAAAAAAGTGTTGTGTTTTCTGATGAGGAAAACTGCTTTAATGTAAACCGTTTAATACTTCAAAACTTAACTGTAGTAGTAAAAAGATGAATTTTTTTGGTTTTACATAAATTTTCAAGTAAGTTTCATGAAAATATTTATTAAATCAAGGGGCTGTATATAAATTTCCTTTTGCAATTTTTATAAAAAAAATCTTCCACTGATTTAAATGAGATTTTATAAGAAATACCACCGGAATATTTATGGAATGAGAAAATTATCCAATTATATTTAGTTATTTGTTAAATAATTAATTATTCCTTTTCATTATTATTAAGCATCTCTTAAACAGAAATTTTTTATTCTGATTTAGAATATAGTCATATAATCTATCAGTTTCAAATCATTTTTATAATGTCAAAATAAAAAGGGGCGAGATAAAATATTTAAAGAGTTCTTACATTTTCTGCAGAGTATAATTTTTCTGCTTCAGTCTATGTTAATATAAAAAATTATGGTCTCTTAACCGAGTAGGTTTCATTTTTATTTCCATCAATTAATCTACCATCTTAAAAACACCTTCTTAGGTGAAAATATTACACAGAAAATAAAATCTCGGTAACAAAATTAATTAAGGAAGACATTGTTTGTTTAGTATATTATTCTCATTTTATACAGTATTATCATTACTCACTTTCACACAAAGCGAAGGATATTTGGAAAACTTTGGTGATATCTTTAAGGTAAAATACCGTAACTTTATGGTTATTTTATGCTTGTTTAGCTTTTGGACGTAATTTTCTGTTGAGAAGTTCGTTATGCATTCTTTTATTAAATTATCTAGCTTTACATGTTTCGGTTTACTGTTATTTCAACAACAAATCTTATCGCAAGCAGTTAAGTTAATATAAAAACAGTGTACCGAAAATTTTATATTTGAGGAAAATTTGCAAATTTTGTTGGTTTTGTGACGGAGAAATTAAACTTGAAATTCCTAAACTCTTTTAATGGTTTTTGGGTTATTAATTTTTATTATTTACATTTAGTACCTCAGAGAAATTACAGCACTTGGATTTACAATAATTTAATGTTAATTTAATTAAAGACGTTGCATTCTGTATATTTATAATATTTATTAATTAATAACAATTTATTTCCGTATATATTTTTTATTTATTTAGTTATGCATTGATTTTTCTTCTGCAAAAAATTTTATTTTTGTTTATTGTATAATTCTAAATTTATTATATATAATTGTATTGCGCTTACAAGATATTCAAAATTTTGTAATTACTTGAATTCAAAGCAAGAAATTAGATAAAATTTTTTTAAAAAAATAATAATATTTAAAAATAACATTTAAACAAATTAAAATTGAAAAACATCATTTAAAATATTTTGAATAAAGCAAAATATTTAGAATTAGGACGAATCATTGCGATAAGCACGAAAATATTTATCAAATAAAAATCATAAAAAGAGTAAAATTGTAAAATTTATAGTTGATTGTTTTTTAAATATTTAATGTTTTCTATTTTATATAATACATATAATATATTATTATATGTAGCACTTATCTGGTTTAATAGGAACAAAGAAATAATTTCCTTAAATAGCTCAAATCAATTTATTACAATTTAGGGTACAATTTATGCACAACACAGATACATATACTACACAAATAAAACAAAATTACATCTAAACATATAAAGTTATAGGGAACAGGGTAAACATGAGAGTCATATCGATATACGTCTCACTCCTACGGTTGCTACCTCCTTGTTGATGACGTCATGGGTGGTGCTGTTGACAGAGGGCGCTATATACATTAATATTATTATGTTATTTAATAATAAATAAATTAAAAATAAAAATTTCAAAATTATGGACATCAAAAAAGGGGTATATTAATGTATAACATTTGTATTTCAACCTGCCTAAAATTTTATTGTCTTTAGTAAATTCTTAAGGATAAATGTACAAATATTGGCTTAAATATTATTATAACTATTAAATTAGAGCAGCTTTTTTAATTTACAAATTTGTTATTTAATTTTTTCGAGTTTTAGTCCTCTTTTAGAACTTGGAGAAAAGAAGCAAGTTAACTGATGACGAAAGTTCTTGTGTTAAACTGATTGAGTTCCGGACAACTGAGATATTAATCAGACGATTGAATAATATAATCAAAAAATTTTTTAATTTAAAGTCACTCGTGGTAAGAGAAAGTGTTCCCAGCTTTTGTTGAAGATTTTCAGTCCCTTTTCAGTTGAGCCAACAACAGTTGCAATCTGTTTCTGATTACTGATAGATTGTCTGGTAAGTCTGTTGATTGGAAAGTATTCTTCAGAACAAAAGGTTTCAAGTTCGCTCCCAGCCACTTTTAAACAATGGGTGTTGACAAGGTTGCTTGGGAGTTGTGGGTTTCCTGCCTTTTGACATGTTTACTACCTGTGGGAATGCCACCCCCGAATGGGAATTAACACAATGAATATTAAAGATACCTTATAAAAGCCTTGGAGTGTTTAGCTGTCCACTACGTGGTGTTTAAGACTGTCGGTGTTTGTGCTTAGGAATTTCCTTACCTTAATTCATTGCAACAGATGTAGCTCACTATCTCTGAAAAATCGCTTTAGAAAACAATGAAACAGAAAATTTTCAACTGCCTTTAGTTTTATAATGGTTTGCGGTGATCATGCCATCCACTAATCGATGTCAAAATATTAATTTCTAAAAGTGCTCTATAACTATTATATAAATTCTGAAAATAGTTTAAATATTTGCACATTAAAAACAGATATAGTTTAGGAATCAAATATAAAATATAAAAAGCAATTAATAATATCATTTCCATTACAGTAATTTTTAATATATGTAAAACAAACCCCATTTTTGTGATCACATTTTTAAGAAAATAGGAATTAAGTATACGTTCATAGAAAATACACTTTCTTATGCTTTATATATTTTATTCGACACTTGGCTTTTATCAGTGTATGGTAAATATTAAATGTGAAATTTCATTATTTTCAGCTTTTTTTTTTTTAACAATTTTCACCATTTTTAAAATTTAATTTGTAATTATGAAAATGCCATAGGAATTTGAAAATTTTAGACTTTAAGATATCCTATAAAAATTATACTTTTAATGAATGAATAAAATTTATTTAAATAAAGTTTACTTTGTTGTATTAATTTACTTTGTTGTGTAAATTTAGAAAATGTTGCAGAACATTAGTTCTGCAGCATTTTCTAATTTTTCGGAAGATTTTTACAGTTACTGTAGATGATCTCTTTCTTGTTGCCAATATAAGTAACGGAATAAATTTTCCTTTTGAGAGAAATTAAAAAAGCTCGCAAAAATGATAAATATTATTAATTTTCTAAAATATTTGAAGCAACTTTCAGATAAAAAAACGATAATAATTATTATTTTAAATGTTAAACAAAATGCTATTGTACAAATAAATTTTATTTTCCAGATTCTCTTTTAATTGTAAAATATTCAGTTTAAATATTCTTAAAACTTTAGTGTAATTTGTTTTGCATTTAAGTTAAGCAAACATTTTTTATGTTATTCAATTAACAAATTTCATTTTTATTATGCTTTTAATAAGATATTTAAAACTTTTAGGATTGGAAAAAATTTTATTCAACATACAAAGGAAAAACGTTTTCACGCCAAAATGCTAAATATTTGTTATCGGAAGAATAAATGCCACTTAAAGTAACTGTCAGATATTTAAAATATTCAAAGAAATATATTGATTATCTATATTGTGTCAAATTTATTTTTCGACGAAATTTCACAGTTTTTCGTTTATTATTTTTAAAGCAGGTTTATTTATATCTTTATAAATATTCATTGAGGGTAAGATCAACAAAATAGTCTGAGAAAAATTTTGAAAAAGCATTTTGAAACTTCACAAGAACAAATAAAATGCAAAATACTTCAAAAATGACATTTTTCTCACTTTGAAAATTTCACGCTTTTTTCTTGAATAATAAATTTTTTACTTCATTTACAATGCATTGAATTTATTCTGAAATATACAGAGATTTTAAACACATATTATCATGAATATTTTATTAATATCAAATGTAACTTCATTTTTTTGATTCTAAATAATTAAAACTGAGAATTTTTCAAACATAATATGCTGATTTAAATAAAAACTGTTATGTAGTATTCACTTATAATGTAATAAATCGAAATTTTTTGTAGTAGCATTTATAATATTATAGGCTGAGGAAATAATGAGTTAAATAGAAATGAGATTATTATAGTATGTATACTTATAAATAACTTAATAATATATATTAAAATTAAATTTTTATTTTTTTTTGTTTTTGTAAAAATCTTCTTGAATTAGAACGTGAGAAATGTTTTCCTTAGATTTAAATTGAAAGAAGATTACTTTATGATGTAACTTGAAATGTTTAATAAAATTTAATTATAAATTTTTTTCTATTTTTGTAGAAAGTTTGACACAGTTCTAATTAACATTAAAATATGAACAACTTTTCTTCTGATCAAAATGTCTTGCTTTTATCTAGTAAGAGAAATAATCAGAACTTCCAGAAAATAAGATATTTGAAAATGAGATGTAATCTTTAATAACAGTCTAATGATGAAATATGTTTTTTTTTAAATGTAATTAATAGAATTCAGCTTAAATAACAATCATGGTCTTTCTACAAAAAAGGATAAGGTAATACTAAATAAATAATAACATTTAAGATTATATTCTTCTCTTCTTTTTATTTGGATATTTTGTTTTCAGCATCTGTTGCTAAAACAGTATCAATTGTACTATGATAAATAAACTGTTGCAATTAGATACGTTATTTTTTATTTTAAATATTTCCAGTGTCATGTATATTTGTTTTCTATTTCCCAGATTGTCATCAGATAATGGAAATTAAAACTTAATTTTATTCTTTTATTAATTACACTTGTTATATTATGTATTTAGTTAAAATGATAAGAGTGAAATCAAGATACACATGGAATATTAATTAATTTTGTTTAGCCTTATAATAACTTTTTGCAAAGGAAATTCATATTGGTGGAAAAAATATTTCAGTTCATAAAAAACAGCTCAAAATTTTTTTTCCATTTCCCTTTTCTTTTTTTTAAGTTAATCTTTTTTGTTTTCTGAGATACGGAGCTGAGTTTCATATATTCATAATTGTTGTTATTTTTTTTAAATATTTTTTTTAATTTTAGTCAGTTTAATAATGCGTTGTTTCACTTTTACTTTTGAAATATTAAAATTTTACTTTTCAATGAGCTAATTCTCTTCTATAGTTTCTTGTAACATCTAAAATTACTTTTTTTAATATTTAATTTAAATGCAACTTTTTGCGATTTTTGCATAAGAAACTGGACATTGAGTAACTATAAAATTGAAATAATAGGATGTTCTACATTTAACTGAGAATTATGGAAAATGTAACCTGATGTTTGGAAATGTACTAAGGTTAAAATGAATATGAAATACTAGTTTTGAATCACTGAAATACTAGTGAAGAACTACTCACCAATGAAGAACTTGAAGTCATTTTAAACTAGCGTTAATTAATCTCAATTACTTCATTAATTTTAATTATTTCTGTTGAAATTCGTTAAACGAACAAGAGTCCATGAATCGCAAAAAGAATATTTAATGAAGCAAGTTACAAATAAAGAAATTATACACATACTAAACTAATGGAACAGAACATGGTGTATTTATAGATTTTGGACGGCTTGAACACAACCACCAATCAGAAGGCAGCGCAGCAGACGATTTGTAAGAGCAGACGATTGCGGACGTCTTAGAAGACTACAGTTTTACAGACGATAATAGACTTACTTTGTGTTTCTTTGCGATTACTTGCGTTATATTATTTACAACACTCGCCCTTAATCACAAAGAAACATGCACAATAAAATCATATAAATCAATAAAAAAATATACATTAAGAAATTAGAAACGTTCAAGCCATCCACACAATATTTACATTAACATGATATAATCTAATACAATTTTAATCTACATAATGGTAAAAGTTCTTTTAATTTAAACTTAGATAAAGATTTTGTAAACATATCAGCAATTTGTAGGTTAGATTAAATATAGTAAACTTTTATATCATGATAATTCAAGATATGTTGAATAAATTTTAATCTAATGTCTATATGTTTTAATCGACCTTTGTTGTTTTCCTTTGTTACACACTTAATACAAGATTGATTATCTTCAAAAATCATGATTTCTTTAATATCAGTTAATTCCAAAATAATGTTTTTCAACCACAATGCATCTTGAATGGCTTTACTTAGGGCAATAATTTCTGCTTCTGTAGAAGATAAAGCAATACAATTTTGTTTTCGACAAGACCAAGATATTGGACAATTATTAAACATAATTATGTTACCAGAAATGGATTTTCTGTCATTTGGGTTTGCACCCCAGTTAGCATCTGCGTAGATATTTAAGCATGAATTTTTATCCACACACTTTTTATATTCTAGTTTTAAAGTTGAAGTACCTTTCAGATTTCTCAAAATTCTTTTCAATGCACTCCAAGCACTATCAGTAGGGTGTTCTTGAAGTTGACTCAAACAGTTTACAGCATAAAGGATGTCTGGACGAGAAGTATATGCTAAATAAATTAAAGATCCTATTAGTTCTCGGTAGGGTCCACAAAAGCACTTCCTTTCTCAAAATCAGCTGCTGTTGCTCCTACTTCCATGGGAGTAGAGACTATTTTAGCATCAAACATTTTAAATTTGTTTAATAAATTCAAAATATATGTTTCTTGATCTAGATACAGTCCATCAGGTGTAAATGTAATTTTAATTCCTAAAAATTCAGAAACTGTTCCAGATTTAGACATTTCAAATTCTTTTGATAATAATAAAATTATAATTTTGATTTCACTATCATCAGTACCCGCAATTAATAAATCGTCCACATAAAGTGCCATTAGTATTCTTCCACCTTTTGACTGACGAATAAAAATGCATTGTTCACTATTTAATGGTTTAAAGTTTAATTTGATAATGAAATTTAAAAATTTTACATACCATTGACGAGGTGACTGCTTAAGTCCGTATAAGCTTTTCTTTAACCGGCACTTCCTGCCACTATTATCATCATATCCTTCTGGTTGATCCATGTAAATAATTTCTTTTAATTCACCATTCAGAAATGCAGTTTTAACATCCAGTGAATAAACTTTAAATTTTCTTGAAGAATAATAGTAAACACTATGCGTAATGCAGGAATACTGATAACTGGTGAAAATGTTTTATCATAATCCACTCCTTCTCTTTGCATAAAACCACGAGCAACAAGTCGAGCCTTATATTTTCCATCTCGTTTTTCGCGTAGAACCCATTTGCATGAAATTGCACGTTTCCCATGTGGTAATTCTTCAAGACACCAAACTTCGTTCTTTTCCATGGACTGCATTTCTTCATCCATTGCTTTCTTCCAAAGATTCTGTTCTTCCTCTGGCAGTGCAGATAAATCTTTAAACGACAACGAATCTTCAAAAATTACCATTGCTTCATAAACTTCTGGTTCAGGATATTTAACTGGTGGTTTCTTTTGCCTTTGTGGTCTTTCCAAAATTTCTTCTGTAGTAATTGTTTCAGTAATATTTTCTTCCCCACCAATTTCTTCAACATCATCTTCATTTTCCGAAATAATGGAATCCACATTCAGAATATTTTTATCTTCTAAATCCATTTTTCTTTCTTCGTTAAATACAACGTTCCTTGATATCAATATTCTCTTTGAATCTGGATCCATTAAACGATATCCCATAGTCGAATATCCCAGAAATATCATTCTGTTTGACTTCTTATCTAACTTCTTCCTTTGAGAACGAGGAACCAACACGTATGCATCGCATCCAAATACTCGAATGTTTTGAAGATCGGAATCTTTACCATATTTTAATTTATAAGGAGTACAGTTTTCTATAGATCTACTAGGACTTCTGTTTCTTAGGTATGCAGCAGTTAAAATTGCAAATCCCCAAAATGTCTTGCTAAGTTTTGCTTCAAATATTAAAGCTCGCCCTTTTTCTAACAATGTACGATTGGCACGCTCAGCAACTCCATTTAAAGGTGCTGTGTACGGAGGAACTGGATCTATTGTAACACCAAATTTAGTTGCACATTTGATAAGTTCACCACAAACATATTCTTTTGCATTGTCGCACCTAATTTTCTGTACTGAAGGATTTGCTTTTAAAAAGCATCTTAACTCATTCACAACATCACTTTTTCTTTTCAGCAAACGAACTTCCATAAAACGTGAATAATCATCAATTAATGTCATAAAATAACGCTCACCTGTAGCCATAGGCGGATCAATAGGGCCACAAACATCTGTGTGAATCAATGTCATAGTTTCGGATGCCCTTCGTCTGGGACCTTTTCCTATAGGAGAAGCACTTTGTTTGGAAAAAGTGCACACTTTACAAAATTTATCAAAGGTAGGCAATCCAAGTTCTTTTAAGGCTTTATTAGAGGAATGTCCAAGTCTTCTGTGCCATAAATCAAAGTCATTTTCTTTCGCAGTAAGAGAAATTTCACAATTTGGAACAAAATCACAAATATACTGTCCACTATCATCACGATAACCCAAACAAATGTTTTCTTTCTCATTTTCGATGAACACTTTTTTATTTCTAAAGATAACACTATATCCACCTAATTCAATATTCTTTACAGAAATTAATTCTCCATTGAGTTCAGGAACAAAAAGGACATTTTCTAAAGTTATATCAATTCCATTAGATGTTTTGCCTTTTACACTTCCAATACCTTTCACTTCCAGTGCAGTGGAGCGGGATGCACATTGAATAGTTCCTGATGACGGTTTGATAAATGAAAACCAGTCTTTCTGAGAGCACATATGGGATGTTGCCCCGGAATCAATAATGAACTTTTTCGGACTTCCGAAAGTCAAATTGCCAGGAGCAAACGATAGAGCAGAAGAATATTTTTCATCAGTCTTAGATTCAGATTTGAATTTACATTCCTTTTTAAAATGACCAACACGACCACAATTATAGCACGTTTTCTTTTTACAGAACTTAGCAGTATGTCCTTTCTTTTTACAATGAAAACATGTGAGTTCTTTTCTCGTAGAAAAAGCCGCAGTATCCACATTTTGTTTCATAAAACGAATACTTGTTTTATTTCTCGAATCATTCAAAAGAGCTTCAGAGTCTATCAAACGCTGAGTTACAAAATCTAACGATAAATTCTCACTCGGTTGACTCTCTAATGCAACCTTAACATTTTCGAATTCTGGAGGGAGAGACATCAAAATATAGACGACAGTATCAATATCACTAACCTCCACTCCAGACATTCGTAAATCGGCGACAAGTTTTGAAACTTCATCTATGTGCTGGCGCATTGGAACATCTCTGTTTTTCTTAAGTGTAGCAAGACGTTTTCTAGTTAGTATTTGGTTTACAGCTCCTTTGCTTTCATAAACAGCATGAAGTTTCTCCCATAATTCCTTCGCCGTATTTTCACTACTCATTGATACGAGCACTTGATCGCTTAAGAGTGACATGAGTAATGCGTAGGCTTTCTTTCCTTTAACGACTTCTGCTTCCTTATTCACATCGGGCTCCTTAACTAAGTATGTTTCCAGTTCTTTCGCAGACAAAACAGCTTCCACTCGTCGCCGCCAAATAGGAAAGTTCTTCCCATCAAATGGATTTACTCCATACAAACCATGCAGCGAAGCCATTGCTTATTGATAAATTTATTCTATCAAGCAATAAATTAAAACTAGAAACTGCTTTCAATTTATGACAGTGAAAACCACGCTCTGCTGTTGAAATTCGTTAAACGAACAAGAGTCCATGAATCGCAAAAAGAATATTTAATGAAGCAAGTTACAAAGAAAGATATTATACACATACTAAACTAATGGAACAGAACATGGTGTATTTATAGATTTTGGACGGCTTGAACACAACCACCAATCAGAAGGCAGCGCAGCAGACGATTTGTAAGAGCAGACGATTGCGGACGTCTTAGAAGACTACAGTTTTACAGACGATAATAGACTTACTTTGTGTTTCTTTGCGATTACTTCCGTTATATTATTTACAACAATTTCATAATAGCTTTATTTATAAAAGTATCGAATTCAGTTGAATCCAAGTTACAGAATAATCAAAGAAGCAAACGGATTAGTTACATATTGCTTTCGAATTAATTAATGTTGGATTTTAATACAGTCAGTGTTATTATTGAAATGTATTTCTGAAATTTAAAAAAAATTTAGCAATGGAATATTTAACTTTGCTGGGTGCTTTGGAATTGTCTTTTTGAACATATATCTGAATTCATTAAGTTTGAAGTGTGGGTCTTTTTGCTCATTTGCTGCTCGTCTTCTGTTTGGACGTCAAATTGCAGAAAGGTGGCAATCTGCCTCGACATGGGGAAATGCATATGCCTTTGAAAATTACTATAGTAGTTAGGAAATTAGGTTCTGAGAGTATAAAGTTGTGTTTGTGTACTTTTGCATGCTTCTGAAAGATGACAGATTTCTTGCATTTGTTTGAGCAAAAGTTTATCCAGCTTTGTAATATATCGATAGAATTGAATTACTGATAAAAGCTATTGTAGAACTCTTTCATAAGGTTTCTTTGTATTATGTATATAATTCATTTCTAATACCTGAAGTGTCGACTTTTTCATTTGGCATCTATTAGATCTGGTCTTCTGGTCTTCAATAATCTGTGTTGCGATGTCCGTCGTGGTTGCTGATTCAACTTTGTTTTGGATTTTTATTGAAAAGGAGATTTTGTTAAATGGATTTCACAGAAATTACTCTGTGATGTTTTCAATGTATTTTATTATACATCTATGTTGCAATTCTGAATGTAGTTGCTATACTAATGGTCTCTTATTTTTAAAAGAATGCCCTGAATCCTTAAGATTTTATTCTTTCTGTTAAGTTGATTGTGAAGTGGTTAGTTTATGTGAAAGTAATTTATTGATGCTCCGACTCAGAAATGTCATTAAAAACTGACCATCGTTGTAAGATTAGAAAAGCAAGCTCATGTGAGACCGGACCAACTAAAAAAGTTCAGTTAGCCGAATAACTGTTGGTGAATAATATTGAGTATTGTAGATGTTGAGTTAGTTTGTATCTAAGAATTCTTCTCAAAGCATTCCTCAGGTGATTATTGACAGGGTAGTTCCAAATGTGCTACATGCTTTGGAATCTCCTTCTATTATTACTGAGAAATTGGAGTAGTTGATTATTAAAATTTTCAGATGGTTCTAATACTTCGTAGGGTGCAGCGTACAGAATTATTAAAATTACTGAGAACAGTTAGACATCTAACTGTACTATTATAATGTCTCTATCTGTGAAAGCAACTATTGAATTAATAGGAGCTTTAACGATGATTGCTGCACTTGGCCTGTCTGTGCCGATAGAATTGATTGCTTTCCAACGGATGAGTAGGTATTTGATAGCTTCTCTTGCATTAAGATAATCTGGATTTTCTTATTTGTCACGTATTTACCGATTATATTACACTTTATATGGTAGCAGGAAAAGTTACTTAACGTAAGACCATTAAATCAATTGTATATTGAGTGCCTGCTTAAAGGGATTTCCTTGTGCTAATATTGGTTAATATTATTGATATTAATTAGGATTAAAATCAGTTTGAAATGATGGGTATAATTTGCCATATGATGTAATATGCAGGAAAGTTTTCATTTTATTTATCTGATATGTGACAGTTAATAAAAAAAGATTTAGACAATTTAAATTTCTATGTAGGGAGTTTTATCCCATATTTGATGCAGAAATACTCTTTGTGCGGACAATTAGAATTAGTGGCATGCTTGAGATCCTAAAAATTCAGGCATCTTTTTTATAACTCTAAGTCAATCTATTCTGTAACGCTTAATGCTCATAAATAAGTGCTGTTTTTGAACAACTTAAGTGCTGTGAAAATGTTCTGGAATTTATAGAATATAGTTTCATCTGTCGGTTTGACTGCATGTTACACACCTGTATCATTCTGATATTTGATGTCGAAATCTTAAGTTTCAATCTTCAGTAGTTTTCTTCTGAATTCTGTCTAATGAGACTCCTTCTGGTAAAACTAAGACTACAAGTTTTGAGTGGAACTGTTTTTGGGGCTTCAACGTGAATCTTTTGCTTTCCAATGTGGTTCTAGTTTGAATTTTGTTCTGCATTGAATTTTAAAATATGGTTTTCTGTTAAAGAGACCTTTTAGTCTTACAATGGTATTCAGGTTATTTATTGTAGTAATAGTGTCTATATTCGGTATCAATATACCGGTCATCTACTGCAGTTACTTTCTTAGTGTAATCACGAACAACCTCTACAATAACTGTACCTATAGTTTAGAAGGCATTCCAGGCAGGCGAAATGACACGTTTGCTTATTCCGAACTATTTAGCTGCACTTTTCACAGCATGGATAAACGTTTGATATCGAGTACCTCATGATTCTTTTGACGCCAAGGTAGATGCCAAGATCTAACTAACAAATGATCGCTATGCGAAGATGGGATTATCAGGATTACCAGAAGGTTTATAGCCAAAATGTATCGCCAAATCAAGTGTTACCCGAATCTACATCGAACCCCAAAGTATGCTTTTCCTACAGCTTTACTGTTATTCTTCCATGTGTGAAGTCGTCCAGATGACTTCTTTTAGCCATATTTCAAAAAGAAATTTCTTGCATTTGCAAAAAAATGTCCTTAATCATGTCTCCACCATTCCTTTTATTTTAGTTTTGAACTGCGAGCACCAATCACACGATTTTTGCGTACTCTCCCTTGATATATCTCTTATTGTTCCTAGCATTTACATTAGGCATGACCCTTTATCTAAAGTGGGTGTTATTTAACTCGTCACAAGAGCACTTTTTCTGCAGTTTCATAGCTATCTACTTAAAATCCATATTGTTGCTTACGTTTTGCCTACAATTATACGTAAATAAGCAAAAATATACAAAAATAAAGATATTTTCTTAATTTTTAAATTTTTGTTTTTATTACTGTTACGACGTGATTTTACAATTCACAGGCTTATAAAATTTATATAAATTAGTTTTCTTAAGTAAAAAATACTTTCTTATAAATATTTTTTTTGAAATATTTTCTACTTTATTTATTATCTATCATAAGCTTTATTAATTATTTGGTATTTCTCATTAAATTTCATATCAGTTGTAATTTCGTATAAATTTTAACTCAGCTTGGTAAATGATTAAAAGAATTATTATTTTACCAATGAAAAATCTCACATTAATAAAAGATTTATATATTTGAAAAATCACAGATAAATTTTTCTTTTCCTATTTTGACAACGTGTAAAAGACAGCTTTACGTTCGAAGGTAGTTGTAAGTCATTTTAATATCCAACATGTGAATTGCCTTAAACGAGGACTTTTTACTTATTATGGACCGTATTCACAAATGAAAGACGCATATGCACAGGCAGAAACGCAATATCTATTTCCCGTTGTTCTCCAGTAGATGGGATAGAACCCGAGACTTCGCGAAGAGCGATGTTCTACTACTAAGCTGCTATGAGCCTTTTTCCCCTATACATATAATTGGAATTTTTAAGGATAAATACTAGCTCACAGCTATCAACATAGCGTCCTACGAATTTTAAAACTGAAACAGAACCTGCAGTTTTGTTTTAAAACCACATGATCGAAAGTCACCAAAAGTAAATTATTATTTGACTACTTTGTATCACACATAATTTGTGACCACTTTCTTCAATGTGAAGAAGTGGTCACAAATAATAAAATTACCATTTAAATTTCATTAAAAGTTCGATGATATTGTACTAATGAGTTCTGCTTCAAATAAGTGATTAAATCGATTTAAATCTTCACCATAACCAATAACTTCTGTGAGTAAGAATCCTCTCTTTCAAAGTGCAGAACCTTCTCTTCCTGCAGTTGTATGAGAAGGAGAACGAAAGGGAATTGAATTTGAATATTAGATCGAAGTAGAAAAGTCGCTCAGGTAATAAATGTTCTGAATTCCACGGCGCATAAAATTTTGGCGACGACGGACGCAGCAGATCAAACAGTTAGGACGCCAAGATCCAAAGAGGAATTTCATTTCCTTTGTCACTCGAGCGTAGATTTCAGATGTAAAGGGAAAAAATATTTCAAGCGACTTGTGTGTGCTTATGAATGTTTGCGCCAGGGGGCATCGCGAGTGGGATTTTAGAATAGAAAGTTCAGGCTTCGCTTTTAGCAATTTACTTTTCTGAAAACTAAACCCTAGAGGCCCTCTTTTACGAAGAATTTCATATCATAAGTCGATGTGAAAATATGCTTTTAAGTATTATTTAAAATGAACGATAAAAAATATGAATTCAATCATGAATAAACCAATATTAGTCAGTAGTGAAACATTTTCCAAATAAAATCGAAATTTATTCTTTAACAAACAATCGATTTTTGCTATATTTATTAATATAAATATTTCCTATTAGAGTTAATCTCAAAAGATAGAATCCAATAATACATGACTTCTTTTTGTAAAAAGATATTTGAATTTGGATGTTATTAAATGAAGCAAAAGTTACATACCATACACCAGTCAAACAGTTTATTATGATGTATTAATAAACAGTTCTTCGAAATAATTGCATATGATAGAGATTCAGAAGATGAGATACAAAGCTGAGGAATCTCAAAGATTGGTTGTGAAAACGAACAGCAGTACAAATACAAAGATTTGCTTCATTATTCATTAATAAATATATTAAAATATCTCTAAAAGTAACGTGAAGTAAATACATAAATATACAAAAATCAAGAAATAAGTTTTATTGTCATAAATTTAATCATGAAAACCATCTTATTCCACTTGTGTTGTTGTGATTAGTTATAACACTTGGACAAGCCAAGCTCGCTAAGCCTCGGCTATGTGAATTTAAGTTGATAGGGAGCGTCTTTCGTTTCATCATAACACCACAAAGGCAAAGGAAGAGCAAAGTACGACTTTGCTCTTCAAATCCTCCTATAGATGGCACCTCCAGAGGATCCATTTCCTCAATTTTGCATTGAGTTGAAGGGGAAGTAATTTTCTCCAGACCATTGCACCTATGGTAACTGCTCAACGACCGACCACAGGACTTTCGAGTCAACAGATTTAACGAGCACGTATATCGCATGTACTCGGTGGATCTTTGGTGGCATTGAGAATCGAACCGCGCTCTTCCGGACGGAAGGTCAATACCTTAACCACTAGGTTACCACGGGCCACTTGTTGTTATTTGACTTTATTCCTCAAAGTCAAGCTGCAAGCTAGACCATGTTCAGGAGGTTGTGAATCCTCAAAAAGTTATAAGCAATGAGAGGTGAAGTAACAAGGTTCTCATGCAAAAGCCCTACACAGTGGAGATGTTTAAGGGAGGCCTGTGTAGAAGTGCACTTGGTGCACTGAAGATAAGATTTTTGTCCATTAAGTCTCCCTATAAGACTCATGACTAAAGGTAGTGGTGGAAGGTCAGGTGACCGGGAGCAGCACCCGATGGCAGAAGATTGACTTAGCTCATATGACTGCAGATTTTAGTTGAAGATAATAGATTGGTCTTCACGTCTTGGGTGGCCCTACCAGGAAAATACCGTCCCGATGTACTTTCCCTATACCACCCAAGTACACCCCCTCGCCGATTTGAGGCAGCCTGCTTGTACTTGTGGGGGTATTTGATGCTTGGTAATCTCATTTGTTTCATTGATCTTAAATCTATCTAATTAAAATCCATTCATTTTAAAATGAACATCTCATAAATTGCTTTTTATGCTTCTTCATGATCATTTTTTGCTGATGACAGCTGATTTGACAGAGACTTTTAACTTAAAGTTCATTGAGAACCATTACGAGTTCCAACTCCCAAGGTGGGAATTGAACACGGAAACTGTTGAAACAGAGGTTAAAAAAAGCTATAAAATTCAGCTATCAGATCAACAAATGTTCAATACAAAAAATTGCTTATCATCCTAACTTCAATTATATAAAGTAAATGTTAAGTCTTTTTTAAAACAGTAAATTAAAAATAAGATCATAAACTTTTTAAAAAAATATTTTGACTTTAAATATATGACATGATAATTTCAGAATTTATTGAATTTTAAAATAAATAATAAACTCAGTACTAAAAGGGAATATTTAAATATGAAGTTCGTGCACGAGTGAAGAACGATACTTAAATATTCACTAGAAAAATGTTTATAAAGATGAACTGAAAAGTAGAGCGATTATTTTTATATTATAAAGTTTACAAATACATTTATGCATATATATATATATATATATATATATATATATATATATATATATATATATATATATATATATATATATATATATATATATATATATATATATATATATATATATATATATATATATATATATATATATATACTCGTGTCCATAAATTAAGGATAATACAAGTTCAGGCAAAGAAAGAGACAGGGACAGAAGCAAAACAAATGTGACTTATTTTTAAAATCTATTTATTAAACAAAAGGTAAAGAGTAAAAAAGATCCTATATGTTTGACACCATTAATTAAAATTGCGAATTTTATAAAATTCAAAATAGATAGAGTAAATTTCAAAATAGAACCTATTTTCAAAAACCAATATAACATGGTTGGTATGATGGTTAATGTATAGTATGCCCTCAGACGATGCATTAAAGGCTGTACAACGTCTAAGCATGCTGAGTATCAAATTATCGATCTGATCTTGGGGAATGTTACACCACTCATCCAGCAATGCTCTCGAAAATTCCGGTAGACATGTGGGAGAGGTCTGATGGGCTGCAATTCGTCGGGGTCAAGCATGTCCCACAAATGTTCTATTGGATTCAAGTCCAGTGAGTATGCTGGCCAGTCCATACGGCGGATATCTTTCGATTGAAGGCATTCGTCTACAATGTTTGAAAGGTGAGGACGGGCGTTTTCATCCATAAACAGAAATTCTGTACCCATGGCGACCTGAAAGAAACGTATATGTTATTCCAGAATGAAGTCCCGATGGATGTGGCTTGTCATGGTTATATTCTGAACATGCAGATTAATTCTGGAACCCAGAATATTTGCACCCATAACGAACAATCCTGCACCACCCCAACGGAATTATTCAATGATGTTCTTTTGTGGTAACAGGTATCAAAGTTCAGCGAAAATCAGACTGGAAACTAATCCTGAGTTCGTCGGAAAACTTCACTCAAGACCACTGTTGTGGTGTCCACAATGCGTGTTCTCTACTCCAGGCTAACTGCAGGCGACAGTGAGTTGCGGTAAGTGGAACACATCTGACAGGCCTACGAGCATATATACCAATGTACTCTAAGCGTCTGTACACTGCCTGCCTTGAAACTGTCCTTCCAGTAGCTGAGGAGACAGGTATGATGCTGTGCTCCATCTGTTTCTTTTGGCAGTAACTGCCAAATATTGGCCCTCATTTGGCGTTGTAACTCGGGGCTGACCAGTGCTGTAACGTCCACTCACATTACCATCATCTTTGAACCAGCTGAGTACGTTCACATTCCAGACGACCGATAATTCTACCACGTAAAACATCATCCAAATGCTTCCTTTGTGCTATAATTATGCGGTTATTGCACTGAAAGGCTTTTAAAGCGCTTGTGAACAATCTTATTTCTATACAACTATTCCTTATATCCCTCTCTTACACTCTCGTCATTGTGACGTAATATCGGCGCCATCTGGTGGTTTCTTGTAATTTGCATATTATTCTTCATGATGTGTGTGATAATTCTACATTTGAGATTTTTATTTTAGATTTCAATTTCTGTGTGATTCTGAATTATCCTAAATTTATGGACATTAATGTATATTTGTATTAGCCTTGTTTGTGAGAATTCTGCAAATAAACAACAAGAATCAGCAAGCAAAGAAACAAAAACTTTCTCATGAGTTATCTGCCACCCTAAATAATTATATTTTCTTGGAAGCCACTTGTATATGTAAAAACTAAATAAATGTTATTACCATGATTAAACAAAGTAATGTACATTAATGTTTATAAAAACATTTGTATGTGCCTTGAGTTTTATGCTTTTATGTTTAATTGATTATGATTAAAAAACATGTCTTTTATGAATACTCAAATGATCTTCGGTTATTAAAAAACATTACAATTAATGTAGCAAACTAATATTTAAATAGCATCACTTGTAGAATAGTATCATTTTCAGCATGCGTTGAAAATAACATAGCTAGAGTAATGAAATTTATCTTTAATTTTTACAATTTTTCTTTATCATGATGATATTTATATGGGAGTTTCAAAAAGGCTTCAAATTCTTTTAAAATAACTAATATCTGGGGGATAAGACCTGAGGAGATACACATCTAATTTTAAATATGTATCTGGATCACACATTTCTCTGATATTACATATAACAATGCCTTATACTTTCATTTGTAATATTTTTATTGGGGGTTGGGTAGCTGTATTCTTAACTTCATCGTTCTTTATTTTTTAATTTCATTAATTAAACCATAAATCAGTCGCAAAATAAATAGAATTTTTATTTTTTACTCTGAGCAAAATGTTTATATGAAAACAGTTTTAAATTTTCAAACTGTACAAGAAGTTGATTAAAAATATCTAACAATTCATTAATTGAAGATATAAATTGTGAAACCTTGCGATGTTAAGTTTTTGACTTATTCCACTCAATCTAGCCACAGGCTAGACCAGGTCTACAAGCCCAAAGATCTTCAAATAGTCATTAATCAGAAGAAAACTGAAAAATATATTTGTCAAGACATGACAAGACATGAGTTGTTCATCAAGTTGTCCGGAGAGGCCTGCATAGAGCTGCATTTCGAACATGTCACATAGACTTTTTTACCTTATTAAAAGAGAGTCATTTAGTGTGTCCATTTGCAAGCACTCAAATGGTGGACTAAACGACGTCATCCGCCTTGATGAAAAGAGTACCACAGGGGGCCTTCGAATGTAAAAAAAATTAAAAACCTGGATTTCATTAAATAGCTATTTCAATAACTAAAAATTATTTTTATTTAGGAAAAAATTATTAGAAAAACATTACTTGTGCACTTTTCTTTCAAAACTAAAAAATGAATTTTAAAAAATGAAATCAAGCGTCAGCTTTATTTCGAAAATTCTTGATTAATTTCCGATTTTCAAAATATATTGTTCATTAGAATTAATGTAATGTTTGTAGAGATTAGTGTGTATACATGTGAATCTTTTTTCTATTTTAGTAACTCTTCAAGGCTTCAGCTCCCAATTCGCTGTGCAGAAGTTTATAGGTTTTATGCTTCTGGTGGAACCCAAAGACATAAAAAATGACATTTCCTCTCGCCCTGATGTAGGGGCCTTTCAGGTAAATCTCTAAGTTGCATCATGTATATAAAGTGATAGTATTTCACTAATTTAAGTTTGATTTAGACATACACACACTTCCTACATTCCGATGTTAAGAAAATTTTAAAACTCAAAATAACCAATTTTCTAGATAATGAGAAGATTTGCATTCCATTATTTTAAAACAAATGAGTTTATATCTTCAAGAAAGGCCATAAAAATAGGATATTAAAATAAAAATGAATTTTTTTCATTCTGTTGAAGTCACAAACTAATTATTAGAGCTTACCTGGTCTAGTGGTAGAACCACAAAAAGTTCCATATTTGCTTCTGGAAAATGTTGAAAAAAATAAAAATGTGTTACGTATTTGCTTCCTTTGTGTATACGTTGAAGTAGACGCTTGTGAATTTTTAGGGTTATAATGTTTTCAGTAGTTAACTGCAGCCCACAGTCAGAAAATTCTCTCAAAAATTCTGATTTCTAAAATGCCGTTGACATTCATCACATTGTCATTTCATTCGTCACTAAAGTCAAGCTTTTATTCTCCAAATTATTGTAGTTGTTTGTGAGAACTGTTATCTACAGTACGGATAATGTATGAAAGGCCTGTGTAATATCAAAATTGATTCAAATGTTAATTTTAAAACATTAAAATTATAGATACTTTTGGTGTAAATAGAAAAAATGTTGACAAATCATTTGGATGCTGGTGATACATGTAATGAATGAGTTTCTAAAATAATCTAATACTCATCTGAACGGCATAAAAATTATTGAGACAAGCGAAAAACTCAGGAAAACGAAGTATTAAAAGTATGATGTAATATTTGTTTACATTTGTTTACATAGTCCAACTATACGATCTTTCACTCCTCGTAATTTCCATTTAAATTATAATTCATTTAAATTTAAGCGGTATATAACTTAATGAAACACCGACCCACCCGAAGGTATGCGGTGAGTGAACGTCGTTACGTAATCCAGTCAAGAGGTGTACCACAAGGCCGAAGCCAAGGTTCAGGTGGTCGCAAAGGTCAAATGACTGAAAGAACTCCCAGCAAGTGGTGGGGTGACCCAAACCACTATAAATAAAGGCTCAAAGTGATGGGGCGAGAGAGACGTTCATTGGAACTCGCTCTGACTGGAAGATGGTGGCCAATTTGGCCTATAAAACTTAAAAAACAAACAAGGTTACAAAACAGTATGATACAAGATAAAATACAAACAAGGTTACAATACAGTATGATACCAGATTAAATACAGATAAGAAATTTTACATATGTACAGAGAACAGAAGAGGTGGAGTCAGCCAGTGAATTGGTAGTGCATCTCTTGCAGTAGAATCTCCTGGATCCCCTTCCGGAAGCCTTTGTTGGAGAGGAATTGTGGGGCTCTATCAGCTGTGGCAGAAATTGGGAAATGGCGTGTCCTGACATCAGCGTAGTGCTCACTGTCGAATATGAGGTGATTGACGTCTTGAGTCTCTCCATCATGTGGGCAGATGTCATCTTGTCCATGGAATCGTCTTCTGTAGGTTCCAAAGGAACCATGACAAATTTAAGCGGTATGAATAAAATGATTATAGCTAAATTTCTCTATTCTTGTTTTAAAGATTCTCATACTAGAAAATCAGTTCTATATGCTTCGTGATCTGTAAAAGAAATTTTTTCCCCAAAGGGCATGGATTACAGATAATATTTCTTTACTCATTCATTGCAACAATTTTCACCGGTGTAGACTTCTTGAAGTTTCTGATTATGTACTCGATTATCGAATGTTGTTTAACCGGGAAATATTGTGCCATTGAATGACTAGTATGTCTCATTTGATTATGACCTATGTCCAAAATATCACAGTATGATCAAAGCTTTGTTCAGTTTATTATTCAACAGCTTAAATTTTTATAAGTACTCAACGTTAGGCACAATGACCAAGTTTAATAATATCATTCTAAATATGACTAGTAATAGCTCACTTCCTTGAAATTCGGTCACAATGTGTACCTGTTTCTGCAAATTGAATTTTTCTATGTTTCATTAATGTTGTTTCATCACATTATACTCAATTACAAGATTATAAGTTTTTGAATTATTCATGTACTTATGTTTGAAAATTCTCCTTTCAATGTGAAATACCACCTAATAAATATTTCAACTAATTTATTAATCTTCATGCGCATTGTAATAAAATTTCACAGCAATCTGTTTATCAAATAAAATTGAGAAGTTTTATCCAAACATATACTAAATATGTTTAATGGTAGATAAATCTTTTTAAATGTAAACATAAAATTAATGATCTACTATAAGGATCTAAGGATATTCATCAGTCATAAAGAATTGTGGGCTTTGCAAGTGATTTCAACTTAAAATTACCCTCAACTCACACAAAGATTCAATATCTAATTAGTTATAATGAAAAGCGTTAAATAATAATTAAAATCATTTCATTTACTCGTTAACTTTAAGTAATAATAAACTTGTTTAGGATTTGACTTCGGATAAAAGAGATCTTAACATTTTTTCTCTTTCCAATGAGATTCTTTCAAAGCTTTTTACCATCCGGTATTAAACAGTTTTCTGGGATGAACATTTTTTGCTTATCTTTAATATAACAAGTACTTATATCAGAAAAAAATTAAAATCTATAAGAAAAATCTCACAGCTATTCATGTAGAAAGCAGAAATTCAATTATTTCCAGTTTTTTTATTAAGTGGCTTATAGTATCTTTCAATAGCCAAAATCTACTACTGTTGATTCTTGTGTATCTGATCGCTTAAGCTGATTATGAATTCAACAGAAAACTGTCCTGTGACTGCCGAACGTTTTCATTTAAACTTTATTTTGACACATGGTGTAAATATTTCCAGAAAAGAACTGAGCCATACACACAGCTAAAAATATTTATATAGTAAAATATGTTTAAGACTATAAATATTTCAAACAAATAAAATTATATTATAGATGAATGCAGTACTACAACCTATGCATCTCCATCAACAAGTACATCATGGGAATAACTGTTAATTTGAAGTTGAATTTAATATATAAACAAAAACATGCAATTAAAATAATTCTTATATAAAAATAAATTATTAAAGAATGAGGCCTGAGAAAAAAAATTAAACCATTATCTGAATAAGAAACCAAATTGGAAAAAAGTAATTTTCATTTATTGATAGTAGCCAAATTGATAGCAGTGACAATTCGTCATTACTTTTCAGTTTGAAACTCTTTAGTTAAAGTCCAAATAAAAAGTTTTTTTATTTCAATTAAATTACAACAAAGAGAAAATTTAAGTTATCAGCTGATTTTAATCTCACATAGTCACCAGTTTCTTTTTTTTTTACCTTTTTGCATTATTTTTTAAATTTCAAAACATTGTTTTATATTTAAATATATGTGACACAATTATTGCGAATAGTGAGTAATTAGATTTACATGTCTACTGTACAAAAATTTCTAAGAAAACCTCTAAAATATTTTAACAGAGTTTATTTTATTTCCTTTTTTGCATTCGATTGTTTCACTCTCTGTTATTAGAGAAAGAAATATTTCATTTTTATATAGAAATTTAAAAGTATAATTTGGATCCCAGTTCTGAAATAAAAACAATAAAGAATACAAAATATATATTACATTTTAATAATAATGAAAATCTTTTAAAAAAATTTCTTTAACTGTGCATGTTGTTGTTGTTGTTGCTTATCCTCCATGTCTGACGGAGTCAGACTAGATCCACGAGTTCGTTGACTGTAAGGAAGTCGAAGACTGAAAGAGGATTGCTAAAGAGATCCTCCCTAGAGAGACCCATGCAATCCAAAAGATGCTCAGGAGAAGCCTGATGATTTTGGCACTTGGTGCAGGTGACGAAAGTTTTCCTGCCCTCGTTGAAAGTGAGGCACTTAATATGACCGCTAGCAAGTCTTGAGAGAACAGTCCTGGTACGTCTGTCACACGGGAAGTCAAGGGACAAACCCGGTTTTGATCCCTTGTACCAATGGGTGGGGGGTGTTTTCCACTCCTCCGAGATTTTTGATTTTTTGTGCATAATCTTATCTAATGAATATCATAAATTTATTTTACGAAAGAAAATACTGTTTTTTATAAATTCCTATTTTGCTGAAAAATTTCGTTGTCTCACTTTGAATTTTTAGTCTTCTTAATAGTTGGGTAAATTGGTTTAAAATGTAATATACTCATGATAAAATTGAAATAACGGTTATTATGCATTCAAGGTCTGGGGAAACAGTCCTGCTGCTTTAATCCTAGGTGTATTCTGATTATCAAAGTCAAAAGAGTAATTGATGTCCCATTTTATGTTTTTTTCTAAGATATTACTTTTCTTGATTTTTATCAAAATGAGTATTAGTGGTAATTGAATAACATTCTTTTCCCATTCCAGTTATTTGGGGACGCCATGTGCAAGTACAGCGAAGACTGCCCAAATGCCATTGTTCACGCGTCTCTCATTCCCAAACAGGACATACAAGTGATGTGGAGAGCGCCACCCTCCGGATCTGGTTGCGTCGTTTTCAAGTAAGTACTCAATACTCATTACATCCGCAAAGCATTCCTTGAAATGTAAAAATTTTCTTAATTTATATATATATATATATATATATATATATATATATATATATATATATATATATATATATATATATATATATATATATATACATACATATAAATATATAAATATATATATATATATGTGTGTATGTACATATATATATATAGAAATCCTCCCTATAACACGATAATCTTATAACGCGTTTTCATATTATGCGGTTTCATGTCCCTCATATAATACGTGTTTTCCCCCTATAACACATTGATTCTCCACGTTAAATTGCTGTATATTGCGAGATTTATAATAATTTGTATAGTACACAATCAATTTCTCGTACGTTTGCACATTGTATCAGCTGTGTTCTTATAAAATTAAATTACTGACTTTTGAATATTCTACTGAAAAAGGATGTCAGAGGAATGTTATTTCAGATAGCTTCTTACAGTTAACAAACATATAAAATGTTTTCGAAATCCTTTGAAATGAATTGTTTTGTTTTGGTTATATTTAATTGTATAAGTGTTTTATTTAAATTATTCTTAATTTATAATTTTAATAAAATAGACATATTTCTTTCATAATATAGTAGTTTTTCCTTTATATTCGATTTAAAACACCTTTAACGAGAAAAGTTAAACGCGAATCATTTGTACATAACGCGTTTTACGAAGCCGTATGAGCGCTTTACGAGAATACTCATACAACGCGTTTTTCAATGAAGCAAAATAATATACCGTGTTATAGAGAGAGGATTACAATCTCTCTCTCTCTGTATATATATATATAAATTTATATATATATATATATATATATATATATATATATATATATATATATATATATATATATATATATATATATATATATATATATATATATATATATATATATATATATATATATATTGCTGCATTGCACTAAGAATATTAAAACATATGAAATTTTCATAATAAAAAAATGGATTCTGATATGAAAATTATTAGCTTTCAAATGTGATGTATAAAAATAGGTTGAGGTATCAACATCTACAGTGTGTTTAGATGAATCAATTGCATTTAGAAATCTCATACAAATTCATATCAGCATTGTTGCCAAATTACCAGCTGTACAGCCTCGCACAAAATGCAGATATGGTTACTGGTAAACATATTTCGGACTTTAATAAATATAGATGAACAGGCATTGAATTCTCATATCAGTTGAAAGTCAATGATTTGTCTGCTAAATGTATAACTGATGAATTCAGAATAGTAATATGGAATTTTCTGCTGGATTATAATGGCTTACTAACAAATGGGAAGACAGACATCATATCCTCAGGGCTTACATACAATCTATAACCACAGCATGAAATGAGAAGGATATAAATGGGCCGTTTGTAAGGTAACAAAAGGATACTCAAACAAATATAAAACTTTTTCCGTAATAAGGATTGTGAGTTCACTGAATATGTTTCAGCTATCATGAATTACTTTAAACAAGGATCACATTAAAAAATGTCGTCAACAATGAAGTTGGGCACATAAATGATTTGAACATGCTTTTAGATCATAGGTTCCCAAAGTGGTCCAGGGGGACCCCCAGGGATCCATAGTAGACCACACAGGGGTCCACGTAGACGTGAAAAGAAAACAGGGGTTCACAAGTTGTAATTGGTGGTACACGAAAAATTTTCTGGTTTCCATAATAAAGAACAAAAATTTTGGCTTGGATTTACCTATCAACGTAGGCAGGTACTCAAAAATATTCGAGACCCAGTTCAAACATAGAATTGAATAGATAATAGTGCAAGTGTAAACCACATGTCGAGACTGCACAAACCCCCATTTGACGTACTCAAAAGAATTCCTTCAAGTAACAACACTGTACAAAGACGTATTGATGAAATGAGCTCTGAGAGATATAGAAAGCTTCTTTTGTAATTATCTTCAAACCACTCATTTGACCATTCAATTGGACGAGTCTACTTTGCCTGGTAATGAACCTTTATTATTGGCATATGTTCGATTTGTTATGGACGAAGAAATCCATGAAGAGCTGCTATTTGCAAAAACTTTGAAGTCGGACTCTAAAGGCGAATCGATATTTAATGTTCTGAGTAATTTTTTACGAAAATATCTATTCCATTTGCAAACATTATTTTGGTGGCAGCACATGGAGCTCCTGCCATGTTCCGGTGATTTCGTGGGTTTATAAGCCATCTTAAAAGAGTAATACGAATAATATCAAGACTAATTGCAACTCACTGTGTCATCCACCGACAACACCTCGCAGCGAAAAATTTGAGTGATGGATTGCACCAATAATTTCAATTTGTAATTAACGCAGTTGATAAAATAAGAAGCAATGCTTTGAATACCAGTTTATTTGCACTATTGGGCGATGAAAATTGTGAAGATTTCCAATGACTACTCTTACACACTAAAGTACGCTGGTTATCGAAAGGTGCATGCTTATCGAGATTTTACGCACTTTTCGAATCAGTGATAGAGTTTCTGTAAACTAAAGCACCAGATTTATAAAAGAAAATCTGATCAAATATAAAATGGACATTGCGTATGTAACAGTGTTGTTTAAAAAATTCAATGACGTTAAGTTGCAGTAACAAGGGGACAGCCTTAATTTAATAAAAACAAAAGGTGTAATTTCGGCTTTTCTTAGTAAATTGAAACTAATGAAGCAAAATATTAGTCGGCGCGGATTGCCTCAGTTTCCGCACTTGTCCCAGATAGAATGTCTTGTTGAGGATATTCAGACTTACGCTCAACATTTAAATACCCTGGATGATGACTTAAAAAATATATTTGAAGATATTCTGACGATGAATCATAACCCTATTTGATGAAATACCACCATGAATCTTAACCCTATTTGTTGAAATGGAAGATGCGAATGTGGTATTACAAGAGGAGCTACTCGAGCTTAGTACCAACGAAGAACTGAAGGTGAAATTTAAAAAAGGCTATCAAGCACTTTGGCTGCAGGCAGAAATCCCCGAAAAATATCCTGTGCTGTGGGAAATTGCGAGAAATGTTTTGATAGCATTTTTTCTTCGTCAAATCTGATCGAAAGAAGTTTTAGTGTGGTTACCAACTTATAAGCAAAAAAGGAGCAGATTGAACATCACAGAATGGGGAGATTTCAGATGACTTCTTACAAAACTGAAGCACAATATTGATAATTTTCTGTCAATTTATCAAGTACACCAGTCTCATTAAAAGAATGACTATTTTTTATTGTTGATTTACATTTCAGAGATTATTGTTGGTTTTTTGACAATTGTTGATTGTTTATAATAATAAATGTTTATAATTTTGTAAAAGCGCAAGTATTATTTTAGTAAATAGGACACAAGAAAATGTTCTACTTTTTTTTCCTTCTTAACATCCCCAATTTAGGATGATATTATTTAGGAGTTTTGGGAATACAGTAGAAATGTAGCAGCAGGTTTGGAAAAGTTTGGGAATCCATGTTTTAGATTAATCTTTATTTAGCTTACAACACCATAATGAATGTGTTTATTTAATGGGGCACATTATTAGTGTGCACTCATCATCATCATACTGGTCAATCATTTAAAGTTATGCTACGGAATGCTGTTAAGTACCCATTTTGGTCACTTCTTATTTGCATAGATGTCAGCTTGAACAGTAGCAGTTACATTTTCATCGTTGTTGTTGAATCAACATACTTTCCTGTTCTTAGTCCACAGTTGAGCTTCTCCAGTTAGACAGAAGCACCCGGGGGAATCTTCGTGATTTTGAAGCAGGAACCAGGAAAAAGAACCCCAATACTTGCTTTACCATCCACAGAGGTATCATTTCACCTTATAAAATCAAGTAAAATGATATATACCTCTGTGGTCTGGCATCAATATCATCTGTTCTGGTGTCAATGTCGTCTGGTTTAGCATCAATGTCGTGGTCGCATTGGAGACATTGCGATAGCGATCTATTTAACGTGTCCCAATCGCCTTCATGAACACGATAGATCTTCAGCTAAGCCGAGATTCAAACTCACAATCTCCCGATAATGCGAACGAACCTTTACCAACAAGACTACCACGGCATACATTTCCATTGCATTAAGGGTAATGACTTTTACAATATTTTTAGCCCTGAGAGATGCTCATTTCAATAGGATAATATACGATTGTATGTTCCTGCTGGGTGTCTTGGTACTCGAAATTAGTTATAGAAGCCTCGGCTTCTGGCACTAAGCCTCGACCACTCGATCCCCTTCTGTCCCTTCTGTATGTTCCTGCTGCAGTACGAACTTTGCTTGAAACAGAAAATTGTCTCCTTTGTTATCATTACCAGCTCATTCTTATCATCTCACATTAATCAAGAATGTCTGAGCAATGTTACTAAATAACTCGTTCTTCATTACATGCCAGTTATTAAAGCCAATGAACTTCGGTATTGTATTGAAGCTGTAAAAGACATGCAATCTCTATTTGACCAAAACCTAAGGTATGATTGTTGTCCCTTGTGCACCATTGGTACCAGGGTAATCGTCCCGGCGGATCTCTATCCCTCCGGTGCAGCAGACTGTAGCAAACTACAATAACACGTTTTCGAAGTGGCCACCTAAGATCATTGACATTTAACAACAAAGAAAAGGAATTTCCAATTTGCGCTAAGTGTTCCAAAAGCCAAGCCACTCCGGATCATATCCTTGAGTGCTTGGGACTCGATAAAGAAGACCTTCTAGAGCGACCATTATTGGTCATTGATTTCCTGAGAGTGTGCAATGTCATAGACTTGGTCTAGCGCTGCTAGACAACAGGGATCAGCAACAACAACATGATTGTTGTCATAACTGCTATAACTTATTCTTCTTTGTTCAGATTTCTAAGCTCTTCTGTTTCTCCAAATTCTAATAATTTATTTTATATAATTTATTTTACGTATGATACATATTTGTCTAATAAATATTATGTATTTTGCATTTCTTTCTGTGGTATAGCAATTTTATTAGCTAGTAGAATAACTGAAATAAAAGTTTCATTATGGGTTATTCGAAACTTTTTTTGTGATGATTCTAGAAATTGCGGTGGTGCCAAGAAGCATAGCATTATGATCTTAAGGTTTTCAAAATTAGCTAGGACACAAACTAAGACCAATTTGAAAAAATGTTTACGAAATGCTTCAGTTTATCCTATTGTGCATTTCTTTAAAATATATATGGGAGTATCGCTGTAAGGGTAACTAATACAAAAGCAATAATTTTTATAAGCAGAAAATCGCTCTTATATGAAATTTCCAACATCCATTTAAAAACATCTTCATCATAACACTTAAGTGCACTAATTTGTCACCGAAGTAAAATATTAATTTACAGATGTTAAAATACAGTAGAATATTAATTTACAGAATAATTTACAGATTTAAACATTAATTTATTTTTCAAATTTCGATCTCATGTTTTAAGTACTAAGAAATACATGAAGCCTCAAATGGGGTGTTTTATTTTCAATATTTTGAAATTTCTACACAAAAAAGGGATTTTCTGTGATCAAGATCTAAGAATCACAGGAATTCTTAGCGATAATATAGCCTTACAAAGAATGTTTACTTTTCGATATAAATAGAAATTTCGTTCTATTTCTAATTCAGAAAACGTTCATAGTGTAATATTTTTTGTTTGTACGATTATTAATGCATGTTTTAAAGTATTCATACTTGTGTTACAGATTAATTATTCAGAAAAAAATTTATTTCCAGTTCAAAACAATGTGTATAACTGACAATTCTCAATTCACTCTTAAGATAATGACATTCAATTTTGACAAAAGTTGAAAACACTATAATGGAAAAATGATTGGATCGACAAATTTTATATAAAATATACTTTATATAAAATTTTATAGAGATATATTTTTGTTGTATATTTTCAAGTAAGAAATGTCTCTGATTACCTTCCACAGAGCAACAGTTCAAGAAAATAAAGAACTGTGGTATATGGATGAAGGAGGTCTTATACGAGAACTATGTGAAGAAGGTAAATTTTTAAACGCATTCACACACAATGAGTAATTTTAAAATAAATTTAATTCTTTTAGTCAGTATATATCTTAGATGTTTAAATACAAATTCATTGAACAATGAAAATTCCTTGAAACTTCAACATAGAAATTATTGAACTTTTGCTTTTGTTATTGACTTTGTAGAACAAGAAAACCAAGACGAGCAGCCCGAGATCATTGAAGACTGCTGTGCTTGCGATGAAGCAAAGTACGAACTCACTTTCGAAGGATTGTGGTCAAGACACACACATCCTAAGGACTTCCCAACAAGTAATTACTAAATTTGATGAAAAACAAAACCAATTTGGTGATCGTATTTTTCAGAAAGTATCGCCAAAAATTATAATTTCTAAGAGAATTAGTTGAAACGTTTAAGAAAGTCCAAGTGTTTCTTTTCAGATTTATAAAATTAGACATCTATCATAATGCATATTTGACAAAAAGTTTAACAAAAGATCTAATAACTTTAATAAAGTTTAGCAGTTCCTTTGATCGAAAAATGTTAAAGGAGATAAAAGTGGTATATAAACATAGCTTTAAAAAATAAACACTCAGAAATTATGCATATAATTTATCCCATTGTACATTTATCTGTTTAACATAATTTCAGAAATGCATATTTGAATATTTTCTAAAATATATAAAATAATTATTTTTGACAAGTCTTTTTTGCACACTGGAAACTAACAAGCTTAATTTTATTTTCCGATCTTTTCATCCTCACTGCAGTTATTGTTGCAACATAAAATAAAATTAAAATTATCCTTATTCTAATCTTTATGCTCAAGCATAAAATTTTACCATTCTATGTCTTCCTTCTCAAAGTAACATTAACCACTCTGAAAAAAGTAATTTAATTTTTTTCAGAGTATCTATTTCAGAGTACTATTTTCTAAAGAAACTTCTATTTTAGATTTAATGGTGTAATTAATTCGCATTAACTGTAAGGGCTTAATGAAGTTCTGTATTTAATGTCATTAAGTTGCTGTAGTTATTGGCTGTTTGCTATACATGAAAATAAAAATGTGTAGCATATGTAAGTATTTTTATAAGCAATCATAGGATTAAAAATAATTTGCAAGATTACATGTTCCCTTTCAGTATGCTTAAAAAATAAAAATTTTGACGTTTTCTCAATCTTGAATTTAGTTACTTTGTCGCTCAATAGTTATGTTTTGTACAGTTTGTTTTTGAGGTCTAACTATGGTTTAAATTAGACTCCGAAACACTACGAACATCCATGCGTAAGATGGGACTCGAACCCATGGATTGTTGAACCGAAGGGTAGAGCGAGAACCATTCATTAGTTACATTCATAGAGAAGCAAACATATTAATAAAATAAGAATTTTGATTGTTTTACTGGAAATCTAATTTGAATTTATACTAAAATTGCTTTCGCAAAATCCAAACCAGTTTTAAGGAGTATTCTGTTTGAAGTCAGAGTAGTTGGGTTATGAAATATTTATTATTTTGAGGCAATATTAGTTTGATTTATAACATGTGTGTGTGTGGGTTGTATTTATGTGATTAATCAACACTGTTATTTCTCTACTGTTTCTTGGCATTTAAATATCTGAAATTTCTTTGAAGAGTTAACTTTCTTACGTTTCACTATTACTTACTTTTTAAAAAATCGTGATTAAATATTGGATATTGTGTATGTTTGTGTATTAGTTGGAACTTGGTGCATGTCTATAAAGTTTATTTTTAATTTTTTTAAGAATCCTGAGGATATTTTAATGAAACCTATAATCTGAGATTAAAGTATAAGAATGAAAACAAAATTTTCCAGCTCAGCTTTCATCAGCTGTGTGTGTGTGTGTGTGTGTGTGTGTGTGTGTGTGTGTGTGTGTGTGTGTGTGTGTGTGTGTGTGTGTGTGTGTGTGTGTGTGTGTGTGTGTGTGTGTGTGTGTGTGTGTGTGTGTGTGTGTGTGTGTGTGTGTTGATAATTGGAGATTCTCTCTCTCTCTCTCAAAGTTTTGTTATGAGTTTCCTCGTTTATTGAAAAATATTACAAATTCTCTGATTTTTTCTGTTCATTCTTTTGCTTTAATGTTGAAGAATCTCAAATATAAAAAAGCTATTTTAGTTTTCGTTCATAATAAAATCTATAAATTAAATCAAAATCAATGCTAACTGCAGCAAAGAATAGATAAATAGCTGTGAATATAACCTCTTCGGACTCTATCTTAAATTCATGGGTTTAGAATATTCGCCTGTCACACCAAGCACCTCGGTATTTTGAATCAGGGTCAGATGACGAGGTCACACCTGATTTAGCACCCTCTTCTCCACATACAAGCCATACCAGCGGCAGGACGTCACAGATTAACGTGGACACATCCTAAACCCTCGGAGCTCCAGAAACCCAGTAAGAGCGAATGTAGTCACCCTCTCAATCACTCAATTCGTAAGCTCTTTTACCAGGTTTGCGAATCATCATGGTAGGAAGATACGCTGATTTTTACAGATGCTTCCAAACAGCGATCAAATGTGGGCATTGCAATAGTTAATTTTAAAAACAGTGTATCAATAACAGGGAAAATTAGTTTCATAAACTCTATTTTCTCAGCCGAGGCTATAGCACTACTTATTGCAGTCCCTAAAATCTGCACTGGACCCAAAAATATTTCATTTTCACAGATTCTCTGTCTTGCATCTCTGCTCTTTCGGTTTGTTCCAGGATATCACCAACTATTATTCAACTGCTTCGATTATAAATGCTTCAATCTACTCAAAGGTGTTTGTCAATACAGTTGAGTTCCCGGATATTCAGAGATTGCAGGCAATGATATCACGGACTCATTGGCGAAAGCAGCAACTGTGAGTCAATATGCTGTGCGATCCATTTCTCCTGAAGACCTGGAGCAATACATCAGGAAATATTTCTTTAAAGAAAGACCCAATCAACGGAAAAATGGCAAATATGCTGAAGCGTTCACTCATCTCACATCTATTCGCGAAAATCATTGGCTATCAACGAATTCCCGACTAGAAAACGTATGGCTCTGGCCAGGGCTAGAACAAGATCTTTCTCTACCAATTCGATTCTATTTAGGTATAATCTCTGGCAATCGTTGTCAATGCATTGAATCTGAAACCATAGATCACATTTTTCAAGACTATCCTTTATATGAACATCTGAGGAACCAATTACGAAAAAATAAGGAATAGGAGCATTATCATTCTCTTGGATATTTGAACTATCTTCAAATCAGGAAACTAAAATTCTTACTTTCTGCGAATTTTTACAACTGTCTAAAAGATTTTAATCTTAATGATATAAAAAATGAATTGAACTGCCAATATCAAATTTTATTAATCCGAGTTATCTGCTCATATCAAGACATATCTCTTAGCGTTAACCGATTAATTAAAATACTTCAATCGACTTTTTTAAATTATGTTAGTCAGTTGATCATAAATCATCTCCAAATATCTTCTTCAATGTGAGCTACAAGCATCTTAGTATAGAGCTCCAAAAGTGAACGTCATAATCTACCTGCCTCAATCACTGAACGCAGCAGATGATGATTGACTTTGATGATCTTAATTTGAAGTGACGAGAAGCTGCTGCACCAAAATAGTAAATAATATCTTTTGATTTTTTCATGACTCAGTTCTGAAATTTAAACTTATTTTGCATTTTACTTTTTTTGTTTTTATTATTTTTTATGCAAATTGTTTTGTCTTATAGAACACAAATGTATAAAACACACATCTATAAAATTAGTATCATTGTCATTAAATTCATTTAAAAAATAGATTTACTTGAAACAGCTTCCAGTGACAGAAGCCTCTAATACCTCAGTTAGACAACAGCTTCTTCGCACTAAACTAACATTCAAGACTATTCGTCGTCACTAGTTTACGTCTTTAGTGCCTAGTATCTTTTCTCTCAGCGTCTCTACCGTCTTCTCTCTTAGCGTCACTTTCTTTCGTAACAGGCGGTGGTACTTATTCCCAACTTGGAGTGAAAATCTTCAAATTTCGCCCAGTTCTAGGCTATCTCGTTTAACATTGGTCCTAGAGCTTAGGTGAAGGATTTTTTTAAAATATTTAATTCTATCCAATCACCGAAAAACTCGCCAAAAGTAGCCAAATCGCCAAAACTCTCGGCGAATGGTCGCCAAATCGTTAAAAATGCTTTTTTTAATGTACAACACGCCTAAATTGCACACTTTTAGAGTATTTTCCGAACTGTCGGATACATTGTAAGACAAACACAATGATGTTTATAAATTCGTAATAATACTATTACAATGGGAAAAATTTAAATTTGGAATTGAGAGTAATTTCTTTATCTTTAGATGAGTGGCTGACACATTTCTCGGACATCATAGGAGCCTCTCACACTGGAGACTTCCGGATGTGGGAGTACGGTGGAATTGCATCAGAAGGAGTCAAAGAAGTCGCCGAAAGAGGAATCACCAAACGCCTGGAGTCTGAGCTCAAGACTGAGGTTAATTTGTACTTTTATGCCTAATTTATATCCCTCATTAACCAAATAATTTGTTCTTAACACCAATGTACTTTATTTGTATTGTTTCATATAGTACTTTATATATATATTAACTACAAGTATTTTTTTAGTCAAATAAGATTCGAACCATCATCAAGGCGAGAGGTCTGTGGTACCCAAACGCACAAGGAAAGACTTTCGCAGTGTTCCGTGTGGACAAATTCCACCACTTGATGTCCTTGCTAACAATGCTGGGTCCGAGTCCCGACTGGATAGTGGGAGTTAGCGCTCTTGAACTATGCCTCAAGAACTGTTCTTGGGTGACAGAGAAGGTCATGAACTTGTACCCTTGGGATGCAGGCACCGACAGTGGCATGACTTACATAGTAAGATAAAACTTTCAGTTGTAAAGTCGGGTCATCTAATTGTCATTCAAATTTAAAATCAATCGAGCATGTAATGATTGCATAAATGATATTTGATCCAACATAATCTGGGTTATTTTATAATGAAAAATTGAGAAGATTCTTTATAATCAATTTGATTATATAATAAAAATAATGTGGAGAGAAATATTTCTTAAACTTTTATATGTTATAAATAGCTTATATAAAATGAAATTTGTTAAAGTAGAGCTTAAAGGTAGAGAATAATGTGAATATAAATTACAAAAAAAATTGTTACAAATGCAATAAATTATATAAGACAACAACTATGAATATGAATGTTTATAGTGATAGAGTATAAAATTATATATATATATATATATATATATACTATATATATATATATATATATATATATATATATATATATATATATATATATATATATATATATATATATATATATATATATATATATATATATATATATATATATATATAATGTTCATAGTAACAAATGGAATGAACAGGAAAGTAGTAAATATTAAGTAAAAATAATTTTAATTAATTTTAGTGTTCAATTTTATAAGTTAATGGAATTACGTTAATACAAAAATGTTAATGGAACTCTTTAATCAGATTTTTGAAAATAATTCTGAGACTTAGGAGGTGCTGAATAAGAGCAACTTGTATGAATTGGGAGGGTATGATCTATTTTGCTTATTTTTTCAAATATTTATTCAGTTTTAAAAGCATTAGTTATTTTTCATTTTATTGTAAAGTAATAATTTACATACATTTTATTGTTCAAAGAAATTTTAAAACTAAATCATTCCTCTGGATTAGAAATTTCGAGTGATTATCGTTAAACTTCGATATTATGTTTAATCACTTCAATATTCTGAAGCATTTGTACTAATGAAGTAAATTTATATAATAGTGCATGCATTATAATATATTTTCAAAAGAACAGATTTTAATTAAATTGGTGTTATTTTCAATTCAGCAAATTGAAAATTGGTAGAATATACTCATAAAATTATTTAAATGTATCAAAGTAATTCAGAAAACGTCACTTTTTGAAGAAAAATTTATTTATTAAAGTATTATTTTTGCAAAAACAGCAATTTCAAAACAGATGAACAAAACTAACTTCAATAAAAAATTCTTTACAGAATCCATGCACACACACACAAGTATATGGTTCTTAAGAGAAAATTGAAAATATCCAAATAAGTCATATTACTTTCTAAGTATTGCTCTGATAAAATAAATCATATAATAGCAATTATGACCAATGTTATTTAAAAATATGAAACGTAAAATGTGCACTTAATCTCTACGCATGTAACCATGTATTTTCATTTCTTTCGTAAATTATTCTTCATTTCAAAACATACTAGATATAAATTCTATTGCAGTCATTATATCGGGATTTTAACAATAACAAGAAATAAAAAGGTTGCCGATACTTACGTGCGTGTGGCAGTTTCTCGCCAATTAGGGGCCATATTGTTAGCAATGTAGGTTTATTTCTGGTTGGTCTATCGTGTTTTTAGCACCATCTTATTTCTTCAAAAATGCACGAAAACAAGCTTGGCGGAAAAAATCGCCAATTTTCAATGGGCACCCTAAAGTATATTTTTATGTACTTATGTCGAAATAAAGTCATATGTTGAAATAAACTTTTTTGTACTGACTTTATATGTTATGCTTAATAATTCTTCCGTAATCTTTTGCAGAGCCAAAAGCTGCCTACTGTACCCCAAGAAAAGATTCGGCGTATTACATCATCGATGCCTAATGATCCTTTGTCACCATTCTATGATCCGTCGGGTACCCCTATGAAACCAGTAGCCAAACTATCCGTCACTAGACAAAGGGTGTATGACAAAGACTGTGGGGATTATGAGCTTCCAGGCACATCCACCCCCTCCTATAGCATTGAAGATGAAGATGAGCGAAGTAAGGAGTCTGTTTTGAAACACTGCATTGAAGAAAGTTAAAACATGTCACCGTAAATTTCCCAACTTTTTTTACAAATATGTATTGAAAAAGTAAAAAATGTAGAATAATTTTAATCATTCATTTGCTAAATCGATTAACTCTATAAAATAAGAAGTTGTGGAAAATGGTTAAATAGTACATAATGAATATAAGATTAACATTTTTTATGTTATTCACATATGATTTTTGTGGTATTAATTCTTGTTATAAAAGAATTGTGCTTTAAAAAATAGAGTTGTATAGTACAACTTTGGAATAAAATCCAGAAAGTGGAATTAATTTATTTAAAAAGTAAACAATCTATATATGATGTACGCGTTTAAGTTATTTTTTTAGTTTTTGTACTATGTTATTATTGAGAGATAAATGATTGCCATACTACAGTTCAGTGATGACAATGTGTGCTTTTGATTATTTATTCAATCGTTAGTCATGTGTATTACCAATAATGTTTAAAATGAAGTGACTACTAATTGCCTTACTACAGTTCAGCACTTCGAATGCTTATGATTATTTCCTAAATCATTAGTCATATGTATTACCAATAATGCTTTAAATGAATTGACTATTAACTTTAGAAATAAGTTGTACTTGACGAATTCACACCTCGAAAAATTGCGAAATTCAGAATTCTATCATTCCATAAGAAGTTTTTTTAATTCAATATTCAAGTTGGAGAAAAAATAATAACTATCGTGTACACCTATTTGAAGTGGAACATTTTCGATAAAATGTGAAAGATATTATAGTTTTAGTGCCAAACAATTTACTACAATTTTATTATTTTATGCAGAAAAAGTTTCATTCTAAATCATTGAAATTTATAATCATTCGCACAGTTTATGGAGAACTGTTAAAAAACCTTGTTCTGAGAATGGAAAAAGAGATTAATATCTAAAAAAAGAAAAGTGTTTAATTTCTACTCTATTAATTGCTTTTAGTGATCATCCCAAATTATCGTGACTTTAAAATGATATTTATGTAAATTTTTTATGTACTTATCTCTACGAACAAACGTCAATTGGTATTCAAACATTTTAGATTTATATAAAGAAAAACAACCACTTACAAAGCTACGAGTGAAAAAATAAAAAGTATGAGATAATATATTTATGGAAGTTTTTATTTACATTTGTATTTTAGTACATTATTTGATATTCTACATTTTCTCCCTTCTTCTTTCATCTTTTACACAAGCACTCACACTGACTTAAATTTACATTCTGCACTTTGTTCTTTTTACTGCTTTTATTAGGCTTTCAAATAAACCCGATGATCAACAAGTGGTTGAGACAACGGTACCGACAAGCTATTTTTCATATTTATTGTTGACGTAATTTTTGCATGGATAAAACTAATTTACTAAAGCTTTTCTGAAGACAGCGTTAAATTGATATATATATCTCTAGACATAGGCATATATACATTAATAATTTTAATATTTCAGAACAATTACAGAAAATAGATATCAGTATTATATTTATCTAGCTCAGCGGATAAAAGTAATTATAAGAGATATCATAAAAAAGTTATTGGTTTAATTTTTCTAAAAATATTTTGAAATGTGATAAAAAAGACGCATTTTATAAACCTAATGTAAATGAGGAAAAATTAGTTAAGCGTTAAAATTTCATTGTTTTGAAACTTAGGTTTTAAAAACGTGCTTTGGGTGTAGTTGAATTGTAGTAAAAAATAAAAAGAGTGCAATAAGGATGGCACAAAAGTTTATTGTATGTACATTATTTTACGCGTATGCGTTCATTGCAATCAAAAAGGTTCGAGATTATTTGCTATTTAAAGTTAGCGATTTTGTGACTGAAATAAATGACTAAATAACAAATGTGGAGATAATTTTACAAATAATTTCTGAAAAATTTTACATCATTAGCTTTATATATCCTACATAATTTCTCAATAATTAATAGTACTAAAATATATATTTGCTAAAATCACATCAATTATCTATATATATATATATATATATATATATATATATATATATATATATATATATATATATGTGTATATATATACACACATATATAATTGTAATGTTATATATTATATATATTTAATTATGAACTGCAATCAGAAAATGCCTTCGAGAAAACCATCTAAAGATATTAAATACGTTCAAAAATCAAAGGTAATTCTTAAAATTTCCCTGCTTTGATTTCACAAAATACAAAATTAATAAATTTTTAATCTAAGAAAATTATAAAACAATTTATTTTTTATCTGTATACATAAGGATTAAGTAATTTGTCTTTCATTTAATTATTACTTTAAATTTCCGTATCAATAAATATAAAATGTAATCAAGCATTCTATTTTGTGCCAAATAATGGTAAAAACTTCAGCTCTACAAAATTTAATATAGCTTAATAATTTGCAAATATTATAAAATATTTTGGGTATTCTTAGAAACGTTGTTTTGAAAAGATCGTTTTATAATAATTATGCCAGTTCAAGCTTTCCAAAGAAAGATGCATCTTAAATACCTTCTTTAATAAATGTTCTGCAAAAGATACCAGTTGAATTATTTTACGTAAGCAGAAGTATCATAGCACAAGAGATTAGTTTTTAAAAAGATTTTTTCAACTACAAATTTAATCTTGATAACAGTGTTTTATATGATAAAAATCTAATATTGAAATAATGGTTGAAATAAAATATGATTGGATGTCTGGTTCATTTAATACTGTATATTGCGGGATGAATAAAAGTTTACTTACGAGAAAAATAATCATAATGTGGCATTTTTTATAATAAAACTGTCAAGGAAAATTTTAAATTATTATATATTTCGCAGATTTTTTAGATAAACCTCAGATTTGATTTCTTAACAAGTTTTATGAAAGTTTTAATTGTATATTAAATATTATAACTATAGCGTTCTTCAAATCATACCTAGAATCTAAACTGGCATAAAATATTTCTTAGATATTATATAAGTTCTTTATTTAATTTTTATTCAAATATATATTTTTTTAATAAAAATTAAATAAAAAAACTTAATGTAACCAAATTCTTAGATAAAGTTTATTATGAATATAAAAACGGACAGTTAATTTTAAAAAGTAAAAGAAAAAAATTAGATTTTCTGAAAATTGACTATCAAAAAATGCTTACCTCAAACATTTTTTACACTACAATCAGTTTAATGAAAGAAAACAAGAAAACTACTTCAAATTACTAACTGGAATATGTTAAAAAATAGTTTTCTTTATAATCCAGTTAAGAAAGAAATACAGGAGTTTGATTCAGAATTTTATGTCTTAATGGATGATGATTTCATTTTTATGATATATTTATCTTCACTTTATTTCGATAATAAAATATTACCACAAGTGGACAATGGAAGTGCTGTAAGTCTGGAAAAGATTCGACATTTCCTTTCGGTCACTTCATCGATTCTTTAAAGAAGAAATAGTTGTATGTGATACGTTAAATGACGTTCACCATCAATCTTTCTCCAATAGTACAATAACAGCACTAAAAGTAATAGCTCAAAAATTGGAGAATCTTCCCGGAAAAAGGGTATAAAAGATACTTTTCAATACATGTGAAAAATGTTTTCTGTATGTCGTATAAAATGTATCAATAAGTATTGTATTTTTGTATACGTTGAGTAAATAAGACAATTTATTGTGAGGTTAATATTTTTAAGACATGTGTTTCTTGGCTTTACGATTTGACGTTAAAATGGTATTTTGAGCTGGAGTGGAACAAAAAACAGCTCATTCAAATAAGCAATATGATGCTATTAAACTGTATATAAAATAATTATAGTTTCCACATTCAAACGTTTAATTACAAACATTTGAACGTAGGTATTTATTTGGTTTTTATTCTCATTCATGCAATTGACTCATTTCATATGACGTCAAAATCACATGTCAAGTACCAACGGCGATCTTTTTTCTTCTTCTTTTTTGTTTACAGCTTTCGTCGTTTAAACTCTATTAGATTTGAATCTAATAGGTTACAAAAAGCTTAGCGCTGATATTTATTTCTCCATTTTGTTAATTCGTCTCCAATTTGTCGTCATTTTGTCACCACTTGCTTATGATAAGCATTTTAGTGAAACTAATTTTTTAAGACATTACTCTGTTCTGTTAAAGTAAAATGGGGCTAAAATTTGAGTTACCTCTGGTTATTTTAACAGAACGTTTGGTAACCGGTGTGAGGATGAAATATAATCTGCTTCATTATCTCTTCTATCATTTCTCATAACGCAGTTCTGCCGACAAATTTCTTCTGCCACAATAAAGCTTATATTTCTTTCGGTCAAAATACTTATTTTTCGCTTATTTGCGAAAATAATACAGCTTATTTTTATAGAGGGATTTGAAAAAGCAGAAATATTCAGCGGTTTTATTATTAAATGTAGGATTGTAAAGATTTAATAAGAGTCATTGCTATCAAGTTGCTGTATAAAATTAAACAGTTCACATGCACACAGCACTCAGATTTACGCAATTTAAATACGAATATGTATAGCTGTATCATGCAAACAATCTATGTTTGGTATTTGTAACGTGATAAGTACCAAATTTAGAAGCGCCGTCTGGTGATTATTCTCTATTATAAAAGTAGAAGAATGAGTTTTTCCTATTTTACATTTTTGGATGAGACTTGTCATATTTGTTGATGAGTCTTAAGCAAATGGTGAAATGGCACAGAATATTCACAAATGCAATATTATGGATGAGATATTATCTTTCTCTTTGTCCCGAAGAGTTGCTTTTATCTTCACTTGAAATTTATTATCCTTATCTATTATATATGTCATATTTGTGAATACGAAATGAGTAAATAATAAAATGAACAGATACCCACAAATGTCACATTACAGATGAAAAGTCTGTTCTTTCTGTATCTTAAAAAATCTCTCATATCTTTGTCTCAATCTACCAAAATTTATAAGAAGACTATAAAAATACTAGGAAGAGATACAATATTACTTAGAAATGATTGCAATTCTTAAATTCGGTGATAAATTATGTAAATATCAATTCCCCAATGCAAATAATTAAAATTGACGTCTTACATATAGGCTGGTGGTTAAGATTTTGATTACAAGAGATTACGAATTCGAAAATTTTCCACATATAACAAGCTTATATTTTAAATTTTTAGCTTAGTTCTAAATAATAATATTTTGGAGTTTTATGGAAGTATATTCATAAGAGCTTTTTCCTGTTTTTTAATACAAATATTTTAATTAAAATTAAAAAATCGTTTACAAAAATATCTCATTTAAATAGCGCATATTATTATTTTCCTTAAAGAAAAATATAGAAAGAATGGAAAAATATAATGCAAAGTATCTAGTCTTTTTAACTTCTTTTTTAATACATTTTTCAACACAATGTTTTCTAAAACTATTATAAGGTGTGCACTAAAAAAAGAAATAAAATATAAAAATATTTGTATAAAACTTTTATTGGTCTTTTGCTAATATATTTCAAATTAAGCTATATCTTTCTGATTTTTTAATGCAATTATTATATAAGAAACTTAAAGAAGTCGGAAGAAAAAAATTCAGCTAACCTTTCAACAGATGTTATGTATTCTATTTATACTTAACTTTGTTTTCATGAAAACTATTCTATAATTTAAAATGTCGAGAAAATCAAAAGTGTCGCAAAACTTTTTATGCATCTTATTATATTGGTTTGATACTTAAAATAATTTCATTGCAATGATATAATTTATTAGCGTTTTTTCTGAAAAATATAGCTCAGAAATAAAAAGCAAAAATTCCATCGTTTCCAGTTTTAATAAATATTTGTGGAAACATCTTAAAACTGTCTGGACAAACTGGTTTAAGCCAAGTGACATTCAATGATTTCAAGAATAAAAACAATTCAGTAAGATACTATTTTTTTAAATATTGAATAGTTAGTTAAAAATTTATTATATCGACTACTGCGCATCACAAATATCTCATTATGATTATATAACTTTGAAATACTTGCAATTTTCTAAAACATTATCACTATAAAAATTATGTGCTATAAATATTTATGTATATAAAGCTATCATTTTAGGTGACTTCAAATTTGTATATTGAACTTTTATCGGAACTTCTAATAACAATTTTTTTATATTTTATGATTAAAGACTGCATCTGTGTGATATATATTTTAAATAATTATTAAAAAAGAGACAAAATTACTTAATAGTAAACATTTTGGCACAAATGCCGTATAATCCAGGATGCCAAATTCTGAATTTTTGGCAAAGAAAAATTTTTGCCAAAATTACGTATTGTAACATGCGCGATAATGTAAATACTAGGGTTCCAGCATGATTCTTATAGGTTTCCATACCTATGACGTAATAAAAACCAGGTTAACAGATATATAAGAAAATTCACCAAAAATATCGCCAAACTCAAAGTTTTGCATCCTGGATTATACAGCATCACCAAAACTTCAACAACTTTTGAAAAGCAAATTTTATGGCAAAATGAATTTTAAAATATTCCTCATAAATATGAAATGCTAAATTCAGCAATTTATTGTAACTTATTGCAGTGGAGTGCCGAGTAAGCGATTGGACGGATTTCCAACCCTGCAGTGTTAGCTGTGGTCAGGGAATTAAAATGAGATCCAGGCAATATTTCAATAAGCAGAAAGCAGATATGGCAGGGTGTACTGTGCAATTGGTGGACAAAGAGGTCTGCAATCCATCTTGTGTAGGGTAAGTTATATGTCACGCAGCGTAATATTTTCTTTTCATTTATGATATGACGTATACAAATTAAAAATCTCAAATAATATATGTAGATCTTTTTACCAAGTTTTATTTATATATATATAAATACTAGAATTTCAAATTATTGAATTACTATGAAAAATAACTTTCGTATTTACACTTCATAAAATCTAAATAATAGGATATTGTATAAATTAGGTTATCGTAATGTATTTCCGACTGTCAATTTCTTCCAAACCAAAGTCGCTAAACACAGATTTTGGTAACACGTAGTGGACAGTCTAAGGGCCGACTGTGACTTTTTATACACCTAAAGGCTAATTATCCTGGGACTAACAGTTAAGGCGATTATAAACCGCTACAAACATCCATGATAAAAGTAAGATTTGAATCCACAAACTGTTGAATTATATCGCAAACCCTTCAGCTGATATTTCAGTATTAAATCACAGGACATATTTACAGGAAATCATTAAAACCTTAAACACCTACTCTAACACAAATATGATTACAGAAGTTAGAAGATAAACAAAGATTTGTAAATTTTTAATGTAACACTCTAAAAATGTAGAGACTATGATTAAGTGTGAAGGTTGACGTTGACAGATGAGTTATAGTACTCATTACAGACACCAAGCCTTATAAGCAGAGGGTATATACAGGGTGATTATAAAAAAACTTTGCCTACATCTGCACTTCTAGCGTCCATTCTATTTAACCGATCAAGATGATATTTCAAATATAGTTCTTTTGAGATATGCGCTCGAGATTCTGTGAATGGCAACACAGTGGCCCTCGCGGTTACAGTTACAGTGACAGAAACTCGAAATTTTCGAATGGCAACGTCTACTTTTTACCATCGCAAAATGTTGAGCACATGCGAAAACCCTAAATAGCTTTGAAACGGTACCGATATGTCTAAAAACGGTCGTGTTCTGCAAACACAAAAAAGAGTTCTGAAAACCGGCCAATAAAACACGATCTGGGCGCACGCAATAAATTTGCATGTGACAGAGTCAAGAAACCAATCACAGAACGCCGGTCGCCAGATATTCAGCGTAGGAAACCTATAAAATACCAAGCGGGTATGCGAAGTCGTCATTCGGGAACTCGCACATGCCGACGATTTGAGTCTTCCTAGGAAAGTTCGCGGTGAATTGATCAAACTCTATTACCAAAATGGGATGAACGCTGCGGAAGCCTTGCGTGTGTATCGCCGCAATCATCGACAACGACGCGGCCCATGTACTCTGCAAGCTCTGCGTGATTTAGTGCGGAAATTCGAAGATACAGGCTGCACCTGTGACAAACAGCGCTCCGGACGGCCAACTGTTTCTGAGGACGTTGTCATGGAAGTGCACCATACAGTGACTGCAGGACACACAGAAACCGCAAGAGGCATAGCGCGCGTGTTGGATATTCCGAACTCAACGGTCCGCAAGCTTTTGCGCTCGGTACTTCACATGTTTCCCTATCGGTTCCAGCGCGTCCAGATGTTGGAGCCGGGTGACCCACAACAACGTCTGGACTTCGCAAATGCATTTTTGTTACGATATGTTGTGGATAACGACTGGCCACTTCGCATACTATGGACGGATGAGGCGCATTTCACCTTAAATGGCAGCATTAACACAAAGAATTGTGTGCACTGGGGAGAGACGAATCCTCATGCTGTGGCGCCAGTACCATTATTTGACGCCAAAGTGACTGCGTGGTGCGGCATTACAGCTACATTTGTTCTGGGCCCGTTCTTCTTTGAGGAAACGACCCCGACTGGCCCTGCAACATGTTCTGTAACGGGCCCTCGGTATGCAGCCATGCTGAAAAATTATGTCTTACCGGAGTTGCGTCGGCTGAATGCACTCAATGACATTGTTTGGATGCAAGATGGCGCACCTCCACATATAGCGAGGTCAGTTAAAAGGCTCCTGGATCAGCATTTTGGTGATCGCATCATCTCACGCTATTATCCTTTTCCGTGACCTGCGCGATCCCCAGATCTGACGCCTATGAATTTCTGGTTTTGGGGCTATCTCAAATCCAGAGTTTATCTGTGCAATCCTCAAACATTGTCCGACTTAAAGGATTCTATACGGCGTGAGATTGGAAACATCCCTCGTGCCATGTTGCGTGCAGCGACATTGTCCACCGTCTCCCACATGCAATGCGTAATTGCCTGTGATGGCACTCATGTGGAAAATGTTTGAAATTAATAAAGATTTTTTTCTCTATGTGTTCTCATCATTGAGCAGTGTCTTGTCTCTGTCGTATGCATTATTCCTCCGTGCGCCTTGAAGAACTGTTTGTATGTGTATAACACGTCGGTTTTCGGACATATCGGTACCGTTTCAACGCTATTTAGGGTTTTCGCATGTGCTGAACATTTTGCGATGGTAAAAAGTAGGCGTTGCCATTCGAAAATTTCGAGTTTCTGTCACTATAACTGTAACCGCGAGGGCCACTGTGTTGCCATTCACAGAATCTCGAGCGCATATCTCAAAAGAACTATATTTGAAGTATCATCTTGATCGGTTAAATAGAATGGGCGCTAGAAGTGCAGATGTTGGCAAAGTTTTTTTATTATCACCCTGTATATATACATACGTATATATTTTTGTTTAAAACTTTCGGCCATGTGGGAGGTGGAATACATATCTACTTCTAAAAGGGACATGTAAAGAGTGTGCCATCATTAAACAGAAAGTATATTCTTGTAATTTAGAAGCTGAGAAGCCCAACAGACGTCTTAGTCAGCAACAGACGCACTTAGTCAGCTAGTTACAGATATGTGGTATTTGTTGAACAAAATCTAAGATAATTCGTTTTAAATGTTACTAGTAGATCTATCTACACTACAAACAGCATATTTTTCGTAATTTACTAAAGTGTGTGACGTCTGTTTTAGATATCTGGCACAATATATCTTTAAACATAAACCAATAATTTATAAAATTCAAGATAACCGGAATTTTTATTCTTATTTCGGCAAAATTGAAAGAAACATGCAACTGAATGTAAACTTTTAATTAATTAGTACTAAACTATTAGTAAGATGAATATTTAACTGAATTATATAATAAAAATTATAGACTATTAAAAATGTTGTTGTTACTTATGACACTTGGACAATTCAAGCTCGTTATGCCTTGGCTATGCGAATTTAAGTCAGTAGGGTGCGTCTTTCGTTTAATTAGAGCACTACGAATGTGAAAATACGTCTTTGTTCTAAGACTCCTCCGATAGATGGCACCACCTGAGGATCCACTCCCTTAATATTGAGTTTGATCTGAAGGGGGAGGAAATTTTCTCCAGATCATTGCACTCATGGTAACTGGTCAATAACCAACCACAGGACTTTCGATCCCACAGATGTAACGAGCACGTATATCGCAGGTGGGTGGCAATGGGTATCGAACCCCACCCTTCTGGACGGTAGGCCGATGCCATAACCACTAGGCTACCACGTCCCACTATTAAAGCACTTTTTTTCTTTCAGGGACGTCAGCTGCCGGACCACCGAATGGGGTGAGTGGTCCGAGTGCAGTGTCACTTGTGGCAAGGGGCTGCGGACAAGAAGCAGGAAGTACCTGGACAACAGGGCAAGGAAAACGTGCGCCCTCGAACTGATGGAGAAAGAGAACTGCATGGGGATGAAACCGGTTTGCGACGTTGAAGAAAGACATGTAAATAAGTTACATTACTTTATTACATCAAATTATTATGAAATTTTTATTTGTGAACTTATTATAATTTTGAAACACATTTGCAGTGAAAACCTTCAATCAGCAGTTGCTTAATATAAGAATATTTGATAAGTTTTTTTTTTGTATTTTCTCTAATTTATATATGTTCTATATAACTTTCACAGTATATAATGTATTCAGTCTCTTCCAGAAGACAATTCGTGATAATTAAAAATGTGTGAATGCAGTGTTTGTACTACATTGAAATATATGATTTTATGTTCTAATATCCAAGTTTACAGAAGAAAGGTTTCTCCTAAACACACAAAGCTTACTGATTTTGATTATTGTAAATATTTTGAAAAATTTTTAGAAGCAATAACACAAAAATAAAATTAACTGCTAAAAAGGAATAAAGTTCATAAAATCACTAATTATATACTATGTCTAGATAAAAATATTATTCTATATTACCATGCTACATTAGTGATAAAACTATTTTACGAAAACGTTTAATAATATATTTATGTTACACAGAAATATTATTTAATAATCATTCGATGCTATAATACAACATTGAACATGAATCTGGTAAAATACGAAAAATATTCATATAGATATATGGAGTGATTAAAATTGTAGCATTTTAGTACTTATATTAACTTTCGATGTAATTTCATCAAGCTCATTATTACGATCCACTGAAGTAAGAGATTGATATCTTGATTATAAGATAAATGATTAATATCTTATGTATCTGATGTCAGAGAATTTTTCAGAATATTTATGCATTATAATTATAACTGTGTAGTTTACATTTCCATTCTTAAAATATTTTACGTAAACAATTATAGTAAGACATTCACAATTCACAGAGCCATTGTACGATACGTGAACATACTCCATATGTTGTTTAATGAGAGACGTTTTTCAAGGATAATGGAATTTCTATGTTGATGGAAACCCGGAAAACTCCTGACAACATCCTCACAGATGTAAAATCTTAAAGCAAAACTGCTACACTTGTCTTCTGTAGTATGCTTATCATTGTTAAGTAGGATCTTTCACTGTTAAGAACGCCCCTCAAATTTCAATTCTAATGTCTGAGTCACTTAAATTTGTGGCTTTATTAATGTACCTTACTTAATGGACTAAAACATCAAATTGTAGATCGAGGGTCTGTAATCTGTTAGAAACCTTTCTCTGTTGCAGAATAGAATTTTCATTTTGTGCCATCGAAATTTCATCCGATGGAGACTTACTTTTTTATTTGATGCAATAAAATTATTTAGAAACAAAGAGTACATGTTTAATTCCTTAATTGCTTGAATTAGATTACAATAAATTGCTTTAGCAGAAATGCTGCTCACACGGAATTGTTTTACAATGACCATAAAATAAATTATTTTTGAATTGATAGATAACTGAAAAAAAGTTATTAACAGCAAAGACAAAATAGTGCAATATGCAAAACCAAATTGATTAAAAAATTTCTAAAGGAGTTTCCTGAAAATTAAATTTGAAAATTTCTTTATTAGCAAAAAAAAAAAAAACACTGTTTTGTCGTCTTAGCGTAATGGTCACCATTCAAAGGAAGTGTTCACTGAATAAAATTATCACTCATATGGTCTTCATATGAATTCTCATAAATATTTCAGAAATAAACAAAAATTAGTGATATATATAGGTTGACTTATTAGAATTGATAGCAATCAATGCAATCTTTATAAATAGTTTCCAACCCCTTTTAAACCACCAATCAACATTTTATGCCAGGAAATAAAACATAATGTTGGCCATCTTTCTAATAGTATGTTCACTTAACCATTATACATAAATTGATGACTGAGTATTTTTAGTTATATATTGAATGAAATGAGATTTGTTTTTGTGAAATCTCGTAACATCAACATCATACTTAAAATTTAAATTAAGAAACTAAATGTATATTTTCATGTACAATATTATTTTCAAAAATAAAAGACTTTTTATAAACATTACGTTTCTAGCCGACAAGAAGAGGTAATAGACGTAAGCAAAAAGAAGATAGGAAACAAAGTGAACAAGCTGTGCCTGAAGCAGAATCAGTAAAATATTTTATATTTGGACGAAACTATATCCGTGACTGACTACTTTAACACTGTATAGCAATTTAACCTGTCTGCAATCATTTAGTTTGATTAACAAATATTCAGCATATGCATGCATTGATTTAAGAAAAGAATTCGCTACAATATGCATATTATAAGAAAACACTCCTGCATTCAGCATACCATTTGAATACTTCTTTCACTACAACGTAAATTTTAAACTTGCAATGAAATGTTTCGTTATCAACCTGTTTCTTTTTAGGTATTTAGTCATAATATTTTAACTGATGAGAATGGTTTGATCTTTTTTGGAATGATGACTAACAAAATGATCACATACACTAACAGTTTTGTCAAGTAGTCTGAAGTTACCATAGTTACTTACTGAATGATATTCTTTCTGTTTAGTGGTTTATTTCTAAAATCTAACAACAGTGTGTTGGCATTTTCTCCGTTTGAGAATTTTATTTATTAATTAATGGAGTGACTCTATTGCAGCAAGATCCCAAATGTGCAGTGACTCATTGGTCTGAGTGGTCTCCTTGCACGGTGACTTGTGGAAAAGGTCTTAAAGTGCGCACAAGACTTTATCTGAGTCCTGCAGCCCTCAGCATGTGCAATGTGGAATTGATGCAGAAGGCCCCATGCACGGCAGACAAGCCCGATTGCACGGTCAACCTCACAGAAGCCAAAAGTAATTGGAAATTATTTAACATTCCCGTTTTTTTAACATCTTCCAACAGCTCATTAAGTTCAGCACCTGACTAGATGGTGAGAAGTCTGTTGAAAACATTGTCATTTATCTCATGTTTCACTTTTCACAAAAGAAGTTGGATAAGAAAAGCTATACGACTTAATAGTAAAATAATCATTTGAATTTTACATTTTTTCTAAATATGCTAGAATTTAATTAAAATAAAATTAGTTGGGAGTGATTTTTGCTGAGTTCAAATACAACGGTCAACTAATCTAAAACATTAAATTTAATTTATTTTGAAAAATTATAGAATTAATGGTACGTGTTAAGAGAATATTACTATGAAATAACATGTTTTATAAGATGATGCTAAATCGTATTTATTTATATTAAACCCAAATATTTTTGATTGACAAAAAAACTTCATGTTGTTAGAAACTTACATTTTAATTATATTCTAACCTAAATGTGAAATGTAAAACCTGTCAACCGAATTTTTGATATTCAATAATACCAATCAATAAAATTCACAAAAAGGATAGACAGATCTCAATATTTACAATTCTCCATAATAATATTTTACAGTTAATTTTAGATACTGTTTCTTTAATTTTAAAAAATCATAGTACGCGAAAAATAAAAGGGAAAATCGTAATTAAAAAAGTATGTATAATGATCATGCGGTTAAAAGTCATGGTTAAAAAGTCTGAGAAATATCACACGCATATTTAATAATCAATTTAATAAAGTTCATGAAATCAGTTAGAGAAATACTCTCCGTTATGTTATAAATATTTTAAAGTAAAAATATCTACTGCAAAATATTTAATTAATGGAAAAACTTAAGTAATCAAAAGATTTTTATGGAAAAATGTAAAAATTTGGTCAAGAATAAAATCCAGTTTTCAACAACTTTCTTAAACCATTAAGTAATTGTTTTTTTCGTTCCAATTGAGATCTTTGTTACGCCACTTTATTTTAACTCTCATTGGTGTAAAATATCCATGACGTCAGATAACGTTTCATCTACGTCACATCATACTGAGACGGCGTCGTACATCCGACTTGTCGACGAATTTGCTGTCTGCCTTTAAATCGCATTCTTCGAGTGGTAGCAAACATGGCGAAATTCATCATCGAATGTCTGAGTGTCGTCGGCGATGAGAAAAAAAATCCCTTCATGAATTTTAAAAGTGATAAAGAAATATTTTTTAAATATAATGTTTTCCATTTGTAAAAGTTTTCAAAATCATGACCAGTTGTTTGAAAATAATTAGCTTTCAAATTTTTCGAATCTTTAACGATATTACTTCCAAAATTGAACATGTCGAAAATAGAACTGAAAAAAAAATGAAAAAGACAATAAAAAACAAAATGAAAAAGACAGGACAAAACATCCACTTAATGCTAAGTTTAAATTTGCAAGGATGATTTATTTTTATTTTATTTTTTATTTTTTGTGCAAACCTAGAAATAAGGAATGGTTTACATTGAGCATTAAATAGTTATTTATTTTTCTACCAAAATGAATTAGCTCTCGGTATTGATGTTTTCTTCTTTGTAACTTCAAACGCATAAACTTGTTTAAATATTTGTAAACCAAAGATCATTTACGCTATGTTTTAAAGAATTCCGAGATAATTAAAAAATAATGTATTAGTCACCACACCTAAATTATTAAAATGCAATACACAGTTATGGCAGTATATTAAACACAGGTAATAAATCATAAACAATCTATTTTTTCCCCAGTTGAAACATACTATAAATAAAAACATCGGTCAGAAGTGCATTGTTTATTATGAGCAATAACTTTACTCCAATACACGTTATCAAAAGCTAGAGAAATGACTACAAGGTTGCTAACTATTCAATTCTATTTTTTTAAATTTTATTAAAAACAGTTAGTCTCTTCCAGATATTTTATTTTCAGTAACTCAGTTATATCTCAATATGCATATATCACATATATTCTAACAAAACTCTGAACAATTTCAACTGATCTATTTAACTTTAATAAGTGATGAAAAATTTATCTTTTTTTAAACGTACAATAAATATAATGCAGTATATCAGAAACATCAATAAATATTTATCATTTTACATTTGAAGTATAAATTGAATAATTTTAAGTATGTTATCATAAAGTTCCAAAAATGGAAAATCGAGAAAGGATTTACACTCACAATCCATCCGATTGCACACAAAATCCGGTCTCATTCCGCCTTTCTTACTTTTTAATGGTTCCTCATTATTCATGTTTAAACTTGAAATATTCTTTTATTTCAAGGTTGGTTCATAGTATGGAATGTTATGGCACAAGCGACGGAAGTAGCAATACTACGTCAGAAACTCGGTAAATTTTAAAATTATGTGCATGCTACAAGCATGTTTTGCGCACTACTTTGAAAAGTTAATTGCCGGTGCACACATTTTATGCTATGCAACGCTGTTAGAATTTCCCAGATAGAAACATCAAAGTATATGTAACTATTTGCCAATCTTATTCTCAATAGTGTCAAGAAAATGGTTCAAAAACATGAAGCTCATACATTTGTTTCTTTACTCGATTGAAGAAAATATATTTGTCATATTATGCTCTTTCTAATCAAAAGTTATGACAATCAAGTATGAATAATTGAAATATTAAAATATGTCTAAAACTAGTACTTTTCATACAAAATTTACAACAATTTATTCAATTCTGAATAAAAGTAAAATGTTATGCAATAGAAATTCGATTATATTAATAATGCTTTCCTCATTATTAAGAAGGCAAACATAATTTCCTAGATAAAAATAGAAAATTGTGATATGTTGTTTTAAAAATTAATTTCATAGACATATGATTGATTCCTAAACATATAAATAGTTTCTAAGGTTAATATTTCTTCTAAGGCTACTAAGGTAAATACATTTTATTTTTTCTTATTATATTTTATTAACAGAAAAAGTTTTATAATGCTTTAAACAGTATTTGATATTTAATCGACAGGAATAATCTTTCTCATAAACTATTAATTAATAAAAAATACTCTTAGGTTTGCAAATCTTTTTTTTTTTATTTCAAGAATATTTTATAATTTATATGTAAAATTTCAAATATATTATGTATTTATCATATTGTATTCGTTAATCAAATAATTATTTGTGTTCGAAAATTTGATCAATAAATTTTAAATTGTATTTATGATAAGTTTTCTAATAATTTATAAAAAGCGAATTGAATTATATTATGGGTATTAAAAAACACATAAAACTTTTTTTACATATAGGTCATTAAAAGAGTTAAGAGTATAAAATGAGCTAATAAAATTAAAATATTATATATTAGATGTTTGTAACGTCTTTATAGGACAAATGTACTGTGTTTATTTATGATTTGGATTTGCAAAATAATGGACAAAATAAATCATTATTATTTTATAATATTAAATAAGTACATTACACTTTACTATTAGATTGAATTATTTTCGTAATCATTTGTTTTTATTTGCTTTATATCTTAAAGGTGTAAATATTTATCACTGAGATTATTGCCGATACATAATTTGTCTGAAATTTAGAACTTATATATATATTTAAGGAAACATTATTATAAAATGTTGTGCTTTAAGCAAAAGAAGAAACCAATTAATTAATTTTCAATTTTTACTATTTGAATATTTATTAAATAAATTTTTATTTATTTAAAAAACAATTTTAAAACATTGTGATTTAAATAAAAGAAGAAGCCAATCAATTAATTTTTAATTTTTACAATTTGAATATTTAATAAGTAAATCTAGTCTTTTATGTATTACTTAAGCAATACTATTATATTACAAGTAATAAAAATGCAGAAATTTAATCCATAAAATAAATACTTCTAGTTACAGAAAATCTCATTTAATTTTTAGAAATGATTATATTTTATTGAAAAATTGAAATTACACAAAAAACTCAGCTTATATATATATATATATATATATATATATATATATATATATATATATATATATATATATATATATATATATATATATATATATATATATATATATATAATATATATATATATATGTATATAAATATATATATATATATATATATATATATATATATATATATATATATATATATATATATATATATATATATATATATATATATATATATATATATATATATATATATATATATATATATATATATATATACATACATACATATATATATATATATATATATATATATATATATATATATATATATATATATATATATATATATATATATATATATATATATATATATATATATATATATATATATATATATATATATATAATCTAAGTTTTTCTGTAATGAAGGAATGTTTCACAATTATTTAAATATATAATATAATTACTTTTCCTAAGTAGAAAAGGTAAGTTGTAGTTGTGATTGCATTTCTTTTTGATGTACACGTATGCATTTTTTCTTAATATCTTCAAATCAGCTATAGAATCATTAAACAAGCTGTAGTGTATTTATTTGTTTCCTTTTCAGTGTTTTAAGTGTTCACATTACCCTGCTCTAAGTATTTTGCTTCTACATATATAAATGTAATAAAATTTAACTGTAGATTGCTTTCATCATATATATTTTATCTTCATTTTCTTCATATTTTTGCTTTCCTAGTAATTTGTTTTCACATTTACTGTTTCTATGTTACTGAATTATTTTACTATAATTGTTTGTCATGTATGCATGATTTTTCAATCAGTAAACTACATAAATAGTAGTATTCTTTAAAAATGTTTGATTCTTTTATTCATAATATAGATGTCTTCGGAGTAAGAAAAGGTCGTATGTAATAATAAATGGTGCAAAACATTGAAATAATACAATTACATAACAAAATCAAAATATAAATTTAAATATAATTCAATGATTTATCCCATTATGTGTGAAATAAATTGCTTATAATCAAATGAGCATCTAAGTACAGAAAATACTTATTGCTTGGTACAGTAGAAACATGACGAATATTTAAAAAAAATTTGTTTTTAAATTCTTTAAAATTTAATTTTTTTAAGATTATAAAGCAATAATAAGAGTAAAAGTAATGTTATATTGACTTCAAAACCACGAGATTAATAGTATTTATTATCAACGGAAGAATGCTGTGTAGCATAAAAGTTACTTTCAAAGATTCTAACTGTAAACTGTGTTACTATTATTTTTATAATTAGCCTAAATCTTAGAGCTTTTTCGTTGAGAATTTTTCGTTTCCGAGAAGTTGCTGATGACTATGTTTCCATCTTAACAGAGAACTGCATGCAGCCCAAGGAAGTCGGCCCCTGTAGGGGTTATTTCCCAAGGTGGTATTACGACGTCGGGAGGACTATGTGCCTCCAGTTTATTTATGGGGGTTGCCGAGGGAACAGAAACAATTTCGAAAGGTACGCGGACTGTAACAGAATGTGCGAAACCATGCTAAGAGGTAAGACTCCATTTCTTTTCCTTTCTCAAAACCAAAGACATTCATTTAAAATTTGCTTAGATTGTCAGCAGAATTGCAGCTTAATCCATAATTATACATTTGTTTTGCATTTTGTTTTTATTTTCATTTCTATAAATAAAGCCATACTAACTGCATAAAATGTATTGTATAATTCTGTTTGAAGTTCTTATTTATTATGGTAAATTGTAAAAATACTTGAATTTGCTACTGTCTATATTGTACCTCTCATTTTGATATAGTATGCATATCCATGAAAATGCTTTTAATATTACTGCTCTTTTTCATTGTCTGTGGTTTGTTTTCTAATATAACATCAAAATTAATGTTATCTTATTGTTAGTAGTGAAAGTTTGGACTTAACTTTTTGCTACCTATGTTTATATCTTAATTTTGTATCATGCATGCAAAATTTAGAATGGAAAATAAATACCGTTAATACATTATTTTTATTTACATTTCAATATATTAGAATTATATTTTTAAGATGACTGAGTGAAATTTTGTAAATTTCTTCATTTTTTCACCTATATTTAAGTTTAAAAAGTTTCAATATTTGGTAAATATATATTTATTATAAATAAATAATTTTAATTTTAAATACTTAATTTGGAAATCGCTTCTTTAACTAATACAAATGTATAAATTAAAAAACCGATTTTCAAATTTTACGTAAATTTTTGAGAGTAAATGTGATGTAAAATCATTTGAAATCTGTCATTTTTATAGTTACACAAAATGATTTGATAGTTCTGTGATTTCTTTGCTGTGCTGTCAAAAATAATTTTATTTCTATTACCTAGAACTTATTTCAATTCTTTTATAGGAAATCTATAAAATACAAACTCATATCTTTTATCTTCAGATTCCAGTTTTTCTATGTGTAAAAAATTAAAATTATATAGCACTAAAAAACTTAATATTATACTATCTGCATTAGAAAATTAAAAATTTAAATTTATGATTTTTGTATAATTGCCTACTTTTAAATTTGTTTAAATATTCCATGAAATATTATATAATAGAGATATCTACTATTTGCATCTTGTATTTATATAGCAAGTTTAACAAAATCATAATTTTTTTCTCATTTTAATGTTACTTTATTGTGAAATGAATAAACAAATATCATTGTTATGTCTATTAATGATAACAACTTGTAAGCTGATGAAAAATATTTTAATTTTTTATCATAATGTTAAATTAATAATGCATTACAAAGGTTCTATAATAAAATTTATCTCTTTATATATAATTAAAATTTATCTAGATAAAATTTAAAATAATTTATGATGTTATGGATATAATAAATTGTACTTTTGCTTGTATTTTTGAGCTCAGAGAATAATTGTATCATTAGAATGTATCGTAATACTCCCTGTCACAATGTTCGTTAATAACTTACCAGAACTGAATATAAAATTGTTTCATGTGTAAATAAATTTAATTAAATACCTAAATATTTTACGCACAATCATTATAAACATCTGTTAAAAATATGTAAATAACTTTTATCCTAGATAAAAAAAAATCACATAAAGGAACATCTGTTTTGTATATCTGTATATTTTTATAGAATACATGAAAACCAAATTTTATTTTTTGTTATTTTAGAATTTATTTCTAAATTTTAGTTTGTTATTATTTTAGTTTGTTATAGTTTGTTATATTTTAGTTTGTTAAAATAAACAATTTTACTTCATTTCATATGTATGTAATCTAAAATATTTTAAATGGAATGATTGAACATGAATTTTTTAATCTATGCATCAATTAAATAACAGTCCATTAAAACATTTAAAATATTTAGATCAATTAGATTATTTGCAATGTTATGTATCTGTGAACCAAATTTAAAATAAACAGAATATGTACGTTTCTAAATATATTTTTATGAATAATTAATTACTCTTAGTTAAATATTTAAATAAATAAATCAAAGTTCCAAATACTTCAGCTTTAAATTTTGAGAAAAAAGAAGCCTTTTTATCGCTTCATTCAATATAATATTTTCTTACAATTTTAAAAACATTCTAAAATTTATATTAGTTCTCAAAAAATGAAAATAGTTCTAAATAAAGTTTGATTTTGAAATTTAACTCCAAAGATTTTATGTTTATCTCATTTTACATAGTAAAACTTTACAGTGCAAAGTTATTATTTGAAGATATTCAACTAAAATGGTTGGATTTCCTTACGATGTCAATAACTTTTACAGTTGCACAATTCTCTTTTTATATTAAACTCTAAATCGAATACCTAGATAAATTTTCCTTTTAAAGCAAGTTTCTCATCTCAGTATTGGCTTTATTGATGAATACTTTCAATTGAATTTTACTATAAATTAATTTTCTGTTTATTTACTTAATGGGTATAAAAAACTGAATAAATCATGAATTAAAATCCTACTTTATTTTTACAAATAGTAGATTTTTATCAATTATGTTATTTAATTTGAGCTAGTAATGATATATAGATTCAAATTTAAATATTTGAAAACAATCACGTGAATTTTTATTTGAATAATAATAAAAAATGTATATCAAATCATTTAAAATTTAATTTTCTTCGTTGTAACGAACAAAATTAATATGGATACATGTATGTATCCATATTGTTATTTTTATAAACAAAATTTAAGACTATATACTTTGTATCATCGAGAACATTTTTATATACTTAATACATTCAATGTAATGAAATAATATTTGAAAAATATTAAATCAAATTCAATGTTGTAGAAATGTCCAGAAATTAAGCAACAAATGAAAAGTTAGAATTAATAGATAAAAAAACAATATGAGGTCCACAAAACTTTTAAAACAAATATAAAACTGAATCATACAAAATCATTAACTAACCTGTTATATTCAAATGGAACATTTTATTGCATTCCATTTTATTATATATGCATAAGCATTTTTTAATAAAGCTCACTTATAGGAAACGATATTTTTTTCTAATATTAAAAACATGATTTAAATTTCTTGTGACTAAATAGCATTACATGATTAATATTATAAAGTAAAGTATTGAAATGTAAAAATTATCGAAAATAATTCGAAACTTAAACATCAATTGTAAAAATTCTTAAATGTTAATTTATGATTTTTCAAAATCAAGTTGTGTGTGTGTGAGTTTAGAGTTTTCAATAAAAGCTATCTAGACTTACCATTATTTTGAATACTCTACTGGAAAATATATCTATGTGGATTAATTAATCAATTGAGTATCTTTTTAATCTTACTGGTAGATTTTACTATTTTTCAAAATCGAGTTGTTTTAGAGTTGCAGTATTTAATAAAAGCTATCTAGACTAACTTTTATATTGAAATTTGAATGCTCCACCTGAAAACATATCTATGTGGATTAATTAATAAATTGAGTATCTTTTTAATCTTACTGGTAGATTTTACTATTTTTCAAAATCGAGTTGTTTTAGAGTTGCAGTATTTAATAAAAGCTATCTAGACTCACTCTTATTTTGAAATTTGAATGCTCCACCTGAAAACATATCTATGTTGATTAATTAATCAATTGAGTATCTTTTTAATCTTACTGGTAGATTTTACTATTTTTCAAAATCGAGTTGTTTTAGAGTTGCAGTATTTAATAAAAGCTATCTAGACTAATTCTTATTTTGAAATTTGAATGCTCCACCTGAAAACATATCTATGTGGATTAATTAATCAATTGAGTATCTTTTTAATCTTACTGGTAGATTTTAGTTTTTCAATATTTATATATGAGCATTAATTCTTTAGAATGAAGGAATTATTTTCCAATTCGGTAGCCATGTTACACTGAATGCAACTATTTTACGATTAAAATTAGAGATCTAAAGTAAGAAAAAAAGAATTATGTGCATTTATTTGTATATAAATGGACCATTTGCATTCTATTCAAGTGTTTTCCCTCACGATTGTTTTTCGATTTGCAATTTTTTGCATGATACAATTGGTCATTCTGTCTTTGACACAATAGATCACTTATTGACTTCGGATAACACAATAAGTGATATCTGTAAATTTCCAATTTATTTTCTGATATAATCTATGTCTACCTATCGATCAAACGTAATTGAAAGGTGCGATCTAACTTTCACATAAGTTTGATCGATTTATACGTATTTTAAAAATAACGATTAAATTGGGGAAAATGATGTAAAGTGACAGTTTTCAAATTTAATTTTAGTTGGAAATACTGTTTGTCCCCCAAATCAATCTTTTTTTATTATAACATATGTAACCAATGAATTTTCAACATGCAGCACTACACTTTTTTTCTCATTTCATAATAATTTATTTAACGTTATCGTATGACAAATAGTTTACTCTATATTCAACTTTATCACAATCAATTTCATTTCTTTCAACACCTTGTTGCTAAATTTCTAGGCATGATTTCTATGCAAATATATTGTATTCCTAAAATTACAGTGGAGGCTCTCGATAATGAAATGGCATACTTAACTCCAATAGAAAAATTTATAAAAAGGAATTTTAAGTATTTGTTCTGAATATCCGTGGTTTGGAATGCTACACTCTTTCAAATGATACTCTTAGCAAAAATCTCAGTCACGTTGCATAAACTTCAAAATTTCTGAGGTATTAAAAGGTTAATTAATATTGAAAAAAATTGAATTTTGTATCGCAAAATCAATTTTTCAGATTTCAAAAATATCACATATCACTGAATACAGTTCCTAGTTGTATGCATGAAATAATCATTAGCGGAAGAAATTCAGCTGTTCGGAAAACAAATACAATGTGTGATCGGTTAACGAACAGTTCGGACTGCAAACAAATCGAAAAGCGAAGACTTTCACGAAAGTTTTTTTTTTCGTTCGGACAACGAACACATTCGTTTAACGAATTAAAAGGAATTCTAACCAACACTTCTCGTCTCTATTAGTCTGATGTACAGGGTTGCCAAACTCAACTGACCAAAAATCGTTTTGTGTCTCTCTTAAATTCAGTTGCTTGTCTATTAAACTTCAAAGTTTTATACTGGAAAAAAATTCCCAATAGAATATTTACAGCCAAAGTAGACCATCAGTTTTGGTTTTGATTTCATTCAAAAACGAAACTGATTTCATTTTGAGCAACATAACCCCTTCATTAACTTGTTGAAAGAGTGAAAGAATTTCAGAGCAATTGTCTTAGATTGACACCCAAACCAAGCTGATATCAGTAAGATTAAGGATCTTTACAACAACAATGCTATTAATCACTTACGGAAAGTCTTAAAAAAAAGAGAAAAGCAATCGACATTGGACATGTTCTTTAATGACCCATAAACAGAAAAGGACTGTGATTATATGTATTATTTTGTTAATAAACTCTTACTAAGAAATTATACATATTTTTTTAATTTAAATTTTAGGGTCGCTAGAACGAATTAATCAAATTCACAAAAAAATCAATGTATTATTTTTTTAATAAACTTACTTAAAGAAACTATACATCCTTTTTAATTTAAATTTTACTGTTTTCAGAAAAAATGAATCGATTTTACCAAAGAAAATCTATGGTAAATCGATGTGGTAACTGAACAATTCGTATAGCGAACACAGTTTCGTAACGGATTATGTTCGTTAACCGATCACCCACAGTAATGTCACAGAATGAACTTGAGAATGTTTATCAATGAGAAATTTTCTTTTTATTTAATTAGTATTTAATATATTTTCACCAAAAAATTTCATCTTTAAAAAGCAAACGGAAATTTAAAATGGTCAAATTTACTTCAACTTTCTAACTTTTTCGCTTAACTTTCAGTAAACACTTTTGTGTTCCTGCTGAATAAACCAATGAGGTTGATACAGAAATCACATGTCCTAATAAAGAAATTAATTTTATAAAAAAGAATTTTTATTCCCTGCATTTTACTTATACTCATAAAGTTAATTCTATACATAGAATACAAAAAAAATCACTTCTGATCAATTTGTTTTATATGAAATACTTTAAATGTAATTGGTATTTTATTAAGTAAAGTTCCCAGTACAGAAAAAATTTTAAGAAAGATGTAAGACATTTTGTTATATAGAGTCTCTACTGTATTTGTGATAACTTTTTTAAATATATTTTGTTTCTTTTTACTTAAAATAAAAAAACTGTATTTGCTGATAATATGACTGAAGGACAGGTATTGCCTTTAAAGAAAAACGCTTGCAATAGCAGATTTAATATTAGCTCTAATTTATCCTTTTAACAACCTGTTTTATCCTTGCGCATACTGGAAAATCCTCTCAGTCTTAAGGTAAGAAGGGATTTTTATGTTTTTTTTTATTTTCTGAGAAATTCAACTATTCAAAGCTGTAGAAATACATAGGTAAATATTTATTTTAAAAATGAAATTTACCATATGAATATTTGAATTGTTGTTGTTTCATAAAAGTAAACATTTCATTTTGTAAAGAAATATTGCTTTTTTTATAATTTAAAATGTGACTTCATTGAATTATGCTTTGTTACACTTAAATATATAGTATAGTCTAATAAGAAAAATGTTAAGAAAGAATACTAATTTACTATCATGAGTTTTATTTTTACTCAGAAATAATTAATATATTTTCTTTTGTGATTCCCTATAGTTTTTTGTTTATCTCAATAGAAAGTTTTAAAACTGGCTTTCGAATTTCCTAATTTTTAATAGGTTTATCCATTAAAAAGCAGAGTGAAAATTGATGCATTAAAACGTTTGTTAATTTATGATGAAAGACATTGCAAAAAAGCTATTAGTTTCCTTTTGTACTATAAGTTTTAATAGCTTAAAAAATGTATAAATATTTTTATTATTTGTGATTTTGAATCTTAATGTGTTGAAACGATTTTGGGATCAGGGACGGTTATCACATTAGAAGTCAAATTTTAATCTTATCAGCTATTATGGACTATCTCATTTCTAACCGATTTCAAATTATATCTGCTAGAAAGAATTCACTAATGGGGATGTGTTTCAAGACGGAATAACACTGTTCTCTTCTCATTTGCATTCAGTTTGGTTATTATGGCACCAAACTCTGGCTGAATTTAAAACCTAGCTGTTGCACAAGTTCGATTTCTGCATCTGTTGTATTTTGACCTACTAAAAAGATAAATGAGTTTGATTGTAAAGTTAATTAATAGAATTCTTAAGTATGGTAAGTTTGAATTAAGTGCTTAGATATTCACCAACTAGTGTTTTTAAATAGGTATTCATTAAAAATAATTTGTATTAATTTAAAAGCCCTCAGTGAAGCATGATGAAATTAAGAATTTCATAAACATTAGAACTTTTGCTTATTTTTTATGTCTGAATGCCCATTTACTACTTCATTCAGTTGTTATTTAATCATACATCTAATGATATTACTGACTTTCACATCGCACTTCATTTGTGAAAAGTATCGCATGTTCCCTCTTTGTTCATAATTAGACCCATTGATGAAGTTCTCAAGTCATAAGATACTGATAAACGGACTTTAAAGGGTATGTTATGACTGAGAGTTCAAATGAAATAATGTGTTATGGTTGATAACAGAAGCGCCACCTAACATTGCTCTGAGTAATCACAAAACGGTACACAGAGATTAGAGACTGAGAGGATTGCTTTAAACTGTGTTGTCTCCTACTAACTGATACTCATCTCCTGCGCATGCTGCTTTGATGTAGACTATGTTCGAGCTTCGTTGCCTCCTTCTGCCATTGCCTATGCCTACGCCATGAAGGACGCCAAAGTTCATTTGGAGAAAGGACTCGTCTGTGGTCAGTTGCCCCTCTCTCTTATTGTAGATAGTCCTCTCTTTTTATGCATTTCTATGTCCGGCCATCAATAATGTGGGCACTTTATTCATTTTCTAGTTTATCACTATCATTTATGTCTACCGAACGTTTTGTTACAGCCCAGATCTTATGGATAAATCAATATGGAATCAAGACCAAAAATTAATTTTTCCTTAAAATAAAATAATATGGTATTTTTAATAAATGTGTTTGAAAAAAGTTTAATTTAAAAAAAAACCTAGATATATTGAATGATTTTCACGGCCCTGTTATCGAAACGCTGATGTTTGCTGTTATAGTCAAATGAGGTCGTAAGTTGTATCAAGTTTGAAAGTACCCCAAAAAATTGAAATTCAATAAGATCACACCATATGTTACTTATCAAATTGATAAAAGATAAAATACTTGCATTATTAGAAATCTTTTGATTTGATTTTAATTCCTGTTTTATTAACCTGACGATTATTGTTGCGGCTTCTTAAGAAACTGGTTCCAGAGTATCTGCTCTACCTTAAGGAACTAGTATCTGAATACTTGCTCTACATTAAGAAACTGGTTCCCAAATATCTGTTCTACGTTGAGAAACTGGTCACAGAATATCTGTTCTACCTTAAGAAACTATAGTTCCCGAATATCTGCTCTACCTTAAGAAACTGGTTCCCGAATATCTGCTCTACCTTAAGAAAATGGTAGCAGAATATCTGCTCAAAATATATCATTGTATTCAATTTACCACATGAAGTTAGGAAATTTTAATTCAATGTTTGATAGTTTGGGCCATGAAAATCAACTAGTATTAAAATTTTTTGTTTATGTTTAAAAGAAATTTATTCATGCAATTTTAATAAGAAATGACTATAAAAGATTTCAGCACAAAGAATATCACTCCAAATACATTGAAGGCAATACTTTACAACAAAAATATATATTTGCTATATATAAATTTTAAAGTTGTTATAACTTAGAAAATATTTGCAAAACAGAAGCTCTGAATGTAGAAGTTGTATGATTTATGAGATCATATTATATTTTAGATACTGATATGACATTTTGCGGTGAGTGTTAAATGTGAATATCATAAATACATTTCATTTTAATACAAATGTTATATCATACACAGAACGAATAACAAATTTGGTATTTGTGAATAATTTCATGAATACCCATAATGAACTGTTAATAATATAAATAACAAGTAGGCTACGTAACATTTTCAGATGATACATATGTTGCCTTGGAGAGAATTTGATTCAGCGATATTTTTGGGTAATTCATGCCGAAACTGGTGGATAGAAAGATACAATCTGTTACTTAAATAGAAAATTTGTTCACTAAATATCAGTATGATTTTAAAATGACATTTAATTATCGGATTGAACATGATGAAATCATTTATTACGCAATTCATGTTTGACAAAATGACAAAAAGATTTGTTGCTACAGCCATGTAAACACTTTCGAATATAAGTCATAACTTATTTATGCAAAAAAATCTAAATACTTTCATTGGACCATATTTGTTATTTTGAATATTTTATGCTTCTAACTGAAAATAGAAATTTCAATCTTTTTATTTGGAAATTCAAACAAAATTTTAAAAAATCATAAATTCCACGTATTTAGATATTATTTACATTTCTGAAATTATCCTTTTCTTTTTCTACCTCTCAATTCAAATCTTGTTATGTTTGTTTATTGCGATCATTTCATATAATATCTTTTTATAAGCTTCATTTATCAAATAATTATTTGCCTTATTTGATATATCTGTATATATACTTATTCTCATCATGTTACAGCACATAGTTTGAATAGGATAAATTTAATTTAATTCATTATAAATACTGCTGCTGTTTCTTCTCAAAGATTTTTCAAATTCATAAACTTTCAAATTCATCTACAAAAGACTTTCAAATTCACATAAACAAAAGACTTTCAAATTCACACAAACAAAAGACTTTCAAATTCACACAAGCAAAAGACTTTCAAATTCACACAAACAAAAGACTTTCAAATTCACAAACAAAAGATTTTCAAATTCATAAACAAAAGACTTTCAAATTCACACAAACAAAAGACTTTCAAATTCACACAAACAAAAGACTTTCAAATTCACACACAAACAAAAGATTTTCAAATTCATAAACAAAAGAAGTCATGTATTTATTTTGAAAAAAATAAGTTGTTTTATTTTGTGTGAAGCTCCGCTGAGTGCTCTTACGCCCCTGTCCACGTCGCCAGCCCTGCCAATGGACAACAAAGACCAGCCTCCGGTGATCGACTGTGTGGTCACTCCGTGGTCAGAGTGGTCACCTTGCTCCCACACCTGCGGGAACGGACGCAAGGAGCGGCGACGCATGATCAAGCTGAATCCCGAAAACGGTGGAAAACCTTGCCCTGCGAAACTAGTGCAGAGGAGAAAGTGCAAGGATAACCCTCCTTGCCGTAAGTGCAAATATTGAAGTCAGTATGATTCTTCAGAGCATATTACATAGCTGCCAATTCTATTGATTTTATCGGAAAAACTCCTGATTTTTTATCATTTCTCCCGATTTCCCGATAATGTATGAAAATCTACTGATTTTTGGCCATTCCAGTGAAAAACTTAATAACAGCCGATATTTTGCCGAAAATAGTCAGCCGACCCGATTTTGCCGAGGTGGTTTAGTAGCTTAAATATTCAACAGATGGCGCTCTAAGATAGTTATTAAAATGTTATGTTGTTATAATATCATGAAAAATGTGTTCCTCTGAATTTCGAACCCCATCTGTCCACCGTGTTAGGATAACCACGTGAGTGCCAAAAACTCCTACTAGTTGGCTGTCATATAATTAACATTCACCTGTTAACATAAGCTGTTCAATTAGGATGACTATTACTAGTTATTAGTAATTCAATTAGGAAAATATTTTCACTGAATTAAATTTATTTAAACAATGTACTTTATGTTTTTATGTAATTTTATAAGTTTAATATTGATAAATTGCATTAGAGTAGTAAAAGTTGCCCTACAAAATAAATACTGGGACATAAACGTTGATGTTTATTTTTTTACGCGTGTCGTACATTCTTTTATTTTTCATAGTTCTTTTATGAGGTTGATGAATATTGTATTAAAATATTAAGATTAACACAAAATATGCTTAGCATAAATCATTTTCAGAATGTATAATCTAAAGAGTAAAATTATCTTTTTACGGTACTAGCGTTTTAAACATACAAGCAAAAATGTCGCTAGTGTGTCCTGATTTTTTTCCTCAAAATCAGTAGAATCACTAATTTTTTTTTTCTTCAAGGCTGGCAGGTATGATATTCAATCACTTCACTGATTCATATGTTTTCAGTGCTAAATGCCTTAAGCTATTGAAATATTCAACTATAAACGTTCGCATCGAATTTGGATAAAAGTTGTTTGTTATTTTGTAGGAGTAAATATTAACTTATAACAAACTTTTAAAAATCTGTATATAAAATTAATAACTTGCCTTTAGAATTGTATTAATGGCATAATTTCTCATCAAAGGCAAATATATTTCTTTTTTTAATTTTTATATGCATCTAATATTTTTACAAAAAAGCTCATTAGCTACTATTGAGTTTCAAACTTCCTCTACAACAAGACTCAGTCAACTTTTGCAATAATTTTCCTTTGCCCTAAAAAAACTTCAAAGCTTCTTTATTTTATTGTAATTATATATAATCATATAACAAATATCCTGAATAGAGTTAATTGTGAAATTATTTCTATAGATTCTTAAGATATGAAAAAGCAATTTTAATCACTTAAATGGTAATATTAGCAGATTATAATTTATTAAGTCACACATATATATAGCGTGAAACTTAATATAGTTATTTATACAGCAAATAAAATTTGTTAGTTATGTTGACTTACAATTTTTATAAAACTCTTAAGGACACTTCTTGAATTATTTTGACATTTTTAATGTCAGTCAATGTAATAATTTTATTGATAAAGAAAGGCAATGAATTTGATTTTAAAAAAACCAAAATTTGTTCATTTTCTTTATTAATCAATCACTTCGATTTACTCACTGAAGTACAGGGTGACAATTTTATACTGTTAACAAAATTGTACTGCATTTGATTGGTTTAATTCATGTCCACCCTTTTTTATAAAAGTTTCCTTTGCTTAAGAGATGTTAATGTTAGTAAAACAAATGGGTAGTTTTTATTTCCTTGTTTGAAATAATATGCCTAAACAACGACGACAAATAAATGCTATGTTTGAGGCTGGATTAAAGCAAATTCAGAGTGGGAATGTAGCCCCCCTATTCACCTGTCTTAAACCCAATGGACTATAGTGTTTAATCTATTCTGAAATCAAGAGTATGCTCTAAGCCACATCGAAGTTTGGAATGCCTAAAGTCTATTCTTAAGAAGGAATGAGCTAAATTAAGGCCTGATGAACTGCGGCCCATTGCAGAAAATTTTAAGCGACGTTTAAAGCTCTGTATCGATGCCCAAGAAAGCCATTTTGAAAATACTTAAATATGTTGCATTTAAGAAACAAATGACTTAAGTAAACTTAGTGTTTTGAAAATAAATTCCATATTTTTGGTTTAATACAATATTGTTTTGTCAACAGGATAAAATTGTCACCCTGTAAATATTCTATAAATTTGAACAACGTTTGATTATGTTTTTAAAATATTTCAATATTAAGTAAACATATTTATCTTTTTATAATGAGCTAAATACATTCAGAAAAGAATTTAAATGGTTAAAATTCACCAAATGCTAAAAAATGAATATTTATTGGTTCACTAGAATTTAAATTCAAATTCGAAATATTTAAATGTTTTAAAATAAATTTTATGAATAATTTTACACTTTTTCCGTTTTTCCCCTTTTAAATATCTTATGCCCCTATTCTCTACATATTTCTGTTATTCGCGTATTTATTAAAATTTATATATTATAGTATGGCAACATATTCTCTAGTATGATATTCCGTTATATAATTATAATTTTATAAGATTATTTAATAATTTTCTAATATGTCTTTCTTTTATTTCAGCTGACAGATCTGGAAATAGAGATGGTATGTTAAAATATGATGTCTTTTAATTTTAATAATAATATTAATGGCCATTATTATCGTAAAAAGAAATATTCTAGAGAAAAAAATTTTCTTAATTTTTAAAAGTGTATGAAGTACTTTTTAGCAGATTTTATTTTCTCAAACTTTTGTATTAATCTAATTTGAAATATTTTCCTTTGTTGTATTGAAATAATGTAAATGAATAAGGTTTGAGTATACCATTTCAAATATGCGTAACCATAGTAATAAGTAATTATAGACACTTTTTTAAAAAAAATCATGTTATCTTTATTTTAACAATTTCAAATTAAAATTTGCACACTTTACTTCTTGCAATATATTTAGATTTTTATGCTGTAAATTTCAAATATATTTGAAGGATGTATAATGTGAAACATAATGTTTGCAATTATATATATGTATGTATATAATATTATATATTATTAATAAAAATATTACTATTTCTCTCACTTTATGGAAAACAATAAAATTGTTCATAATTAAATTAACTTCTCTATACCGAAGAAAAATAATTATTAATAATTGATTAAGTTAGAGAAAAATGCAACAGGACAAATATTTGAAAATTATTAGTTATATCATTTTATACTCCAAATTAAAAATATTTGAAATATTAAAAATATATTTTTAGAAATTTTGAGAAGGCATTTAAAATTTTCTTAAAGTTAAAACGTTTAAAATTATAATAATCATTGCGTTTAAGTAAAATTGTAAAAGCGTGTCATGCAATAATTAGTGTATACCTAAGTACTGCATTTGGTAAATGTTTGACATTCCTCGGTATACTCAAACAAAGTAACACTGTCTATATTATGTATAAAAAAGAAGTTCGCACACGAGAATTCTTATTTTTTCAAAAATAACAATTGAATGTTGTAATTTTTCAAATCATATTACATCTCATATGAAAAAGAGAAAATATAATTAGCACTTTTAGAAATTCCTCGAAATATTTTCGCTATCTAGATTTAATTTACCGGTCCTTTATATCAATTTTATTTTATTTGAGATTCTATGTTCATCAAGGGAATGCTTAACGCTGCAAACAGGGCTAATTTAAACGCCATGTGCGATAACAAACATGTTTTTTTTTGTGCAATGATCACTCTGCAACAATAAATCAGGCTCTAATCATCTTATTAATAAAAATTTTCCAAAATAGAATAAAGGCACAGATACGATGTATAATCATGGATGATAAATTTTGCGTTTGGATTTTTTTTTGGCATATTTTCTTATGTATCTGGCAACCTGGTTTTTATTACGTCATTGATAGGTAGACCTATAAGAATTATGCAGAAAATTCTATTTTGGCAATCCTAGTATTTACGTCATCGCGCACGTCACAATACCACTTCTTGGCTGGGTACAAGGAAGCTCGTCGGCGTAAATGTAAACCTCTTCTCAGCTAATTTCTTCATCGACAAAAAATTGAGAATTTGGCATCCTGGATTATACAGCACCATCTAGTGTTAGGAAAACGAACTTTGTTGGGGTTATACAGATTCAGTAAACTTGCAAACATGAATGCTTATATTAATATTATGAATGATAGAAGAGCTCATGAAATTGGCTCTACGTATTCTTTTCAGGTGAAACTCAGTTTTACGAACAATATTTCGGAATATGTATCAGTGCATAGAGTCGTGAGAGAGAATAAATGTTGAATCTTAATTTTTTTTTTATTATCATAAGTGCACAAAGTACCATTTAATCTCTCATCATCCCTTGTATACATGTACCATATATAATATGGGTAACCACATCTTTTAATTTCATACACTATAAGGCTTGTAACTACTTAACTTTGTGGTACGACAGCTCATGTGGGCCAAGGCCTACAGTGCCCTATCTCTGTTTTCTTGACCTAGAGGCCCTGGAGTGCGCAGCATATTTCCCGATTAGATGGTCAGACTAACGCGAAACCTCCAATATTTAGCTCTAAAGCTTGCTTAATACTCAATTTATCGACCCACTGAAAGGATAAAAGGTTGAGTCAACCTAGCCCAGCCAGGGTGTCAAACCTCAGACCTGTGCCTTGGGAGTGTGAAACGATACCACTAAACCACCGATCTTCTAAGGCCTGTAAACCTTATCTTTATAACCTGCTTATCATTTTTTTAAAAAAATACTTATCAACGTATTTCCTAAGCTATTTTAATTTTCCTCCCAGCAGAAGATCTTTAACTCTTTAATTGGCTAGACCTGATATTCATAGAAAACATCGAGCTATGGGCATCTGAGGTAGTAAAAAACAACTATGGTTGCTTAAGTTGAAACTAAACAATGGTGCAAGTGAAACTAAAGAACGCCATTTCTTGTTATTTTATCTTAATTCAACTCAGCGGCAAACCACACATATTAAAGTTTACGTTTTTCATCTACCTTATCAATTGATTCCTACATATTGCATTCTTCAAAGCATTTGGAAATTTTCACACATGCAATTTAAGTAGAATAAATTCAATCCTAATATTTTTTTTTCTCTTTTGGGAAGTAATAATTTTAAAGACTAGCAATTTATTGACAACATATTTATGATTTGCACATTTAAAGCTTAACATATATTAAGCATAAATTTGAATATTAATATGTCATTTGAAGTAAATACAAGTGAAAATTCCATTAGTTGAGGTAATTATAGCTGAATATTCAAACGTGAACTAAATTGGAATATGTTTGTTTAAAAATATGCATTTATCAGAAATAAAAATAAGCATTAAAATTCCTTCGAGGAGTAATTGTATTTTTCACTTGTTTTGTACTTATGAAAGCCATGTTAAAAGTTATCTGTGTTTGCTTTTTGACATATTTCTCATTTATCAACTGCTTTTTTCCATATGATCTAGATCTTTTATTAACTTTTATGTTTTCTACTTGCAATTAATGATTGCTTTGTTTCATAATATTTTCTCTTCTTTGAATAATTTTCTGTCTTTTCTGTGTTTTTACTTACATAATTTTAAGAAAATTAATTTCTTAAAAAGTTTGAAGCAAGAAATATATTATGTTAATAAAAGCAAAGAATGTAAAGTAAAAAATGATAATGTAAATAATTGATGTTATTCATTTACAAAATAATATTTTAATTTACTTAAATAAATAAAACCTTTTCCAGATTAAAAAGTTTCTTACATTATACTAAAAACATTATGAGCTATTATACATTGATTGACAAAATTTGAAGACGAAATAGAAATATCTGCATGAATAAAAATTTTATGTGCTTCTAGAACAAAATACAGACAACAGTAATAGATTTTCTCGAGATTTGCAATAAAAATATCATTGGAAATTGGAATTGGTGAGTCAAATTGTTTTGTATAACCAAAAGTTATATTTTCATTTATATTATAATAATTTTGTATAGTATATAAATTTCAAAAATCCAGGAAATTATTTCATAAACATGCACTTATTCATTTTTTAACAAAAACTATGAATAGTAACAAAGGTAAAAAATGCGCCTCAACTTTTTTTTAATATACAATACCGTTCAAAATTGCAGAACAGAATAATGGATTGTAAATATTCTCCAATACTAACTTTCAAGCATAAATTATTTTTAGTACATAGAATAATATTAAAAGGAGTAACTTAATACATCGAAATGAACTATTTACTCTGTTTCTTGCTTCAAACTAACAACAAATGCCTTAGATTTAAGCTTACTAATACCTGCTTTGAACAGCTGTAGACTGTCAGCTGAACCCATGGTCAGAGTGGACACCGTGTTCGAAAACATGCGGACAAGGCGGTACACAGCAGAGGACGAAAACCGTTAAAGTACCGCCCAAGTACAACGGTGCTGCCTGCGGTCCTAAAGTGGAGAGAAAGTACTGCACTTTACCGCCCTGCCCATTGCACTAACTTGGATGGGTAGGTCGCATGCAACAAGAAAATCGACATTTTCTCTTATTTAACAAGCATCTAATATTTAAAATATGGATATTTCAACAAGATTTGCCCTTAAATAATGATGTTATTGGAAGTGTAACTTAAAAATTAATTAAGTTTCATTGTAAATCCTTAATATTTACAGTTATTTAAATTTTAAAAAAATTAACAGGTGAGTTAAATAAAATCCTAGGACAGCCCACATCCTTGGCGACAAACTGAAAGAAAGCGCCAAGCCCGAGCGAAGTTCCAGAAATAATTTGTATATCCATACCTTGTGTATCGAAATAGGGTTATCAAGATTGGCCCAAGCCACAGTTATCGCCAACCAAAATCATTCGTGCCAAGGGTGTGGGCTCTGCTAGGATATAACCGGTGGGTTAAATAAAACCAAACTGTTTAATTACCATGTAGTTCTGAGCCACAGTCAAAAGACGATATCAGTATTTGATTTAGCAATCACTTCTTCAAGATTTATTACCATACCACAAAAGAATATTAAGAATATGACTATTTCAAGAGTCATTAATGATACAAAGAATAAGTAAAGTTTAATAGTATTCAAAAATATAGCAATGGATTTATTCTAACAAACTGAGCACATGTCTTTGAATTTTCTAGATGATTCGGAATTTCTAGATGATTCGGACTATTTTTGCTATCCTTCGATTTATTCGACTATTCATCGATTTACCGTAGATTTTTTTGTGAAATCGATTGATTCATTCTGGAGAGCATAAAAATGAAATTAAAAAGAATTGTCTAATTTCTTATTAAGTTTATAAAAAAATAACACATAATATTAATCAGTCTTTTCATTTTTTGTTTAATAGGACGTAAAAGAACGCGTCCAATGTCAATTGCTTTTCTTTCTTTTTCAGGATTTTCCGAAAGTAATTATAGCACTGTCGTTGTAAAGTGATTAATAATATTGCTGTTTTTGTTGCCGTCTGGAAATCGTTATTCAAGTCTATGTATGAGACAGTGAATAAACAGAGAAGAAGGCGCTCAAAATCAAATCAGAATCAAAACCGAAACTGGTGTTCTACTTCGGCTATAAATATTTTATTGGAAAAAGAAATTTTTTTTCCAATATAGAACTTTGAAGCTCAACAGCCAAGCAACATAATTCAAGAGAGATGTAAAACGAATTTTGATACTTTCAGTTGGGCAATCGAGAGCAAATGTTCGTTAAAAATGTTCAATGATGTTAGAAATGTTCAAATGAGAAAATGTTCATTAAAATTCTTTTAGTTTGATATCCGAATATGGATTCGTTGTACGAACAGAAAAAAAAATTTTTTTCAAAGTGTTCGTTGGTCAATTTATTTGGTGTGTGAACTGTTCGTATTCCGCTCGCGCGCTATCATCTACTGTACATTTTATTACTATCTTTATTTCAAGACAAATCAACGCGTTAATGGAAAACCTTAAGGAAAAATTTAAAAATGCTCAAAACTGATGAAGTCGAATAAAATACTTACATAATGTATTTGGAATTCTATTGGGAAATTTATAATTAATATTAATAAATTTATTTTATTATACCAACTTAATTTTTGTTTTCGTATAAATGCTGATGTAATTAAGAACGAAATGCTTTTAGTTTTTCCAATTACAAGCTGTTATACACTCAGCAGCTTTTAATGTGAACTTTTCATGCCATTTAATAAAAAAAATAACAATAAATATCTTATTTTGGAAAACAGATGTGGAATATTAGACAATAACTGCATTCGTGGGTCATAATTTTTTTAAATTTAAATTTATATAAAATCAGTAAACATTCTTAAAATATTCTATTTGAGCCTTCTTCAAATTTCAAACTTTGCTATCTAAGTTAATGAAATGTATAAGCTCTCTTTTGTGACTAATGGCAGTAATTATTCTTTTTGCTTATTTGCTGTTTTCGCTTTTAAACATATTGTTAATCATGAAACATATTAAAGTTGAGAATATGCAGCCTTCTTAAATAAAATGCGAAAAGGCTGACAGCATTATCTCAAGATTAAAAAGAAAATTTTTTATCTATAATCATTTATATTAGTTGTTAGATAATTTTAGTTGTATTATGAAACCCATTAAATTATAAAATGTTTCAATACGCAGATCTAAATGACAAAAAATAAATTTCATTTACTATTTTTATTTATTTATTTTATGTCAGTTAGATACAGAAAAACTTCCTGAAATGTTGAAAATGATTCTGATGTTCATTTTTATATCAATTTTTTTTTTTGCATTAATAGACAAGAAATATAATAGCGCAGTTTTCGTATTTTTAATTTTTCAAGCACTCATTTTATAAGCATGAACTATTTTGAAAGTGGGGTCTTTTTATAAAATAATTAGATAAAAGATAAAATATGCATTCTGTCTCTTATGGAACACCAGGAGCTAAATAAATCATAACCAAATTTTAAATAGTTGATTCAGTTTTAAATTTAGTACCTGAAAGTGCCTTGAAATAAAATTTAAAACTTTTTGTACAGCAAATGATCATAATTAACTAAAAATTTATAAACTTAAATTTAAATACCATAAAAAATTGACAACATTTTGCCTTTTTGTATTATACAAAAATGTATCCATTGTGGCTCTCATTAACTTTTGCATCTTTCAAACCGTGGTACAAGTGTTAAAAGTTGTGTAAAACTCTACTAGAGGGCAGCACTAGGAAACTGAAACTAGGAAATGTAATTTCTATTTTAGTGATAGTGGCATATTTATAAATCTTTCTTCAACATGACTAAGATATCCACAAAAATCCGTTAAGTGGAATTAACTTTTATTGCTATGTTGAAATATTTATTAATTAAATATAAGCAGTAAAAGAAAAACGTCAATATTTTATTAACGTAAACTGTTATGCATGCGTAAAATTATTGTATCGATATAATATTTTATTTCACTATTTTTAAAGAAAATAAAAATCGATGTTTTTATTTATAATTAAAAATATCAATAAATAATTTTAATTTATTTCTGCTGAAAAAAATCTAAGTTAATAAACCTGTTTGGTGTTTATAGGAATGTAAATCTTTTATCTTGTTTTACGACAGAAAGTGATTTTTAAAAGCTTCTTATTAAGCAATAAATTTTAAAGTTAAGTAATTTACTATTAATTAATAAGTTAATTTAATATTCATTGAAATAGAATTTATTAAAATAATTATATTTAAAATTTTAAATAGTTAATTCCAAATATAGAGAAACGTAATTCATATCGCCAGTCATTTCTAGAAATTTTAAAGGAATTATTTAAATATAAATAAATTTTATATCTTATTTTTTTCAGAAGTGAATCGTATGGAGCTGAAACAGGGGTAGATGAGGGATCTTTGTATCTTGTGCTTTCTGAATATCTCAGTCGGCTGGTGCAAAAAGAAGACGATTAACACATAAATTTGTGATTCATGTACATAAAAACTACATTATTATAATTATGTGTGACGTAGTAACAATATATTCTACAGTGAAGCAGATCATTTTTTTCTTTGTAGTCTTTCAGCTGTTTTCCGAGACTACATTTGTTAAATGAAATTTCTATGAAATGAATAGTCGTTGAATTTACTTATCATTTGTTAAGCAAATAATATACATCATAGTCTACATAAATTTAATTTCCTTATTCTGAAAGTAAATAATTTCACATCAGATAAAAATGTCATTTGATATATCTAAACGTAAAAGAAAATCAAAATTTTTGAGTGTATATTATAAAATGAATTTACATCTTTTAAAATATTTCAATGAATAAAATTACCGAAGTTATCCGGCTCACACAAAATTTGCACTAATCTTGAATCAGATTTACCATTATGAAACATATCTGTAAACATATACATATCGTATTGCATTTAATTACTCTATTGCTGCAATTTAGGATATAGGGCAGATAATCACTCAATAAATATGTTATTATGTATAAAAAAAATTAAATGTCTAATGAAGAAATACCTTTCGATATGCAAAGTAACGATAGAATGATCCGAAATTTTAAAATTTAATTTACATTCGTGAATCTTGCTCGTTCTGAATATTTCCTCCAAATAGCTAGAATTCTTCACGTAGAAATATTATAAGTAAAAATGCTTCGATTTATGATCATCAATTACTATTTCTTTTTAATTGAGAGAAATAAAAAAAATGTTAAAAAATTCTAATAAATATATTTTAAAGAATTTTTCACCAAAAGAACTTGAAGACAAAGATATTTTATCGTACAAAAAAAGGAAGCATCAAAAAAATTTAACTTCCAAAATAATAATTATATTGTAATTTTATTGAATAAAACTTAATTGTTTCTTTGCAGATATTTTTTTCACTAGAAGATAAAAGAATTATCCAGGTTATTAAACAACTTCTAAAAATTATAAAAAAAATTGCTAGCATTAATAATAATGCTTAAGTTTTCTCTCGTCTAGATGGCGCATTTCAATGGTATGACTTTATAAAAAAAATTAATATTCTTCAACTGCATTTATTAATTATAAATTCAATTAAAAATCAATATTTAGCAGATTTCACTATATTTTTTCAAATTAACATAAAAGTTTGTGATTAAATATAGAAAAATAAATCTCTCCTAGTACAGAGTATTATTACACTGAATGAATTTGTTTAGAGTTATAACTTGAATTTTTGAATGAAAGAATAGAGCAAGATTCACAATTTATAAAATTACAAATCCTTTTTGAAGTTCATATTCTTATAAATTTGAACGTTTATGTTAATTAAAACAATTTTAAATGAATTATTTTATGATTTTTGATATTTTTCTCTACATTATTTCAATTTAGTATTGTATATATTTTTTCCAAACAATGTCAGAACTAATTTCATAATAGTACAACCTTTAAAAATTTTGTTGCATTTTAAAAAGCTAAATTTAAATTATGAATTATATAATAATAAATTGATTTTCAAATTATGAATTTAATCGAACTTTTTTCAATTCGAAATATGATTTTCAAATATTAGTCATTGCCAGAGCAATTACTAAAGCACAAAAACAACTTTAATATCCTTCAAATCAAATTGTTTTTATATTTTTATTATTTGTCAAAGTTTTCAAACAGATGAACAGATGATTTATTATGCAAATATTATTAATGTAATTTCACACTTTATTATAAATCCTCTAAGTAATTGAAGTTAATATTTAGTTTAAAAAATCAATTCTATAATTTATTAAATGGATACGTTAAGTTAATAAGAAATATTTTTCGGTACATGAAGTAATAAATGTTATGTACTCGATAGTTTATAGATAAGGACACGAAATATTTTAAATATCCAACGTCTGTAGAAAAATAATTTAAATTAGGTCAAAAAATAAATATGTTTCATAATCAATTTAAGAAAGATAAAACTCTATTTTTTTGTGTTTTGTTATTCCCCTTTTTATTTTCCTAATAAATAAAAAAAGTGAGTTATTAATCAAAATCAGTAATTTGACTAATAAGCAAGTGAAAGTAATGTTGCCCTTTTTTATCGTACTTATGATAATTAACGAGAAATATGATGCTATAAAAATTTGCATTTTACATATTTCTTAATTTTCATGAAGATTATTAATAAAATTACAAATTCATACATAAATAAAAATTATCCTTTTCATGCCGGATAACTAAAATTTCAAATTTAATTAATTTCCAAAAATTTAAATTACATATGTATACATATATAGTCAGTACTCAGTAGTGATAAACATATAAAAAAAAAGAAAAATGATGAACGAATATATAAGCTTTCATAAATCTCAAAAACTAAGAAAAGCTTATACCACTTGGTTAATTTTAGAGTCATATATTATTCCTGAAATCATGAATGAAATTCATTATAATAATTAAAATTATGTTTTATGAGCATACTTAACATGAATATTTTAGTACTTATTCTGAGTCAGTATTTTCTATTATAAATTATCCACTGGAATTAATTTCGAAATGACTGCTGTTCTAGAAGTGACCTGTTGTAATAAAAATTTAATTCAATAACTTCTACTTCACTAAGTGGCATCATACAAAAAAGTTATTTTAGTATGATGCCATTAAGTAAAGCAATTAAGTAAATAATGGTGTAATATTTGTAATTATTTTCTTTTCAAAAACTTGCATTAAATCAAAAGACTATAAAAAATAATATCAAATTAATATAAAATTTATGCATTTTACGTATCAAAATTTAAAATACATATAACTTCAAATATTACGTTTAAAATTCATCTATATATAATAATTTATTTTTCTTATTACAAACTGTTCAATTTGCTTAGCGCATGTCTAGAAAAATTGTTTCCATTTTAGATCTTAGAGATAACATTATAATGAGAACTGACAGTATATATACATGCATATATATACAGAAACAATATTGTAATTCAATGCTAATTATATCTTTACAACTAAAAAATTGCTGACAAAAATGCCAACATCAACAAATGTCTCTTTGTAATTCAATGCCAATCAATCGTATGTTTACAACTGAAAAATTGCTTACAAAAAAGCCATCTTTGCCAAATGTCTCTTTAAATGACTGTTAAACAAATAGAATTTTTTAATACTTAGTGGTATGTATTAGAAACTTTAGGTGTGTGATCAAATACATCTACAATGTCTTCCTGCAAATTTAAAAGATTTATTTTTAATTATTTAATTATTTTTGGAATGTTTGTAACACTTTTTGTCTGTTTGCATAAATTTTAAGCACGTACTTTTTAATCTTTTTATTATGCTCCTGATATGTACCTTTCTGGCTGTGAGTGAATCAGGATTACATTTTTGAATAAATATTTAAACCTACTTTTATGCTGCCCTTAAAATGCTAACAGAAATGCTTAATAAATAGAATGTCAAAACTTGATTATAATTATTTGTTGTTAAAGTATAGAGTTTTATGTGGAATTTTAATGAAATATATATAACTAAAAGCAACTATATATAGTAATATGCTTATATAAAAATAACAATATTATTCTACTAATATTTTCTTACGTGAAAATATATGAATTATATATACTGCCTTTTTAAAGAGTAAATATAAAAATAATGAAAAATGATTTCTTTTAATTTCCAACTATCAATATTTACAATGTGTTGTATGCGTAAAACGTATTTGAATCAGTTTTTGACCTTGTATTCTTAATTAAGTAATAAATAAATAATAGCTAATACATGAAATTGCTTGAAATCATTAAGAAACAGAATTTGAAATTTTTATTTTTATGAATTGTTATGTAATCTTTTTAAATTGAATTTTATAATTATTTATTAACTATAAAGTTTTTTAAAAACTCGTATTTATATTTCGAATTATTCATGTTTTCTATTGAGTAATTATTTTGAACATATATTTGAAATTTGAGAAGACTTATTTGACAATTTATGTTAACTAATTGTTCATAATTTTTTTTATCGTAGAAAATTGTTTTCGAATATGTAAAAGAAATATCAATATCATAATCAAAACTGCATTTATGTCTTCCTCAGTTATATGGAACAAAAAATTATCATTTGTATGGTAGAATAATAAAGTTCTATCTTAGATTTTTATGTGAGTTTGTTTCGTTCTTTTCCACAGATAGCACGCTGCTATCTATTTTTACGCATACACGTTTTATGTAATACATTGAAAGATAAATAAATACAGAAATTGTGGTTTCGTTCTTTTCATGCTGCTATCTATGCACGCTGTTATCTATTTTCAGGCATACACGTTTTAAGCAATACATTAAGAGATAAATAAATACATTGAAAGAATTCTTTCTTTAAATCTTTAAATTCTTTAAAACAATGAAAACTCAGAATTTCAAAGAAAATATATAATTAATAAGTAAACAATACAAGTTAAATTATTCTTACAATTTTTCTGATTGATTTGAAATAAATGAATTTTAATAAATAATTTACATAATTTCTTAATTTATTTGTATATAATTTAACTTTCAAACTTTGGAAAAATATTTTACAGCTAAAAGATAGTCGTCGAAAATACAATAAAAATACTCAGCAAAAGCAAAGCATTTTACAAAATTCTCAAAAGAAATACTCTTGCTTAAAAAACATGTTTTATAAGAAGAATATTTGCTTGTGCTTAGAAATATTTTGTAATATTACTTCGTGTCAACTGGTTATTCCGTAAACTCTCGAGTTAATACGGCCAATTCTATAGCTAAGTATAGTTACAACAGTTTCTTCTTTAAGTAAAAAAAAAAAAGTCTGCGGCTTGCGCAGTTTTCCTAATGTGACCAGAAATTATTTTTTTCATATTACTTTTTAACTTATTTTTATTAATTGCATTTTGAATTTCCAATTTCATACTTATTTAATAAACTCGAAAAGCTGTATTTTCAGTTTCTTGTTACACTTCCTGTTTTTATTTATGAGGCTTGGACAAGGTAAACTCGCTAGCCAACGGCCGTGAAAAATTAAGCGAGAAATGTGTGGCTTTCGTTTAACCAGAGCATTATGATGATGAAAATACGTCTTTGCTCCAAGACTCTTCCGATAGATGGCACCACCAGAGAATCTACTCTCTCATTTTTGACATTGATCTGGAGGTGAAGAGAATTTTCTTCATGCCATTACACCCATGGTAACTGCTTAACGACCGACTATAAATTTTCGATTCCGCATATTTAACAGGCACGTATATGTTATACTTCCTTGAAGAATGTTATAACTATGAATGCTTGGCGAATGAAACAAAATATTTTATTTCACAAAATAGAGACCAAAAGTAGTTTACATAAAATTTCTAGATCGTTAAAACTAACAACTTAATACATTTTATTTTATTTCTAAGATAATTTGTGTGTTAATTTTTTTATGAAATTTTTATGTTAAAAACATTTAAATAAATGCATCCCAAAGATTTATGACTATGAAGATAAAAAAATCAATTTCAGATTTTCCACGAGATATTAGATAATTTTTCGATGTTAATATTTTATTTTGAAACCAAATTTATTTCACAAAAACACATGAAACTATTTCACAAAAACGAAAAAATAAATAAAACTGAGTTAAAGATACAATTATAATTAACTATGAAGATAAAAAAAATCAATTTCAGATTTTTCCACGGGATATTAGGTAATTTTTCAATGTTAATTTTTATTTTCAAACCAGATTTATTTCTTAAAAACACTTGAAGCTATTTCCCAAAAACGAAACGATAACAAATAAAACTGATTTAAAGATGCAATTATATTTAAACTATGAAGATAAAAAATCAAAATTTCAGATTTTTTCCCGGGATACTAAATAGTTTTTCGATGTTAATTCTTATTTTGAAACCAAATTTATTTTACAAAAATACATGAAACTATTTCACAAAAACAAAAAGGTGACAAATCATTATAATGAGGCATATTTTAACTACCCATATAAATGTCTCCTCTTCATGATAATTTTTAAGTTGCATGTGAAAGTCATTTTTTCTTTATTTTTTAGAAAAATTAAAAACAAAAAATAAAAATTAAAAACAAAAAAATAAATGTATATATTAGCGATGAGAAAGAAGTCAAAACTTTTAAATTTTTGTGGCATTCTCAAATAATGAAACCCCTATTGAACTATCAATAAAACCCTTCTAATTAATAATTCTCCTAATAAAAATAGGGGTGTTTTCTTTTTCTAGAAGAGGGCACCCATATATTGATAAGCAAAATTTAAGTGAGACACAATTATTCGATGACTAAAATGTTAAGAGACTAAAGTAGATCAAGTCTTTTATAACGAACTCTGTAAGTAATAGATACAAGCTGCAGGAAAGACATAATTTTTATTAGATAATACATTAGAATATTCCCTTCCAATTTCCTATAACAAATGCATTTCCTATACCCGGTACAATACTGTAAGCTGTATAATCAAGATTTAAAGTAAAAATCATTAAAATTTTAAATTAAATAATGAAATTAAAGACAAGCCCCTTTCGTGAATGAAAGTTTAAACCAAAAAGAAAGTTTTAATGAAAAAATTGAAACAAAAGTTTTAATGGAATCAAAACGAAAGCAAAAAATGAACTATGTTTAAATCATTTTTCTAAGGACCTTGCAAAGGTAAATTTCTAGGAATTATAAAAATAAAATTCTATGTGAAATTTATTGACCCAACATACTTTTTTTACAAGTCAATATATGCAAGATACATCGTAATCTAGATACAATCGGTAATATATGTGTGTGCGTTTGTGTGTAATTTTCCTGTTTCTTTTTGTAAAAGTATTAATTATTAATAATTGTAAAGTTCACACAATTGAGCTCAATAAATAGATCAATCGAACATATAAATGTAATTTTGAAACATTAATCTATTTAAAAAGACAGTTTCACTCACAGATAACTTGTTTTTAAATTGAAGTATCAATTGTAGGTGCATTTCCTGGCACAGTAAAGGACCATTATTGAGGGTTTTTAGAGACAATATTTTGTGGAGCTTAGTAATATCTCATTTCTGCAAATGTTCCGCAATTTTAAATTCAAAAAAATATTTAAAAATATTTAAAGCAAGACATTTCTGTACTTCATGCTAAGCTTCGTTTCTATACACTTCAGTTGATTTAAAAAAAATAAACTGAAATATGAAAATATCAAAACTCCTAAAAAATATCACCCTCAATTGGGGGTGTTAAGAAAAAAAGTAGCACTTTTTCTTTTGTGTCCTATAGTGTTCATTGAAATAATACTTGTGGTTATGCAAAAAATTATAAACATTATTACAAACAATCAACAATTGACAAAAAATCAACAATGAACTCTGAAATGTAAATCAACACTAAACGATAGTCAGACTTTTAATGAGACGGCACACGGGCGGTACTTTGCAAGTCTCGACATGTGGTGTACACTTGTACTATTATCTATTGATCTATTCAATTCTGCGTTTGAACTGAATCTCGAATATTTTTGAGTACCTACCTAGTGAATGATGCTACCTGCCTACGTTGATAGGTAAATCCAAACCAAAATTTTTGTTCGTTATTATGAAAACCAGAACATTTTTCGTGGACTCCTACTTACAACTTGTGAACTCCTGTTTTCTTTTCACATCTAGGTGGACCCCTGTGTGGTCTCCTATGGACTCTTGGGGGTCCACCTGGACCACTTTGGGAACCTATGCTCTATACGTTTCTTGAAAATTGAAATAAATTTTTTAAGGATATACATTGAACAAACGAATGAATAAACGATATTAATATGCTTATTTTTGATTAAAAATAATACATCTAAAAGCTCATAAGAGTAGATTTAGGATAAACAAAAAAAAGGCTAAAATAAATTATTTTAAAAGCTAAAACTAAGTACTACTGAGTATTCAACTATACAAGTTGCCGTCATTTCCACTCAATAGCACTAAATAGGTGAAATATTTTAAAAAGTTGGACATTAGAAATGAAAAGAATAGAGAGCGAAAACATTTTATTGAATAACCAATTGGAAAAAACAATATGTAAAGCCAGGTTCTATAATTAAACGCACACACAAATTTAATTAAGATTTTTCTGTATACATCTTCCTTATAATAGAAAATATTTTAAAATCAGGTTGTAGACCAATTTTAAACTTAATTTTCATTAAAATATCGAGTATTTATTTATAAAGTGAGACAAATCAAAAGCTTCTTCGCATGACAAATTGTTAACAGTATTGAGAGTTGATCCATTCAAGCAACAATAAAAAATGTATGAAATTAGCGCTAAATCTTATTCTTCACTGTATACTTTTCTTATTGCACTGAAACGCTATATTTCTTGATTTCACTTTTAATTTCATTAAAATTATTAGCTTTGAATTGTATTTTTCATCAATCTATAAGCAACATGAAATGCATATTATTTTTCTTTCTTCAAAAATTTAACTAAAAAGTATTATCTCACTTAAGCATCACTTTAAACTAAATCAAAACACATTTATATATTTTTCAAATCACAATAGTTAAACCGAACTCTACAGTTGAGTACTTTTTAAGTTCTCACGTCTAAGATGAAAGCACTTGAGTGAAAGAGACAGATGTTTGTTCATTGTTTGGCCACTTGAAATCCTCCTTCCCCTTAAATTTAGCCCCCTGACTTACTTTCTTGCACAAAGAGAGATAACTCTCTCACAAAGACATAATTGAAAGAGGAATAATAAACTTGATAGAACTGACAAGCCACAAGAGGGCAGTGAGGTGCAATAGGAAACTGCGTCATGCTCCCTTATTGGTGCCCCATATATTTGATGAGTAAAAATGGACACTTTTGTTTAAAACAAGATGAGAAAAAAATTATTTCAATTAGAGAGTATGTTTCTGAAATATTGTTGCAACAAATCCTTAAATAAAAAGTCTACTCTTGAAAATATGATTCTTTTTTTTCTGAAAGAGAAATGCAATAAATTTTATACAGACATTGGAAACATTTTTTTTTAATTTGGCACTACAAATTGGATAAGTTTCTGTCTTAAAATTAGTTTATAATCATTGTATTATAATATCATAGACTCGCTAACAACTAAAAATACAGTTCGCATAATTATTGAAGAAAAAATAAATAAGTAATATAAAGTTAATAATATGTTGTTGTTGTCGTGTGACAAGTGCAAAGAGAAAAAAAAGAAAAGAAAAGGTAAAAAAAGACAAGTCATATGGGACCAAAGGCATGGAGCACTGCCCTGACCACATCTTCAGCTTTTTCGGTATAGAGGGTGTCATGGCAGCAGTTGGGGTCGATGCTGAAGAGGGTCGAGGCAACAGAGATGCAGTTGAAGAGATGCCTCGGATCTCATGTGGAACTCCTGTGCAGTGCCTGCATTCTGCGTAGGTTCTAGATCCGTCGGGCATGATTTTCATACCCCTCATGTGCCCAGACCGCATTCTGCTGATGGTAGAGGTGATACCACGGTCAGGATTAAGCTCCGGTAAGCACCATTTTTTCCTTACTCCCCCGCAGAGCTGATGCCTTACAACGGCGTTAGCATCGAAGCAAGTAATAGTCGTGGGAGGGGGATTGATATTTCCAGCCTCCTTGGTGAGGGAGTCCGCCTGTTCATTTCCCTCGATGTTAACATGTGCTGGGACCCATTATGGTGCAGGTTTTCTCCCTTGCAACTATGGTGGACAGAAGCGCGTTTATGTCTTGGGCAAGTCTCGTTTTACCTCCTTTAAAATTAATAATATAATAAATACATATGACTAAATTATATAAAGTACACAAATATAAATAATCTTACATTATTTTGACTAAGAAAAATGTAAAAAAATTTGAATTTATTTTAAAATATATCAATAGCATTGAAATAAATTTCATTACATATTCAAATAAAAAAACAGACATCGCCTGTATATATCTTGAGCTGCTTGAATTTTGACTTGGAAGAGGCTTTTTCAAAGCCCCTTATATTTTTGAATTTCCTGGCTGTTTATGAACTTATGGAGTTGGTCTAGCTTTGGAACTGGACCATCTGGAATTAGCAACAACAATAAGTAAATTTAAAATATAAGTCATCAAAATAAATTATAATAACTATCAATTATGTAAGCATGTAGAATTTGACTCATTTTTTATATTAAAGGATTAAATATTCTTAAAAGATTTCCATGCACATAAATTATGAATTTCATTTTATCAAAAATATAGCTAATTTATAATGTTGGGATTAACTTTTATTTTTTATAATATTCTCTTAAAAATTTAATGATACAATAGACAATTTTAACTAGCGATACTAAATGAATCTTTTCATTAAGACTTCAATAATATACGAAGTTTATTTTAATTATAACACTTATATTCCTTTTAATATTCTAGCTTGAACTGTTAAAATGATTATTAATATAATTGTTTAATTATCATGAATTTATCGTAAGTATCGCAAGCATTATCATTTAAGTATCATATGGGTAAAGTTCAAATATCATATGTAATATTAGATATGATGGCATTTATGAATAAATGATTCATTTTACTCTTTCTTAAATATTTACACATCCCCTGATTCTAAATGTGAATTTATTCATATTTATATATTGTTTATCAGATAACAACTATCCCGATTGCTACATAATAAACATGATTACAGTGAGATATTAAATTTGACATTGAAAATTAAATGTGTAAATTTTAAATAATACTTATGAATGGAACTATATTTTCATGAGTATACACGTACCATAATTTAAAATTTTAATTTAAAAAGAAATGAAATGCAGAAAAACTGATATACATTTTATATTCCTGAAATCAAGGTAAAACTTTACAAAGTAAGTAAACGGGAATCTTACGTGATTATAATAGAATTCAAAATTATTTCTTCCTTAGATGGAGAACGATGTAAAAGTGTAGAAATAAAATATGCTCACACAAGAAACATGTACTAACTCCTCAACTCAACTCTGCTTCGTATTCACCAAAGACTTTTTATTTACTTTGGTGTTATTCTTCCATTATAAGTAAGAATGGATTTTGATTAGACAGCTGCTTGAGAGTAGCAACGTGGGAAATCTTTTCAGTGACCTGTTTATATTCTGCTTGCATTTCTCGCCTATGTCCAATATAAACGAGAACTTCAACGCCAAATATACAAAGAATAGAAATCTTCTAATCAGGAATAGGAAAATACTAATTAATGTTTATAATCCTTTAAAAGCGATGCAGTTAAAGAGTTGCAAATCGGTACAAGCTTCTTTTAAGTATTATATATATGTACATAGTAGTTCGTGTGATTTGCTACGAGGTGTTTAATATATACTTGTGTTTTTATAGAGAATATTTAAAGTTATATATTATGAATGCTAAGCTTTCATTAAGCCCTGAGGGCCCCATTCTTGCTTTTAAGCTATACGTCAATTTATTTAAATCTAGTTTAAAATACATTCCTAATTTTATTTATTTATTACATTACATATATTCAGACTTGTATGCTTGATTCTTGAGATCCGCTTGTAAGTCTTCGTCGATAATAGGACAAATAGCACAATGACAGGTGTACAACCACAGAAGAATAACGAAGAAAACACCCAGGGCCACGGTGGGAATCGAACCCACACTCCCACGCTCTCAAGCGACTAGCGGAGTGATACTTTGACCACTCAGCCACGGAGCGCCCTACATTCCTTAACTAAATTAATGGTTTTCAGGTTTGAATGAATGCAATTAAAATAAACTAGTTTAAAACTTATATTGTTCCATTTCTTAAAATTTTATCTCAGAAAACTACATGCTTTTGTAATTTGATCAAATATAATGAATTTAAAATATTGACACATTTGTGGAAAGTAGTTTTTGTAAAAAAAAATTACATTACTTATATTGATCCATTTCTTAAAATTTTATCTCAGAAAACTACATGCTTTTGTAATTTGATCAAATATAATGAATTTAAAATATTGACACATTTGTGGAAAGTAGTTTTTGTAAAAAAAAATTACATTACTTATATTGATCCATTTCTTAAAATTTTATCTCAGAAAACTACATACTTTTGTAATTTGATCAAATATAATGAATTTAAAATATTGACACATTTGTGGAAAGTAGTTTTTGTAAAAAAATTACATTACTTATATTGATCCATTTCTTAAAGTTTTATCTCAGAAAACTACATGCTTTTGTAATTTGATCAAATATAATGAATTTAAAATATTGACACATTTGTGGAAAGTAGTTTTTGTAAAAAAAATTACATTACTTATATTGATCCATTTCTTAAAATGTTATCTCAGAAAACTACATGCTTTTGTAATTTGATCAAATATAATGAATTTAAAATATTGACACATTTGTGGAAAGTAGTTTTTGTAAAAAAATTTACATTACGTTTATTAATTAACATAAATAGTTTTATAAATTACTTATAATTATATCAATTTTTTGGTGGTTTTCTTTATCAAATTGAAAATGTTTCATGTCATAATGAATTAAAATATTTTGATTGCAAATTGGAACATCTGATTGTAAACATAATCTTTTCTGCTTATTGTGAATATGGTAGTGCTTATTAAAATAATTTGCAACAAGTAGAGTTTTCGTTGTGTAAATGAAAAGAAACTAGAAATCATTTAAAGTTTTTTATAAATTCTATATCTTAGTATTTCCCAACCATTTTATAAATTTATATTTATTTTTATTATAATTATTAAAGTTTCAAATTTTTAATAATTATTTTGATGATAAGAATTAGAATTATTTAAGAACTTTTAAATTTCAGTGAATTGCTTTATTACATACTGGTTTATTTGAACCAGTTAGTGGTATTCATATATCTATAATAATAACATAAGTGTTAGTTCAGTGCAGTTGTTTTAAGTTTACTTTCGAATATTAAAAGAGCAAATTTTCATGAAAGGAAACAATTCAAAAAAATTACATATAACCTTTGTCAAGTTGAAAGCAAATAAACATTATATCAAAAAAAATATTGTATGCAATATGCTTCCTAAAATTATTTATTAATTATAATTTTAAAAAGTAAATATTACGGTTTTAAATTTATAAAATTACATATTTTGTGAAAAAAACTGTTATCTGACAGTTAAATGTAAAAATATTTCGATATATGTATTCATTCGTCTCTACTCTTTTTGATAATAAATTAATTGAGAGTAAAGAGATTAAAATTTTTCTTTTTAAGAAGGATATATTTATTGTTTACACCTCTAATTCTACTGCATTTCATAAATCACACATGAATTTCACATAAAAAAAATCAAGCGCACACGCTTATGCAACATGACGATAACTTGAGAATTTTCAGAGCGATACAGCTCCGATCAAGTATGAATGCGAAATGACGTTAGCAAATTGCGTTTGTGATATCGTTCTAACGAACAAAATTCGTTCTTGAACGCAATTGGTTAACTTATTTCAACTATAATCAGCACTGTCCAAGTTGTGGCTTTACCTGTTATTTATTTAATTTATGAAACATAAAACGGCATTTATTTCAAAATTGTGTTATAAGATTTTCTGGTGAAGAATGTTTTTTTAGTATCAGATTATTTGTGTATATATACACACTCGTGTCCATAAATTAAGGATAATGCAAGTTCAGGCAAAGAAAGCGACAGAAGTAAAACAAATGTAACTTATTTGTAAAGTCTATTTATTAAACAAAGGGTAAAGAGCAAAAAAGATGCTATATATTTGACATCATTAATAAAAATTGGGATTTTTACTCCCTACAGCAAATTTCAGAAAAGTAAGTATTAACAAAAACTAATTTAACATTGTTAGTATGATGTTCAATACATAGTATGCACCCCAGACAATGCAATACAGGACGTACAAAGCCTAGGTATGCTGAGTATCAAATTATCGATCTGATCTTGAGGAATATTACACCACTCACATCAAGCAATGCTCTCCATAGCTGCGGTAGACATGTGGGAGTTGGTTGATGGGCTGCAATTCGTTGGCCAAGCATGTCTCACATATGCTCTATTGGATTCAAGTCCGGCGAGTATGTTGGCCAGTCCATACGGGTGATATCATCAAATTGAAGCCATTCGCCTACAATGTTTACACGGTGAGGACGAGCGTTGTCATCCATAAACAGAAATTCTGCACCCATGGCGCCCCGAAACAAACGTACATGTTATTCCAGATGTGGCTTGTCATGGTTACATTCTGTACATGCAGGTTAGTTCTGGAACACAGAATAATTTCTCCCCAAACGAGCAATCCTGTACCACCGCAACGGTGTCGTTCAATGGTAGTCTCCTGGTGGTAATGGGTGCCTGATTCCCTCCATATGAAAGTCCGGCGAGAATCAAACTGAAAGCTAAACCTGGACTCGTCCGAAAACATCACACAAGACCACTGTTGCGGTGCACACAATGCATGCTCTGTATTTCAGGCTAACCGCAGGTGACAGCGAGTTGCGGTAAGTGGAACCCATCAGACAGGCCTATGAGCATATAGACCAAATTACCTTAGCGTCTGTACATGGTATGCCATGAAACTGTCATAACGGTAGCTGAAGAGAGATGACGAGACAGGTCTGATGCTGTGCTCCGTCTGTTTCTTTTGGCAGTAACTGCCAAATATTGGCCCTCATTCGGCGTTGTAACTTGGGGGTGACCTGTGCTGTAACGTCCACTCACATTACCATCATCTTGGAACCAGCTGAGTACGTTCACATTCCAGACAACCGATAATTCTACAACGTAAAACATCATCCAAATGCTTCCTTGGTGCCATAACAATGCGGTTATCGCACTGAAAGTCTTTTAAAACGCTTGTGAACAGTTTTAATTCCTTGCAACCATTCCTTATATACCCTTCTCTTACACTCTCGTCATTGTGACGTACTCGCGGCGCCATCTGGTGGTTTCTTGCAGTTTGCATATTATTCTTCAATACGTCAGTTATAATTCAGCACATGGGAAATTTTTGTTTTAGAGTTCAATTTCTGTATGATTCATCCTTAATTTATGGACATGAGTGTATATATATATATATATATATATATATATATATATATATATATATATATATATATATATATATATATATATATATATATATATATATATATATATTTCTTGCAGCTTTTTAACTAAGTGTCTCAGTCAAAGCAAATCCAACTCTACCCGTCGGTTAAACAAAAAGTTAATGAATAATTTAAAAAATTATGTGAGTTATTTCTCTGCCCACGCAAAGTGAATCCGTCGCACAAATAAAAGTAACCGTTTACATTTCCTCCTTTGCCTAAAATTTACACTCCAATATATAATATTTTCAGGCTTTAAATTAGGCAATACATTTTTTATAATAAACCTAAAACACTTTTACATTATTTATGTTTGTATAAAAAATGTTTTCTTCCCTTCCTTTTGCTTAGAAAAACACAATAATAAAAATGTTGTATTAGTTTCAAAAATAATACAAATGTGACTTCATTTAATCTAACAATTTTCTTAAGACACGTATTTTATACCTATGTATGCAGGTATACATATGTGCGTATAAGCTATTCAATATATAATAATAATAATATAATCTAAATTCAGAAAAAGTTAAACTGGGAAATAATAAAGAAATTTTAATTTAAAACCTTGAAAAAATATAACCACTTCAGTTATCTTATAAAAAATTTACAAATACTGCGAAACAAATATGAAGATGAGTTTAATTATTTTAGAAAACATATTTTCTTGGTTTCTTAGCAATAAATTGATGATAAGTGATATTTTTATGAAATTCATAATTCTCCTTTTAATTGGAGAAATATGTAATTTATTTAGATCATTTTCTATAAAATCCACGAGATGGCGGTACAATCAATTTTTCTGTCAATATATTAATTCGAAAGAAGGGAATTGAATCGTTTTGTGTTTAGAAAAACAATATTAGGAATTTCTTATTCAGAGTTCGCTGGAGTTTTGTAATCGTTTTGAAGCGAAAGATAATTTTCTGAGAGGGACACCGTGAAGTTAAACAGCATGTCTGATGCTTCTAGAGATAAAAATCAATACACTTTAACATGGGAAATCGAAGACATTAATTTTTATAGACTGCGCTGTTTTAATTCATGGAGAATCAAAAGTCCCCTGTTCATTGCTGATAATTTGGGACGATCTGCATGGTTTCTGAGTATTGAATGCTGCCCATTCGGTGTCGATGAGAGAGCTATGTGTTCGCTTGTTAGATATGCAGAAGATGAAGGAGCAGAACAAATCCTTATTCAGTCTGCATTAAGTGTTATTTTTGTAGACGATGGTTTTTCAGTTTCAAACGTAGATGCTTCTTCATCAGTGATTAACTTTAAAAAAGGGACTTCATCTAGATTGTGTAATTTTGTACAGAATTCGGGTAAGGACATCTACTTAAAGAAATTGCTTTTAAAATGTCAAATGACTGAATATTCTACAGCGGAAAATCCTATTTCAAGCGGCAGCACAGTACAAACAAATTTTCATTATATTGACTGGCTTCCAGAAAGCTTTTCAGATGTGAAATTACTTTCTTGTTCCCAAGGTGTACAGTATAAAGTATTTTTTCATGCAATAAATGGTACTGAAAATATCACGATCCAACGAGCTGATCGCAACAGTTCCATCAAGTGCTACATGTCCTGCCGTTTGCTTTCAGAGTATTTTGTTTCATTGCTGGTAACAGGAGAGAATACTTGGCGCAATCCTTTTAATATTAATGATACGAAGAGTATGAAATCTAAATCCATAAATATTGGTATGATTACTGGAGTGATCGTAACCTCTTTTGAAACTAACGTACAGAGTTCAAAACCGGAAGGAAAACTAGCTGAGATTAACACAGGTCATGAGTTGGATTCCGTTGACATTTGGAGGAAAGAACAACTTCGAATGTACGAGGACGGAATGCATTCTGACGTGAAATTGCAAATTGGTAGTAAGTCAATCCCAGCTCATAAATGTGTCCTCGCATCTCGTTCCCCAGTTTTCTCCGCCATGTTCGAGGGAGGCATGGTTGAACAGCAGACAGGGGTCGTGAACATCACGGACATGGATGCGAGTACACTGGATGCACTGCTCAAGTACATGTACGGGGCTGTCGTCGAGGGACTCGAGTACGAGAAAGCCTTGAAGTTGCTGGTGGCGGCAGATAAGTACCAGGTGATGTCGCTGAAGGAGAAGTGTGCCTCTCACTTGGTGGAATGTCTCTCCGCTGAGAATGTGTGCGAGGTGCTTGCCCTCGCGGATTTGGTATCTCAACCAGCCTTGAAGTCAAAAGCCGTGGACTACGTAAAGGCGCACGCTAAGGAAGTCTTACTTTCCGATAGCTGGAAACAGTTCGTAAGAAATAATGTCAACTTAGCAGCAGAAATTGTTATTCTAATATCCGCTGAATGTGGACAAAAAGAGTAAAATCGGTAAGTGCACTTATAGATGTTCTGGTTTAGGACAATGTTATTTAGCAATAATTCATCTATTTTAAAGCAGTTTTTGTTTAATAAATTAAATAATTCATAAGAAACACCGATTCAATGTTTTAATACTAATGTTTATAATTACTTATTCACAAATAGTCAATAGTATGTAGACATTTTACATATAATAGTATATTTTGAATTCAAATGCCATATTTAGTTATTTTTGTATACATTTTTGCTTTATTTGATTGTAATATTTTTCTATGAGATTATTTCCCTAAAGCTGAACACACTATTTTCTAAATGTAGTTTAGTTTTTACATCCTCTTAATCTAGCCTTCAGTGCAATTGTAATTTAGACTACTTAAATGTATTTTTTACTGTAACCATGCCAAATGAAACTTCTATATTAAAATTATCAGTATGAAATAGTTTATTGTTCTTGAACTAAAATTAGGTTGGTTGCAGTAAATTTAATTAAAATGAATTTTTATAACAAAAATTTATATCTAATAGATAATTCATATATGAACATAAACTGTCATTTGTTATCCATAATTGTATTTTCTAGGCTGTTATTATAAACATACGTTTACATTAGTTATAGTTTTATGAATAATACAATTAATATTCATTATTATATGTAATTTCTGGATATACGAATAAAGAGCTGAAATTATCATATTTATTTTTAGTTTACTGTTATGCTATATAATGACGTGCTTGGATATTTAGGGTCAATTTATATGAAATTCGAAATTTAGACAATTTAATTTTATTCCTTAAAATTTAGTCTGCAGTTTTGTATTGAATTCAAATTCCGTAAAATCGTGAACTTTAGTAGAATTACATAAGAAAATCAGAATGCACAAAAATTTGAATAAATATACTTGGACGTCACTATGTTATTTTGTTTGCTAAGTTTCTGTTCATTTGCTTAAAATTTTACGAAATAGTAAAACAATTTTTCTGAAATTTAGATTTTGAAAAAGTAAAAATCTGTCTCTTTTCATGTGTATACTAAACAACGTGATAATAAAACACCATCAACAATATGATTTTTTACAATCGAACATTCATTGATTTTGGATTTTCCGCGAAACGTTCAGTTTTCCAAAAGTAACGACTAGAGAATATTTTCATTTCAACTCTCGGGTGAAAGGCGAACAGGCAGTTGAGAGATAATTGTCAGAGTTCTCGTCTTCAGTTCAGTAGTTGGGTAGCTTGAATCCCAACTGTAAGGCTGGTATGTGTGTAGCAGAATGTATTCCGAACTGTAGCTTTAGTTCTGATTAACCATCGTGTGTAATCTGGCGTCACTAAGAAAAAAAATGACTGTCTTGATGTGCTATTATCACCTCTTAACAGTCGTTCAAATAGTCAATTCTATACATCATTCCTTTCTGCAGTTGATAATGTGTTAAGAAGTGCCAAAGACAACATATGCATAGACGTTTACCGCTCTTTCTGCAGTTAAAACAGTCTGGGTTCGACTCGCATCGTCGAAAGTGCTTTGGTATATTCAATTCTATGTTCCGGTATAGCTAGTTTTCGTGTGCCAAAAGTAACGACTGAATTGAAAATAAACCCACTGATAGAAAACCAAACCAAAATTGAGAACCGAAGATGTATCAAAAGTTATTTAACATTACTTTTGAAATTAAAGAAAATACTTGTTGGCGAATGGAATGTATGCATGAATTAAGCTTCACATGAAATTAGCGTTATTACATTAAATGCAATATGAAAAAGCATTGCTTATCATTTTCTTATAATGAATATAATTGAGCTCGCCGATTATTTCTTTTAAATTTTCATGGTGAAGATGGCGCTCACATCGTCATTTGGTCAACAACCATAATGGTTGTAAATTTGTTCTCTTAAGTAATAGCAACCATGAAAGGAGTAAAATATGGCGGCATTTTAAGTCGCTTACCCCAACGAAAAATAGACTGGAATAAACGCTTTATTGTTTCATGATAAGGTGCAGGCTAGACTAAATCCATGAGCATATGAATCTTCAAAAAAGCAAACAAGAACTGTTGAAAAAGGTCAATCCTAAATATGCCTGCACAGGTCAGCATGTGATATGGAAAAGTTGCACTGGAAGAGCTCATGTTGAAAGGAAAGGTGAGAACTTTTGTTGATCAAAAACCCGAAGCACCTAAAGGGGAATCTGTTTCAATGAACATATTAAAAATTGATCACATTTTCTATGAAATATCGTAAATTATCAGCAATTTATATAAGGGTGCTACAAAAGATAAACTGCCTTCGGGTACTTTATTATATGGCAGAGGTGGCCTAGCACTTTGATAATCCGAGCCATTTTTAAAAATTTGAAATTTTCGCGAGCTGTAATTAAATACGCATTTTAAAGGTATACGAAAAAAGGTATAATTTTTTTTTTACAGAAATTATAATTAAAGTCCAAAATGTGTGTATTGAATTTAAATATTAAAAATTAGACATTTATTTTACTTCTCTTGATAATTCTTTAAAATTTGGTGAATAATTAGTGACAGCACTTGTCAGTAATTCTTTGAAATGCTGGTTAGTTAATACTGATCGATGTTTCAGTTTCACGAATTTTAAAGTGGAATAAAATGATTGAAATAAGTACATTGATCCGAATATTAAAATAATTCGATAAGCAGCCTTTTTTTAAAATTCAGGATACTTTGATTCCTGGTACAAATATCCAAAATTCAGTAATCAGCTTCGATTTATATTTTAATTGAAGAGCTTGATCTTCTTGCATCTCTATTACTTTTAATTGTTCAGATGCCTTTTTAAGTCATAATTATACTGGAATTGGAAAACATACCCTGAATTATATTAATTTCAAATGGATTTATAAAAAAAGTAGAGACGATTTAAAATGTTTTATGACGATTTGAAATTTACTTAGGAATTCCTTCAATATTCCTTCCAGCTTTTTCACATATATTCTGTTTGAATTTTTCTTGTTTAATATTGGAAAAAAAATTTTTTTAATTCGAGGAAAATGACAAAATGTTTTTATTTTTGATGGTTGTCGAAAAATTTGTAACTTAGTTTGAAAACTAAATAGATACATTGTGAGAGGTCAGATATTGTTTTATCTTTCCTGAGCAATTGTAATTTCAGTATTTGCAAATGCTCCGTGACATTAGTCAAAAATATTAATTCTTATTAACACTCGTCATCGTCTAATTCTGAATAGGTTATTTCCTTTTAGAATTACAGTTATCAAATCAAATAAATCTACTAATTGATTTAATTCGTTGTAGTCAGATAATTATCTAATAAAGCAAGAAATTAATTTGGAAGTTCTTTGTCTTTTAGTTCTTCAATGAAGTAAGTTAATTGTTAATGGTTTTTGCGTTGGTAAGAACGAAATTTACAATGTCTAACTCTGTTTTCTTAACATCAGGATACTTTAAATATTTTATATCGAGATGTTCTCCGTGAATTATGCAATAAATTGTGAATCGGAATAAATTGGGGAATTTGAGAATCGTCTCTTAAAACCCCAGTAAAACCAATTTTTTTGCCCAGCACTGTTAGAGCTGCATCAGTTGCAATGCGTACCAGTTTATTAAAAAGCACATCATTAGTTTTCATTATGGACTCTATTGCATTCTTGATATCAAAACCAAGGGTTGACTCTTGAAGTGGTGCTAAATCTAATAATGCTGCTTTAAGAAAGAAGTCTGGTGAAACAAAACAATATGAATCTATGATGTCTGATGATTCAACAGGAGTTAAGCTGAATGCAATACAGTTCTTCAAATCATTTTTTAAATTATATTAAAGAGATCTATTAATTGCAGTTATGCGTCATTCGGTTGGGTGTCTCGATTCTGGAATTTGCAAAACAACATTGCGCTGTGCTGCATTCTTTGGATCTAAAAGTTTAAGTAAATCTTCTAAGTTTTAATTAATAAACACTTTTTATACAAGCTATTTTAAAGCGGGCGTTTTGCATGAGCAATATTTTTGGAAATAACAAAACTGTCTTCAGCCATATTATAAGCTTGATTGCTAAATTATCCTCACACACAAAATTGACTGTTTAAATTTGATTTTAAAGAAGCAAGTTTAAATGATCTAAATTGGAATTTGGTAAAAACTGATGATTGGGGGTTTCATAATGTCCAGGTAAATTGCTATATTTATAATTTTTGACAGTAGAATTACAAATAACTCAATGTTTTTTCTTTATTGTCACTAAAAAAGTAATTCACCTCCCACTCTTATTGAAATTTCTATATTTCCTTGCTCGTATTTTCTTTTTTATTTTCGTTCTCCGTCATCATATTTTTAAAAGAACTGTAAATCAAGAAATTTAGAAAATACAAGTTTTGTTCTATTAAAACACTAACACGTGTTACGTGCTATAAAACAAATTATAGTTAGTTTACCAAGAATTCCAGATTACAAAATATATCCGTAGCACGAGGGATACAAACCAGATCACAATGCCAACGGTCCGTATCAATGAAAGTTTACAAATTCAAAATCAGTCTGAAGTGGATCGATTACGTCACTACTTAGGTTCGTTCGCGCAGTTTTCGATGAGTCATATCATCCTTAACTTTGACGGCAATGAAATTTGTTACAACGTTACACATGGTCTTTCATATTTGTTGTCAGTAATTTAAAAGTCATTTTGAAATACATATGGAGTCATAATATTTTTTTAAAAATATACTAACATTAAAAGGAAAAGGGAACTCGGGTACCCTTTCATATAGTATACTATTATAAATATAATCACAAAAAACTAATGTTATATTTTTTTAGTAGATTTTTTTAAAAATGAATTGAAAAAATGAATCATTACAAAAATGAACTAAATTTTTCTAATAAATGATCTATAATTTTATTCTGGGACTTTTATATTTAAAGATAACGCGCGCGAGTATTTTAAGAAATAAATTTATAAGTTGCCAAACTTGTAATATTTAAATTTTGTTAATTATATTAAAATGCACGTTATTTTACAATAATTAAAAACTGCGCTAAAATCTAAGTTTTTTTATATCTAAGTAGTAAACATCAGAATTTTTCATAAAAGATTCTCTGAAAATATAAAATACATTCATTTACGATTTATAATAGAATTATGAGAAAGTATAACAAAAATGAGGTGATGTGTATCCATCATACGTTTGAAAGAAAATAGAATTTGGTAATTTTTTTAAGACGGTGAAAATAATTTATAATTGTAACAGAGCAACAACGCCCTCTAACGGTCATAAACGAACTGAATGAACGAGTTGAGCTCTAACCCTAGAGACTGCTGCTGCTCGAGTATGATTACCAGAGTTGTTTTGTTTTAATGTTCTTATGTTTTCGTTTCTGTGTTGTGTGTGTGTGATTTCTCTGTGTTACATAGATAGATGTTAAATAAATATAGAAATAAGCTAGCCGTGTGTAAAATTATTCATCATACACATGACACAGAATTTGACGCCCAAAACGTGAGTGCCGAAACGATAAGTATACTTTTGTTGTGATTTAACATTTTGTTAAATCGTCGGAGTAGATGAGTTTACCCAAACTCATATAGAATCTAAATTCATATTGTTTAACCAAACAATATATCAATTAATTTTGGCTTATCCAAGCTTTTAAAAAAGTTATTTCGAGCAGCAGATCCGTTTGCATGTCTCTTTGTTATTCATTTCTATTTTATGATTATTTTGCTTCTGTTTTGTATCAATGTGCATAGTGGTTAATACTATTTTAATGTGTTTAAGTAATCGTGTAATTTAATAACTTATACTGAATATTAAAGGCGAAATCAGATTACTTTAAAAAACGAAATTTGCAAAATCGTTTGAAAATAAGTTAGTCACACAGACCACCGTTGCCGAGAAGCTACGAGCTTGTTTTGTTTTCTTTCCTTTTAGGAATGCGACTCTGTTCTCACAACAGATTTATTACTTTCAATGCCTTTCGAAGGAAGGAAGGGCTCCTTTTTTTCTCGTAACTAAATAATTCTTAAAAGAGAATCTTATTTCTCTATGAATGTATATTTTATTTTATAGAAAATAAGTATAAGATTTATTGAAACTGAGAAATTTATTTAATAAATAAAGTCATATGTGTCCATTATATGATATATAATATTGTTTGCATGCATTTGTTTAATTATTTAATTGCATTTAAATAATTTTATTAATAACGAAAGATAATTTTATCAATTTTATAAATATGTAATCTTTTATACATGTGTTTTGTTTTAAATCAAAAACGAAAGTATTGAATTATTAAAGCAAAATATTGCTGAGTATTATTTAAAAGAAAGTTATTTGAAAATTTATTTTTGATTCTTGTATTGATTTTATTGTTGTAGAAAATGTGAGTACATATGTATATTAGTTACATTATCTAATGATTCATATTTTTGAGAATGAGTATCCTTCGTAATAAAATAATCTGTTTCTGCATATATAATTTATGTTTGCGATCTATGGAAATAATTAGATAATCTATTTGAAAGTATTTATGAATATTCTTAATAATTTTGTGCACTAATAAGAAAACATTAAATACTCTATGGATAATTATTTTAATTGAGTATTTCTGAAATTAACTGTATGTTTGTATTGTTTTCAATATATTCAAAATTTGTTTTAAAATTTAAATGATAATTATTTTTTTTAATTCACAAGATTATTATTTTCGTATTAAGTAGTAGGTAGAGAGTGATGATTTTACAGTGTTTGCTATATATTTAATATTTTTAGTAATTGTACTGACTTGTTTCTAGTATAATTTTAATTATTTACTACAAAAGTATATTACTTTCTTTGTTATTCCAATAATTGAAATACATTATCTTCTTTTAAATTGATTATACTGAAGTGTTTGATTTGATGTCTCTGGTATTTGAATAATTTTGTGTTTAAGAATTTTCTCTTGGTATCATTTGATTTTCTAAATATTTAGATCTTAGTTAAGGTATTAAATTTAAGACTTTTTGAACTTTAAAATTTTTTTACATAAATCACTAATATTGAAAGACTGGTAAAAATGGCATTTCTTGGCAAATCTAAAAAACAAGACCTCCGAACTCTTGCAACAGAGCTTGGTTTGGCTGTGTCAGATGAGATGAAAATAATTGACCTTAGAGAACTTATAACTAAAAGTGATAACTATGAGGAAGAACTTGTGAAAAACATGCTTAGTGTTATAATAGAAGATCGCTTAGAAGCTGAAAAAGTAGAACAATTGCGTTTAGAAAATGAACGTGGTTATGAATTGGAAAAGCTTAGGCTTCAGCTCGAAGCTCAAAAGGCATCTACCTCAATTGTAGGCTCTTCTGATTTTGAATGTCCAAAATTCGAACTTAATCGTATCATTCCTAAATTTAATCCAAAAGAAGATGAAATTGGACTGTTTTTGATTATATTCGAGAGACAGTTAAAATTTATGAATCTTCCCGAGTCATCTTGGATACCATATTTAATTGGCTCTTTGCCAGCTGAAATAGCACAACTGCTTGCTAGAGAAAATGAACAAGATGCACAAGATTACCAAAAGGTGAAGGAAATGCTCCTTAAAAGATTTAGGGTTACTGCTGATAAGTTTCGACAATTATTTTCTCAACACAGAAAAAGTTCTGATACAACATGGCGAGACTTTTACTTTGAATTAACTTCTTATTTTGAGGGATGGATAAAAGAAACGAATATTACAACTTTTGATCAACTCAAAAACTTAATAATTGCAGATCAAATTAAGAAAAGAACTCCACCAGAAGTCAAAGATCATTTTCTTGACTCTTGGGCAAACTGGATTAATCCCCTAGATATAGCTGAAAAACTGGATGCTTATGAGAATGTCCGGCAAGGAACAAAGAAGCAATTGAACCAGTCTCAAAGGAAAATCTATTCAAGAGATGAAAACAGAAAAACTATCCCAGATAGAAAATTTCGTCCTGTGGTTAATGCTCCAGAAAATGCTCAAAATCGATATTCAAAAGTTCCAATAACTCGTTCCTCTACTTCTAGATTAGATGGAAGATCATCTATTCAATGTTTTGGTTGCGGAACGCCTGGAGTAATCAGATCAAAATGTCCTATTTGCGCAGGTTCTAAACATGAAGATACAACTGTTAATTGCATGAACTTATTCACTAATAATATAACTACAGATCTGTCAAGTATGATTGTCTTTGAATTGTTCGGTAAGAAGATTGCAGTTTGTGCAGATACTGGTGCTTCACATTCTATTGCAGGAGAAAAGTTATATAACTTTTTACGAGATAATGGAGTTGCTTTTGAAAACAAGAAAATTTCGCTCACTCTAGCTGATGGAAAACTTCAGTCCATGGTTGCCCTTAAAACTATTGTTAGTCTGTGTATAGAAGGTAAAAGTGTGTCAACAGAACTTCTCGTTCTACCTAAAGCCAAAAATAACAGCACACTTTTAGGAAGAGATTTTCTCCACGCAGCTGGTATTGTTCTTGATGTTCAAAATGGGACCTGGCATTTTTGCGAAAATCCGAAGAGACAGTATTTGTTCTACGTAAAACCTACTAATGCAAGAGAAGCATCAAACACTTCTAAAACTTCAATAGTGCCTGAAACGACAACTGTAGTTCACTTGAGAAGTGACGAAGGGAAACATCTAACAGAGACGCAAAGAGGAAAACTAAATTGCTTGCTTCAAAGTTACAAGCATTGCTTTGAACCAGGGGAGAGCCCACTCCTTTCATTAAGCACAGAATAGAGACATTAGACCCTAATCCTATATCTGTTCCACCATATCGTATGTCTCCAGCCAAGAAAGAAATACTTAAAGAACAAATTGATGAACTGTTAGCAAAGAATATAATCGAACCGTGTGAATCAGCTTATGCTGCTCCTGTTGTACTCGTGGAAAAGCCCAATGGGAAAATCAGATTATGTGTAGATTATAGAGGTCTCAATGCTGTTACAAAACCTGACACTTACCCATTACCTCGAATGGACGATCTCTTGAACGAGGAGACACCGACATCCTATATGTCTACCATTGATTTACAATCTGGTTATCATCAGGTTCAAGTAGATGAGGCTGACTTGGACAAAACTGCTTTTATTTGTCCTTTTGGCACTTATCGTTATCTACGTATGCCTTTTGGATTAAGAAACGCACCTGCCACCTTTCAACGGCTAATAGACAAATTCAGAAGTGGTCTGAAGGATGTCTTCGTACTCTCATACTTGGATGATATCATAGTCCTATCAGATACATTTGACAAGCATTTGAAAGACATAAAGACTGTTTTTGAAAGACTTTCTCTATTTAAACTCCATGCAAATAGAGATAAATGCAGTTTTTCCTGTGAACGTGTTAAGTACTTAGGATTTTGGATCACCAGAAATGGAATTGAAGCTGATCGAGAGAAAATTGCATCTATTCAAAGAATTCCTGTTCCAAATAATGTCAAAGAACTCCAATCGTTCTTACAAACCTGCTCATGGTTTAGAAGATATGTTCCGAACTTTGCGGACATAGCACGACCTCTTAGCTACCTAACTAAGAAAAAAGTCAATTGGTCGTGGGGATTCGAACAGCAAAAGGCTTTCGAAACTTTGAAAGAACGCTTGACAACAGCCCCTGTGTTAAAACAACCGGATGGATCTATGCCTTTTGTAATTCGCACCGATGCTAGTAACTATGCCCTTGGTGCAGTCCTTCTACAAGGAAATAGCCCAGAAGAACATGTTATCGAATATGCGAGTCGTTTGTTGACCCAAGCAGAACGCAACTATTCGACTACTGAGCGCGAAGCTTTAGCAGTAGTTTGGGCATTGGAAAAATTTCGTGGCTACATTGACCATCAAGAAGTAATTATTGCTTCTGATCATCAACCTCTTAAATGGCTTCTGAGCATAAAGTCTCCGTCAGGACGCTTAGCAAGATGGGCTTTAAAGATCCAATCATTTAACTTGAAAATAGAATATACACCTGGAAAAGCAAATGTTGTGGCTGATATGTTATCAAGACCAACTTACTTTCATGATGATCCAAATTGTGAAATGCATGCAATCTCTGTCGATATGCCAACTAGGAAATCAAGTGATATTCGTAAAGGACAGTTGGCAGATCCAGATCTGAAGAAAATTATCGATTGTCTGGAAAACAATGATAAGGATGAAAACTTTGCTAACTATATCAGTCGAGGATATATAATGAATGAAGGTATTTTGTATCGTTATTCGCCTGAAACGGATTCAGATGATGCCCAATTAGTTGTTCCTATACAAGAACGACAAAGAATTCTGCAAGAACACCATGATGCTCCTACAGCTGGTCATTATGGCGTAGAAGGTACCTACAATAAGATAGCTTCCAGATATTTTTCCCAGGCATGAGGAAGTACATCTCTGATTATGTCAAAACATGCGCAGAATGTAATCGGTATAAACCAACAAACCAGAAACCTGTTGGTCTGCTTAGAACACCTATTTATGCACAAAGATTCGAAACTCTTGCTATTGATCTCTTTGGTCCTCTCCCAGAAACCCCAACAGGAAAGAAATGGATATTCATTGTGGAGGACACGAGTACCAAATGGGTTGAGTTATTTGCTCTTAATGAAGCCACAGCGTCAAACTGTGCCAAAACGCTACTTGAGGAAGTTTATCTACGCTATGGACTTCCTCGAAGATTAATCAGTGACAACGGATCTCAATTTGTTAGTGCCGTCATGCAGCAAATTTGTCATTTGTTAGATATCAAACAGGACCTCATCCCTGTTTATCATCCTCAAGCGAATCCCTCTGAACGTAAGAACAGAGATTTGAAACCTAGATTAGCCATCTTAGTAGGCGATGCACATGATACCTGGGAAGAACATCTTCCTATGATTCGTTTTGCCATGAATACAGCTACATGTGACACCACTGGTCACACTGCCGCTTATCTGCAATTCGGCAGAGAGCTTAGGACGACGGATGATGTTCGTCACGACATGAGATCAATTATTAATAATGACAACTTTGTCCCTGAAATAACGCCCTATTTGAAAAGGTTTGCTCGTCTAACTCCTCAAATCAGGGAGCGAGTAGAACAAAAGCAGGATAAAAGAAAGGTTTATTTTGACAAAAAACATAGACAGGCTTATTATAAGCCAGGTGACAAAGTGTGGATTACTTTACATCAAATAAGTAATTCCAGGAACAAGAAAAGTAAAAAATTTATGCCAAGACGTGAAGGTCCATACCTCATACTCACAAACAGGTCTCCAACTACCTATGATATTGCAGATCCTGCTGCACCTGATCAAGTGTTAGGTACATATCACACGAATGTGATAAGGCCATACCAACTACCTTCATCGAAAGACAGAGGTCCAGTTGCTCCCTTAAGAAAACGAGGGAGACCTCCAAAAATTAGACAATCAAATCCTGGCTCATCATCGAGACGATTTCAGAGCCAGAGGGGGAGTCTGTAACAGAGCAACGCCCTCTAACGGTCATAAACGAACTGAATGAACGAGTTGAGCTCTAACCCTAGAGACTGCTGCTGCTCGAGTATGATTACCAGAGTTGTTTTGTTTTAATGTTCTTATGTTTTCGTTTCTGTGTTGTGTGTGTGTGATTTCTCTGTGTTACATAGATAGATGTTAAATAAATATAGAAATAAGCTAGCCGTGTGTAAAATTATTCATCATACACATGACACATAATTCAATTTTTTTAAGCTTTGTGAAAAGGAACTGAATAAATTGTCTACTTTTTTAAATTTCATCTCAAGTACTATATAATTAATCACAATGTAGAAATCACAATCGAATCCCAGACAATATATTCTCATACTTTAAACAAAAATTAGAGTTATAAATATCGCTAATTAAAAATTACAGCACTAAATAATTAACATTTGCACCTAAATTCATCGCCAACATCAACTTATATTTGGCGGTATTAAGGGTTTTCGTTTAATTTTTGGCAGTGGATAAACACCTAGTTTTGCATGAACTGTTTTGTTATTGGAATGAAATATTTTGCATACTTTTTTGTAAGGTAACAATTTCTGCAGTTCTACTAATGGCTCTGAGGGGAGGAGGAAGAAGTTAACGAATATTCACATGCGTTGTTGCTAAGTTTGTCAAAATTTGCTGGGGAATGCATTTAATTGTGTTGTGCGTGTGTGCAATAATATTGCAATATTTTTCAGTTATTATAGTTATGTAATATTATTAATTCTTTATTATGTTACGTAATTATTTATGTAATATTGTTGTATTGTTATTATGTAACTGTTATGACTATTCTATGCTGTGTAATAAGTACTATTTTTTAATGTAAGCATTTCCTAACTTGCTATTCTATTTCTTTATGAACTATACTTCTTGAATAGTATTTTTTTAATTACACAGTACTTCTTAAATAATTGTGCTCTAAGTTATACTTCAAATTATCACATTTTACATTCAAAATATTTAATTTATTAATATTCAATTATATCCATAATCATTTATGGAAATTCGTTACTCATTCAATGTATTTGTTTTAATCTTTATAGCTAATTTTTCATTACTTTTAGCAGTTTTTTTAACTTGCATAGATATTAATTGTGAAATTTTAGCATATATCCAGTGAATATTGTTTTTAACAAGATTATTATAGTATTAGTTGAATTAATATTTTGTACTTTGTAATTTTAATAGCTTAATATTTATTACTGTAAATTTTTACCATTTACTGAAATTCACTTCATTGTTCAGAGTTTATTAAATTTCTAAATTATAAATTTTATAATGTAATTATTTTTTAAATAGGGAAATAATTTATTGCCATTTAACGGAAGTATTCTGTTCATCCAGTGAATTTAAGGACATATTTTACAGTTATGAAGCACAGGTTATTAAACACAATAACAGCAATTTTTAAAAGTACCTCTTTCAGACATTTAAGAACATTTTTTTAAAGAATTTAATGGTCGAACATATATATTTGTGCTGATAATTTTCTCTAATATTTACTCTTGCATCATTCTTGTCCTCTTTTGTTTTCAGTGTTGGGTTTTTTTTTTTTTTTTTTTTGTGTTTACGTTAAATAAAATTTATTTATTTATTTATTTTTTTTTTTTATAATTTAGGATGAAGAAAGAGTCGAATATCAAGTGAATTCAGAAGCTCCTAAGAATGGATGCCTTCTACTTTTCTTTGGAATTATTTTTATTATTTTGCTAAAAATAATTCTTAATTACGAGAATTAATTACTAACTGTATTTTATTTACTGATACTGCAATATATATATATAATTCTATTGTTAAATTATAAACTTGAATTTTTAATTCCAGTGGGTGTTTATGCTTAAATGCAATATGGTGGTTATTTATTAATAATATATGTAATGTTACTACTTTTTTGTGAAGAATTCTACTTTCAAGTATTGTTTCTAGAACGATTAAAAAATATTGTTTTGTACATTTGGTTTATGTAGATTTTGCAATAAAAATATGTATAAAAAAATTAGTCTCTCTTTTACTTTTTAAAAATCTAAATAGGTACTTATTTTTTAAAATTGTATGATTCAATAATGAGATGGATTAATTTATGAGTTTTGACTGTTAAACATGAAAGTAAAGCACAAATTTTACATTTTTAGATTTTCATCATCTAAATATTTGTACCAAGAATTCGAATAATTATAAAAAACATGAAACTCTTCGTTTAATTTTGTTTAATCCATAGTAGAAGTTTTATTAAATTGATTCGAACCACTCTAATAATTAGAGTAATATGTCATAATTTAATTTAAATGATTCTAAATAATTATTTTTATTTATTGAATAATTGGAGAAGTTTCTAATTTGATTTATTGGTTCTACGTTAAAAAGAGATTGTATTCTACTTTTGGAATATAAGCAAAAGTTGTTCAAGATGTCAAAACTTGACAGAAAAAATTTCTCTCTATATATTTACCAACGTAACTTTTATTTTGGTGATATCACTTAAATTTTCTGGTATTTTTCTAATCGATTGCAATTTTAAAAATTTTCTGAAGCCATCCAGAATTTAATCACATTCAGTTGTTAATTCGCTTAATATTATACTAATAATCACTTAAACATTGTAGTGAATTAAAATTAAATAAATCGAAGTATTTTTTAGAATGTTTAATTTAATTCCCTTTTTTATTAACTAAAATACTTAAGTCTACAAGTTTTGAAACCGAAAGGATTCTCCAAGAAGCTATATCTAACGTTACTTCTTTATATACCTTTTATAAGTACAAAAATTTTATATATTGTTTTTAAAAATTTAATATTCCTTATAAATTTTTGTTTTTAAAAAATAAAGTATTTCTTAATTTTTATGCAATCAAAAATAATAGCTTAGAAGCAAAATATAAATCAAGTATTATTTTGGATTTATATTTTGCTGCCTAGCTATTTTTCTACTATTCCTTTTTTATTTTCTTCACTTCCTATATTTAATGTTTTATAATAACTATTTTAAAGATATTCCTATATTTTATGTTGATGTAAAAAAATCGTACACTATAATCATCCAAAATAGGTTTGAGTGTACTTGGCCAAAACTTCTTTAGCATGTGTAGGAAACATAAATCTAGTCACCCATGTGAAGATGACGTCATCTTGCAAGCAACTTCGGGAACATAAGGTTAAAAGCCATTGACGTACATATTTTTATATTGTAATTTTAACTAATGTAAAAGCAAAAGAAAATTATTTAGCAGTCATTTGACTTTTTTATTCACTCGTCATTTAAGTTGATCGAGACTTTATTTCGAAATGATTTCAAACTATCTTCAGCATTGAAATTGGAAATGGGAATTGAATACACGAATTGTTAAATAGGACCAGAGCGCAAACCATTCCGTTGTACCAGTTTACAATCAAAGAAAGCTTTTATTGTTAATACCATTTCTGAGCCGAAGGGCAAATTGAACGATTTGTTCTGCACTTAGATTCAATAGAATTCGTGGATTCGAATCCCACCATGAACAGTGTTTTAAAATCTGCTTTAAACAGTGATCCCCATCTAATTAGCCTTCATGTTTAAAAAATCATCACTGAACGACAAACAAACCAAACCAAAATGATCTTCGTTTATCAGTTCGTGGTTTTATTTATTTATTTTATTTTATTACTTTACATATATTCAGACTTGTATGCTTGATTCTTGAGATCCGCTTGTAAGTCTTCGTCGATAATAGGACAAATAGCACAATGACAGATGTACAAACACAGAAGAATAACGAAGAAAACACCCAGGGCCACGGTGGGAATCGAACCCACACTCCTACGCTCTCAAGCGATTAGCGGTGATGCTTTAGACCACTCAGCCACGGAGCGCCCCTTCGTGGTTTTGATTCCCACTCTAAAAGTTGACATTTATAATGGCATGGTATCTATTCTAAATTTTAAGTCTATTTCTCATTAGTCCATAAATGACTTTTGTGTGACAAACTTCCCGAATACGTCATTTTATAATTCTACAGCTCTTTGGTGAGGTCATTGTATATAGGGCTCACACACAAATGGTATGTAGTGATCGGAAATTGAATTTAAAAGGTGTTTTTCAATTCGAGAGATTCTGAGTTGGATTCCGGACGTTATTGAACTAAGTGGCTGCTGCGTTTCTGCATGCATGCCTATCGAAGTGAATGCTGTTTTTTCTGGGTGTCCTCCATGTGACACGTGAATATGGTCTATTATATCAGAAATATCCTCTTAACAGTCAGTTTACGCAATGAATATTAAAATCATTTAGAAGAGCCGTGGACTGTTAATATGCACGAAATCGGGTATCGAGAGTTAACATATAAATAGGAAATAATCATTGTGTATCACTCCCTCTTCGATTACAATTACGATACTAAAAGTGACCGTTCTAGATTATTTCGTCAAATGCAGTTTTTCTTTGGAAATTATTTTCATACAATTGTATTTAAAACACAGATATGGAAAGTTATATCCTACCTGTAACATAATAATTTTAATAAATCGTAAAATTTTAATAATTTCAAGAATTTATTATTATATCGGCCAGTTTCATTGTTCAGTCATTCTTTTCATTTACATTTTGTCTTTCATTTCAGCAGGTAACGAGTTCGATTCACACCTCGGAAGTGAGAGAGGGAAAACCAGTATGTATCCCAAAGTTGGTCTCCAACTGTGGCACAAATATCAATCCACAGTTCTCTACTTGATTCTGCGTGAACGCTTGAGCGCGTTTATAACAATTTATATAATTTTTTACATAGTTTTAGTCACTTCTTATTTGTCACGCAATTGAGAAAGAACTATATTTCTCAGGTCGGTTCGATTTAATCGGCAACAGACATTTGTTATTTCTTCTATGCTATTAAATATTTGTTAGATTTTCAACTGCGTATTTATTTAGAGTGTTTTTGCTGGAACCAATTTAGGGTAAAAAAATATTTAAGGGTGCCCCTTGGCGAGATTGGCGATTTTTTGACGCCAATCCTGTTTACGCGGAACGTTGTGCAAACAGTAATGGCGGCCAAAACACAATGAAATTTCAAAAATAATGCAGTAAGCACATAAAAAAAGAAAAAATGTACTCACTTTATTTTGCTGGAATATCCTCACTTTGAGTACACGATGTCACAGAGGCGAGTAGCGTTACCCGCGTCATACCACCACAAACCCGTTTATAGGGTGGGCCACATTCATACATCATCACACAAGAAAGAACAAAGAAACACAGAGAGATAGTAACATCCATGCCCGATAGCTCTAATAGCATCTACAGATATTGCTTAAATTTATCCTGAGAAGAAAACCAATCAGAACCATTAATGGATTACAGAATAACGTTTAGGGTTACCATAAGTAGAACAACATCGCCCAGCTTGGCGATAAACTTGGCGAGAATTCAAGGGGCATCCTCAAGTATAGTCTAATTCAATTTAGTTTTTAGTTATTCGAGTTTTATTTCGTGTGGCATCGGCCGGAAAGGGTACTGCACTTCGTTATTTGTGAATCACAGGCAACTGCCACAGTTAGTATAGTTTGATTCGATCAGCTTTCTCTATTGTCCTTTTTCAATCATAGTTCCTCGCCTTTTATGGGAATATCGTTGTTTCTTCCATCATTTCGAGAATAATTAAGGTGAGCTGTTTATATATCTTTGATTTGCATACTAATTAATAAGGATTCCAAAAAAATTAAGAACGAGGCGCTTATGAGCAGTACTACTAGATTTGTTAAAAACTTAGATGTTACTTTACTGAATATAATTAATGTTAATAATGTTACAAATTTATAAATAATGATTATATTTGTCTTAAAATATCTCAGACAGATCAGAAATTCTCACATTTTGGGCAAAAATTGCGGTATTTAGGCGTGTTGTAGTTTAAAAGCGGATTTCCTAATGATTTGGCGACTTGGCGGCAGTTGGCGATATTCTTGGCGACTTGGCGACGGTTGGCGAGATTCTTGGCGACTTGGCGAGAAATCGATACTTCTGGAAACATCCATCACCTAAGCTCTAGGACCAATATTTTCCGAGATAGCCTAGAAGCTTCCAGAGCCTTGGCGAAATTGGTAGATTTCTCCGCCAAGTCAGGTATAAATACCGCAGCCCGACATGGAATAGAAGAAGAGTTTTGTGAAGACAGTCAGTGAGTGAAGACGATTAGTTGTGACTGCTAGTTGTTCTCTGTCTGAGGTATTTGAGACCTGTGATTGGAAGCTATTTCTTATTGTATCTGACGAATTGTAGCTGTATAATTGTGATTGTTACAGCGGGAATTTCGTTTATCTAGTGAAGTTTTTACGAATAAAAGTCTTGTGTTCATTAAGTGGTTGCTTTATTCAACTCTCAATCAACACGAACCCGTGGAGCTTATCCTCCATTGCATTCATCTTCTCCTGAAAGATGTTGGAGAATTCTTCTTTAACACTTACAATGTCCTTCTTGAGCTCATCCTGTCCAGATTTTATCTCTTTCATCATCTCGGTGTTAATCTCTTCTTGTCTAGCTTTCATCTCCTCTTGTCCAGCTTTCATCTCTTTCATCATCTCGGTTTTAATCTCTTCTTGTCCAGCTTTCATCTCGGTTTTCATATCTTCTTGTCCAGCTTTCATCTCAGCCATCTGCTCCGCTAATTTTTCGAGAAGACTTTTCATTAAATCCATATCCATTTTTCTGGTGACACGCTGCATCAACTCTTCAATCCCATTTCTGACACCAGTTGTACCGAGCTCCACGGGTTCGTGTTGATTGAGAGTTGAATAAAGCAACCACTTAATGAACACAAGACTTTTATTCGTAAAAACTTCACTAGATAAACGAAATTCCCGCTGTAACAATCACAATTATACAGCTACAATTCGTCAGATACAATAAGAAATAGCTTCCAATCACAGGTCTCAAATACCTCAGACAGAGAACAACTAGCAGTCACAACTAATCGTCTTCACTCACTGACTGTCTTCACAAAACTCTTCTTCTATTCCATGTCGGGCTGCGGTATTTATACCTGACTTGGCGGAGAAATCTACCAATTTCGCCAAGGCTCTGGAAGCTTCTAGGCTATCTCGGAAAATATTGGTCCTAGAGCTTAGGTGATGGATGTTTCCAGAAGTATCGATTTCTCGCCAAGTCGCCAAGAATCTCGCCAACCGTCGCCAAGTCGCCAAGAATATCGCCAACTGTCGCCAAATCATTAGGAAATCCGCTTTTAAACTACAACACGAGTTGTACCGAGCTCCACGGGTTCGTGTTGATTGAGAGTTGAATAAAGCAACCACTTAATGAACACAAGACTTTTATTCGTAAAAACTTCACTAGATAAACGAAATTCCCGCTGTAACAATCACAATTATACAGCTACAATTCGTCAGATACAATAAGAAATAGCTTCCAATCACAGGTCTCAAATACCTCAGACAGAGAACAACTAGCAGTCACAACTAATCGTCTTCACTCACTGACTGTCTTCACAAAACTCTTCTTCTATTCCATGTCGGGCTGCGGTATTTATACCTGACTTGGCGGAGAAATCTACCAATTTCGCCAAGGCTCTGGAAGCTTCTAGGCTATCTCGGAAAATATTGGTCCTAGAGCTTAGGTGATGGATGTTTCCAGAAGTATCGATTTCTCGCCAAGTCGCCAAGAATCTCGCCAACCGTCGCCAAGTCGCCAAGAATATCGCCAACTGTCGCCAAGTCGCCAAATCATTAGGAAATCCGCTTTTAAACTACAACACGAGTTGTACCGAGCTCCACGGGTTCGTGTTGATTGAGAGTTGAATAAAGCAACCACTTAATGAACACAAGACTTTTATTCGTAAAAACTTCACTAGATAAACGAAATTCCCGCTGTAACAATCACAATTATACAGCTACAATTCGTCAGATACAATAAGAAATAGCTTCCAATCACAGGTCTCAAATACCTCAGACAGAGAACAACTAGCAGTCACAACTAATCGTCTTCACTCACTGACTGTCTTCACAAAACTCTACTTCTATTCCATGTCGGGCTGCGGTATTTATACCTGACTTGGCGGAGAAATCTACCAATTTCGCCAAGGCTCTGGAAGCTTCTAGGCTATCTCGGAAAATATTGGTCCTAGAGCTTAGGTGATGGATGTTTCCAGAAGTATCGATTTCTCGCCAAGTCGCCAAGAATCTCGCCAACCGTCGCCAAGTCGCCAAGAATATCGCCAACTGTCGCCAAGTCGCCAAATCATTAGGAAATCCGCTTTTAAACTACAACACGTCTAAATACCGCAATTTTTGCCCAAAATGTGAGAATTTCTGATCTGTCTGAGATATTTTAAGACAAATATAATCATTATTTATAAATTTGTAACATTGCCCCCTCTCAAGGACTGCACGTCCCGGGCAGTACAATCCCCTGATAGGAGGCCAAATTTAATTATAAGAGAATTTACATTTCAAGAGGATACATTACATACACAAGCAACTAAAAATACAAAAAAATAGAAAAGATTAAAAAAATTATCTATACTATTTACAAACAGACCATGGTCTACTGATTTTTACTCTACATTACGATAAGGAGCTAATCTATCATAATGTACTACCTTTGGTTTTGAAGCAGATGATTTTCTTATACGAACCACGACGTCGTTCAGTCTTTTTAGGACTGTGTAGGGACCTTCCCAGTTGGCTTGCAACTTTGGAGAAAGTCCTTTACGTCGAATCGGGTTCCACAACCAAACTTTGTCACCTTCTTGGAATTCATGTCCCGTCGCTCTTGTGTCATACCTTGTCTTCATTCTTTCGGTCGTCAGGTTGATTCGGTCTCGAGCGAAGTTATGGACATCTTCAAGACGTGCCTGAAGGTCTCGAAGGTATTCCTCTGGCGATGAAGATGTATCCGGTGGACGACCAAACTGAAGATCACAAGGGAGACGAAGTTCGCGACCAAAGAGCATCTGTGAAGGAGTATATCCGGTAGTCTCATGGACAGCACTGCGATATGCAAGAAGAAACAGCGGTAGCTTCAAATCCCAATCTTGCTGATTTCTGGAAACCATAAGGGAGAGGTTATTCAAGATGGTTCTGTTAAACCTCTCTACCATGCCATCCGATTGTGGGTGTAGTGGCGTGGTCTGCGTCTTGTCTATTCCGAGAATTTGACACATTCCTTTAAACACAACAGAGGTGAAATTTGTTCCTTGATCAGAATGAATTTGTAAGGGAGTGCCGAATCTGGAAACCCATTGCTGCACTAGAACCTCAGCTACTGTAGTCGCCTCTTGATCGGGGATTGCAAACGCTTCAGGCCACTTAGTAAAGTAGTCCATGACAACTAGTATGTATTTGTTGCCATTTGAAGATCGTGGTAAAGGACCCAAAATGTCCAATGCTATCCGCTCAAAAGGTGCTCCTACGTTGTACCGCTGCAACCTTCCTCGGTTACGTTTCTTCGGTCCTTTACGTGCCGCACAGTCATCACAAGATTGGCACCATTTCTCTACATCTTGTCTCGTTTTGCTCCAATAGAAGCGTTCTCGAACTTTCTGTAGAGTTTTCATTACTCCGAAGTGGCCTCCAGTTGAGCTACTATGCAATTCTTTCAAAACATCTGAAATTCTTGATTTTGGAAGAACAAGCTGCCATTTGAAATTACGTCCATCATCGGACTCCCATTTCCTGTATAAGACACCATTTCTTATATGGAGTGAGTCCCAAAGAGCCCAATATTGCTTAGTAGCAGGACTGTAGGTGGAGATATCCTGCCAACTTGGTTTCATACTGGAAGATTCTTTTAATTCTAAAATTGGATTTATATCTGGGTCTTCTTTTTGGGCTTCTCTAAGTTCTTTATCACTCCATGGGTCTGGTTTCGATGGAGGTGAAACAGTAACTTGGCGTACCGAAGGATTTACTAGCTGATAGTTCTTCTCTACTCTAGAACAATATCGGCAGCTTTCATTACACGGTTTCCTTGATAGTGCATCAGCATTTCCATGCAGAGTTCCTTTGCGATGACGTATTTCAAAGTCAAACTCCTGGAGTCGTTGAATCCATCTGGCTACCTGTCCTTCTGGATTTTTAAAATTTAAAAGCCAGGTTAAGGATGCGTGATCGGTGCGGAGCAAGAACTTTCTTCCATAGAGATAATGGTGGAAATGTTCTATGGCTTTGACGATTGCCAGCAATTCCTTCCTGGTTGTACAATAATTCCGCTCTGGTTTCGAAAGACATTTACTCCAATAAGCAATGACATATTCTTTATCATCAATTTCTTGCGACAAAACAGCTCCGATATTTTCGTTGCTGGCATCCGTATCTAAAATGAATAATTTTTCGGGCTGGGGATATGCAAGAACGGGCGAAGATGTCAACGCCTCCTTCAGTTGTTTAAAAGCTTTCTCACATTCATCTGTCCATAGAAATCTCTGTTTAACTTCTGTCAACTTGTGAAGAGGTCTGGCAATACTTGAAAAACCCTTAACAAATTTCCTGTAATATGTGCATAGTCCAAGAAAACTTCTTAATTGGTGGACATCTTTTGGACGACTCCAGTCCTTAACTGCAGAGATCTTTTCAGGATCTGTTCTTACACCTTCAGCAGAGATAATGTGTCCCAGATAGCTTACTTCACGTCGGAATAAATTACATTTGCAAGGATTCAGCTTCAGGTTGGCCATTTTTAATTTTTCCAGCACCTTTCGGATGTTTCTTAAATGGTCTTCGAATGTGCGCCCTACAATAATGATATCGTCCAAATATACCAAACAGGCTTCGTAGGAAAGTCCTCGTAATACTGTCTCCATCAGGCGCTCAAACGTTGCAGGTGCATTGCAAAGCCCAAATGGCATAACCTTGAACTGCCAAAGTCCTTGTCCTGTGGTGAATGCAGTCTTTTCTCGATCCTCAGGATGTATCTCTACTTGCCAATAACCACTCTTGAGATCCAAAGTCGAAAACCATTGTTTTCCAGATAAAGCATCAAGTGTATCGTCAATCCTAGGAAGAGGGTAACTATCTTTTTTAGTGATGTTGTTTAACCGACGATAGTCAACGCAGAATCGGGTAGAACCATCTTTCTTCCGAACTAAAACAATAGGCGAAGCCCAAGGACTCTCTGATGGCTCAATAATGTCATTCTGCTGCATTTCCATCAGAAGATTATCCACCTCTTCCTGCTTAGCGAATGGCAATCTTCTCGGATGTTGTTTAATGGGTGGATGATTTCCTGTATTGATTCGGTGCTGCGTCAATTTGGTTCGCCCAACATCATCTGATTTCTTGGAAAAGAGATCTCCGAATTCTAATAATAAATTTCTTGCAGCATTCCTCTGTTTATCATCTAACTCTGCTCTCTGAAGGAGTTCATTAATTAGAGTGTCAGGAGGCTCAGATAGTGTGGCTTGACAATTTCGGTTAATACAGGTCACTGGAGTGCAAGTCGCTAGCACTTCTCCTTCTTTTATAAGTTTTACCTTATTACTTAGATTAGCAACTCTTACCGGGATTACATTTCGTGAAAGATCGACGAGTGAAGAAGCCACTAGTACTCCTTTAACGCTATTGTCGGAATCTGGATATTCAGTCAATCCATAATGAAAATTATTATCTTCTGAAAGAGCTCCGCAAACTATTGTCTCAGTTCTTGGTGGTAATGTTGTTTCACTCTTCGCAGTTATATGATGGACTGTTTTAATATCTGAATATTTCGTCTTAAAAATCGCTATGTCTTCAGAACATGAGTGTAGTTCATTATTTTTAAAATCTAACTTGAAATGGTTTTCTTTGAGAAAGTCCAATCCGAGAATAAATTCGTCATTTATATCAGCGACATATGCCATATGATGGTACACGGCATTACCAAATGCAATGTCTAGATTTATTTTTCCATGCACTTTAATCTTGTCACCTGTCACAGTTTGGAGGGTAATGCAGGGCGGCGTCCAGATAAGTTTGTCACCAAGTTTGCGAGCCAAATCTGTCCTAATGATAGTTACGTTGGCTCCAGTATCGATTATCATTCTGCAGGGAACTTCGTTGACATGTCCCATAACGAAAAGTCCGTTGTCGCCGCTACTTACGGAAGAAATATGAAACAATTTGAAATGGGGCTTCTGACGAAGATCATTTCCATCATCTTTTCGTTTTGGGCAGTCTCTCTGAACGTGTCCGACTGCACCGCAAGTCCAACACTGAATTTTCGTGTTTCTGCCACCTTTACTCATTTCTAAGTTACGGAATTTTCGCCGCAGTTCTTCGATTTGCTTTCTGAGATCATAGTCCTTATCAGTAGTAGAGACGGCTCTGATTGAGTGCCGGTCTTTACGCGCGGCCTGCTGGGCAGCCTCTATCTTATGTGCGTAGACTAGGGCAGATCCAATATCTTTGACATCGGCGAGTCTAAGTGTTTTCTGTATCTCCGGATCCCTCACACTATCGATGAAGTGATGGAGAGCCAGATCCTGACGTGTCTCAGCTGGGCAGTCCGAAAATGCTAGATGGGAAAGTCGCTGAATATCGGCAGCCAATTCTTGAAGACTTTCACCCGCTTTTTGATAGCGTGACTTTAACTGTAGTCTGCTATATTCTTTAGTGCACTTATCTCCAAACCGCAGCTCAAGCGCACTCGATAGGGCTTGGAAATCGTGCCTCTGCTCCTCCGGAAGCGTCTCGAGGATGTCAGCCGCGTCTCCTCTTAAAGAAGCCGCCAGGTGAAAAGCTTGGGCTCGGGGATTCCATCCATTAGCTTCCGCTACCATCATAAACTGGGTCTTGTATACTTGCCAGGATGATTTCCCATCAAATGTTGAGAGTTTAATATTGGCTAGGGAAGGCACAAATGTCACGTTGGGTTCCTCATGTTTGTTTGACATTTGCTTCTTCAAGCTTTCAATCTCCTTATTGATATTGTCTAATGCTTCTTCCACGTTTTCTTCTATCTCTAGAACTTTAGTTTCTACTGAAGTTACCTTATCCTCCATTGCATTCATCTTCTCCTGAATGATGTTGGAGAATTCTTCTTTAACACTTACAATGTCCTTCTTGAGCTCATCCTGTCCAGATTTTATCTCTTTCATCATCTCGGTGTTAATCTCTTCTTGTCTAGCTTTCATCTCCTCTTGTCCAGCTTTCATCTCTTTCATCATCTCGGTTTTAATCTCTTCTTGTCCAGCTTTCATCTCTTCTTGTCCAGCTTTCATCTCTTCTTGTCCAGCTTTCATCTCGGTTTTCATATCTTCTTGTCCAGCTTTCATCTCAGCCATCTGCTCCGCTAATTTTTCGAGAAGACTTTTCATTAAATCCATATCCATTTTTCTGGTGACACGCTGCATCAACTCTTCAACCCCGATTCTGACACCAGTTGTACCGAGCTCCACGGGTTCGTGTTGATTGAGAGTTGAATAAAGCAACCACTTAATGAACACAAGACTTTTATTCGTAAAAACTTCACTAGATAAACGAAATTCCCGCTGTAACAATCACAATTATACAGCTACAATTCGTCAGATACAATAAGAAATAGCTTCCAATCACAGGTCTCAAATACCTCAGACAGAGAACAACTAGCAGTCACAACTAATCGTCTTCACTCACTGACTGTCTTCACAAAACTCTACTACTATTCCATGTCGGGCTGCGGTATTTATACCTGACTTGGCGGAGAAATCTACCAATTTCGCCAAGGCTCTGGAAGCTTCTAGGCTATCTCGGAAAATATTGGTCCTAGAGCTTAGGTGATGGATGTTTCCAGAAGTATCGATTTCTCGCCAAGTCGCCAAGAATCTCGCCAACCGTCGCCAAGTCGCCAAGAATATCGCCAACTGTCGCCAAGTCGCCAAATCATTAGGAAATCCGCTTTTAAACTACAACACGTCTAAATACCGCAATTTTTGCCCAAAATGTGAGAATTTCTGATCTGTCTGAGATATTTTAAGACAAATATAATCATTATTTATAAATTTGTAACAATACAATAGAAATATTATCTAATCAATCAATTGAAAATATTGATTGCCTTAAAATTGCTGATAATAAGCTTCTTAGTATTATTATTGACTAAAGATATTGAGGAAAGTCGAACAATGTGTGATTTTTATGGAAAATTTAATTTCCTATTCATGTAAAGTACCGCACAGGGAACGAATATCCTATAATTGTGTTCCCTATTGTTAACTCTACTAATGCACTTAGTTCAGCGGAAGAAGAGTCTAGTTCAGGGATGGGCCACCCGAAGGTCCTATACCGCCAGAGGATAGAATTTTAATTTGTCAGTCAATGAAATAAAAAGAAAATATAATTTATATATTATATATCCATCCCTTTTCTACTTTGTTTAAATATTACTTTTTTATTCCTTTTTTTTCAAAGGATTGATGACGTTTTTACTTTCTCTATTTTTGTTCTACAAAACATTTTTTACAATCGGCTGGCCAGTTGGGTAACTAACCCTTCGCCACAACAAGGCCGGAAACTGCTACTCATTTATCGTTACTCAATGGGCACCTGTGAACGAAGTCACAGAGGCGAGTAGCGTTACCCGCGTCATACCACCACAAACCCGTTTATAGGGTGAGTCACATTCATACATCATCACACAAGAAAGGACAGGGAAACATAGAAAGATAGTAAGATCCATGCCCGAACCGGGATTCGAACCCGGGACCCACCGCTCAAGAGTAAGGAATGCTCACCACTCAGCCATTGGTCGGCCTGTTCTACAAAACATAAATCGACGGAAATAACAAGAACAAACAGCTGTATATAATCGTTTAAATTTTAAAAGCGGAAGATCTTTGTTAGTTATAGTTGTAGACTGACGCCAACAGGCGTTGTTTCTTTCTCGCGGAGTTGAAACATATGATAATCCAGTATAGGTGAATTAGACTTCACACGTAACGGACTGCGCATTTTAAGCTCCAGCCAGCGGCTTTTTTTCTTTTGGCGCGAATTTTAATATTATAGATTGTGTATGAAAATATTGCGGACAAATAGCGTCATTGTAAATTGTGATAAAAGTATAAAAAGTGAAGCGTAGATCTTCTTCTTATAGTTGGGTTTGTATGCTATTGGGCACCTCTGCTTTTATCAGCATTTTGTACTATTAACTCCAAACCCAATGTTTCCTAGTTCCAGTTGCTCGGGTCACCCACTTTATTAATAAAGTCCAATAACCCTTTAATGGAGTCTAGGTGTAACTCTCTAGTATGGATGATGCCTAAAGAAGTTAATCTAGGGAGGGCAAGAGCCTGGCATTCGTAAATGATATGCTTGGCCGTTTCCTCTTGCGTATAACATTTCCTGCAGATAGGGTCTTGCTGAAACAGTCCCATTTTATGGAGGTGTTTTCTGAAATAGTAGTGTCCAGTTATGAATCCTTCGATTAAACGTATCTTCTGCCTAGAGCATCTTAGAATTTCAGAGGCAATCCTTGCTGATGAACCACAGATCATACCTTTAGCGTGGGTTTGACCAGGAGTGTTGAGGCAAGCTTCATACATCTTCCGTTTTTTCCATCTAAGAACATCGGTTTTTGTGGTCTTCAAATTGATCCCACAAAAAGGTTCGGCGTAGATAGTGCTTGTTTGGTTATTCGTAAAATATTTTATTCACAAAATGGCTACGAAGAAGCGTAAAGTTGATACAGAGCACCGTGTTTTTAACGATGAATCAACCTGAATATATATATATATATATATATATATATATATATATATATATATATATATATATATATATATATATATATATATATATTACAGTTATTAAAGATAAACCAGTGTGTCTGATCTGCAATGAAGCTGTGGCAGTCTTTAAAGGATATAACATTTCCCGTCATTTTACTTCTGAGCTTAAGAATTCTAATGACGAAACGATGCCCGAGTATGAAAGAAAACAAAATTTAGAAAGTCTTTGTAGAAAAATCTTCATGCTGACAATTTTTTTAAAAAAGTTAAATACAATCCAAGAAGCAGCTACCCGTGCAAGTTACCTTGAAGTATACCCTATTGCTAAAAATAATAAAGCTCTGAGTAATGGAGAGTTCGTTAAACAATGCATGCTCCAAGTTTGGATTCTTTATGTCCAGATAAGAAAAATAATTTTGAGACTGTAAGCTTATCTCGAAAATCGGTGACTTCTAGAATCAAATTTTTACCAATGAATTTGATAAAAATTTGACGTCACAATTTAAGTCAAAGATTGCTCAGTTCAAATTTTGCTCTATAGCTATGGATGAAAACACTGATATAAATTACCCTGCTTGGTTAGTATTACAGGTAACCCTCCTATAACACGGTTTCGCTATAACACGATTCGTAAATTGCGGAAAAATTCCTACAACACGTCATCCTATAACACGGTTTTGTTCCAATGTTAGAGCTTGTTATCGGTCGGCGGAAACATGTTCACTCTTTGAATCCTCGTGCGCTAAAAGACGTAAATAAAAACACTTTGCCGGTATACTGGAAAGCAAATCCAAAAGCTTGGGTAACAGGAAATTTATTTAAAGATTGGTTTTCAAATTGTTTTGTGCCAAGCGTTGAGCGTTATTTAAGGCAGAAAAATTTGAGCTTTAAGGTGCTATTACTTTTAGATAACGCTCCATGCCACCCACAAGATTTGACTCATCCCAACGTCAGAATAGTGTTCCTACCACCTAACACTACTTCGTTGCTCCAACCATTGGATCAAGGTATTATTTATACCTTTAAAACGTATTATATAAGAAGATCTTTACAGTGGATTTTAGACGCAACCGATTCGGAATCAATTAGCGTAATGGAAGCTTGGAAGAAATTTTCAATCAAGCACTGTATCGAAATCATATCTTTGTCGCTGAAAGAAATAAAAACATCAACCTTAAATGCGTGTTGGAAGAAGATATGGCCCTCTTCAGTTGAAACAGAAAACATGCGTGAAACATCAGAAAACGAAATTGGTGCCATATTAAAAAATCGCTAAATCAATCGGAGGCAAAGGTTTTGTGGATATGGCTATGAAGACATTCAAGAATTATTAGTGGAAGAAGAAGTTGATGAAGCGGATTTGATGGAAATGGCATCCCTGGATGCAAATCAAATAGATTTTGAGGACGCTAGCTCTGATGAAGATTGTGCAGTTAAGAATTTAACATTAAAAGAATTACAAGAAGGCCTATGCTTAGCGGAAAATCTCGAGTCATTTTTCTTGAAAACAGAGCCTTCCACGGAAAGAAGTCGAAAATTCAAAAGGGAGCTGCAAAACTGTTTAACTCCATACCGCGAAGTTTACAATGACCTAGTAAGAACTAGTCAGCAAAGTTCGATTACAGATTTTTTTAAGAGGGGAAAACATACAAAAACTTTAAATAGAGAAAAAAGTTCTGAAAGTGAAGGCGATATCGTTCCACCCAAAAAACGTTCTCGGTTGATTGTACTGAGCAGTGACGACGAATAAATTCATTAAATTAGGGTTGCGTTAAATTAAAATATTTTTTCTTACTTTGTGTTGGATATACATTTATTATTTAATAAAAATTAAGTTGTTTATGTCGAATTAAAAAAATATTTGTTTTTAATAAGTTTTTGGAACGTAACCCCTCTTTTTGTACTAGTTCTGGGTCTCATACAACACGATTTCACACAACACGGCATTTTCTAGGAACCTAACTACCGTGTTATAGGAGGGTTACCTGTTTTTATAAGAGGTGTCGAGCTCCAGTGGCTCAGTAGCTTCACGCCGCTTCCCGTAAGCTCAGCAAAGTGAAGCATCATTTGCCGCGGGCAGTGGTTGGGAGGGTGACCACGGTGTACTCTCCTTTACTGTGTTGCTGGAACTCCGTGGGTTAGGGACGTGTCCACGTTTAATATGTGACATCTAAAGTCATTCCTCTGGTGTGGCGTGGATGTGGAGAGGAGGGTGCCCGCTCAGGTGTGGCCTCGTCATCTGACAGGGGTTCAAAATTACGAGGCACCTTAAAAAGGTAATGTCGTACTTTCACCTTCGTGGTGCTCGGATCCAAACGAAAGACGCTCCCTGTTGACTTAATTCGAACTGCGAAAGGCAAAAGCGACCTTGGTTTGTCCAAGTGTCATAGGAAAAACAACAACAACAATAAGAGGTGTTAACGAGAACTTTGAAATCACCGAGTAACTGGCATGCATGAAAGGCACTACAACAACAACAACGAGAAGAGGAGGCCCTGGTCTGTACCAATCGGTTATCAGGTTCCACCCCTCTTCAAATTAGAGGAACAAACACCTCGCACGAAATGCCAGGCGCCCGCTGAGATCCAGAACTCGATTACGTAGTTGAGGACTAAAAATGAAAACAATGTTGGACTTTCAAGCCTATATCTGTGACACATGTCAAAGAAAGAGGCTCATTGAAAGGCACTACAACGAAATGTGGTATTTATCGTGAATTTCAGGAAGGGGGTTTTTAAATTTGAGAGTGCCTTTTTAACAAATATATGTAATATTACGACAGATGGAGCACCGAATAGAACAGGCAAAAAATCTGGACTTCTTGGACTCTTTCATCAAAACTATCCCGGAAACGATGTTTGTTTTTTTCTACACTGTATTATACATCAAGATACTCTGTCTAAATCTGCTTTGAATATAAACCCGTGCTTGAGGCAGTCGTGAATTTTGTAAATTTTATTCAATCTCGTGGGCTTACTCACAGGCAATTTCGAGATTTTCTTCAGTCCGTGCAGTCTCACTACTTTGATGTACTGTATTACACCAAAATAAGGTGTCTTTGTGCAGGATGTGCTTTCGAGCGAGTTTGGCTGTTGAAAGATGAAATTGTGTCGTTCTTCCATGAGAAACAGTGTTCTGCGATTTATCGAAGATATTTGAGGCCCATCTCAAAGATTTTAAACTAAAACTTAAGAAGTTTGCTGAGCAGCTAGCTAAGAAAGACTTGTCTTATTTCCCGAGGTTAAATTCAATATGCTCAGTAAATAAAGAAATTTTGAAGATGGCTTGAAGAAGCTGCATTTTGAGTTCAAATGCAGATTTCAAGATTTCGAACAACATTGGATATTTTTACCATGCCTTTCAACGATAAATTGTAAAGCAATGAGGTCAGATTTGCAGCTGCAATTAATTGATTTACAATCCAACAATCATCTCAAGCAGATATTTCTAAATATACCAAAGTTAGAGTTTTACCAATCATTATCGAAAGTATGTTTCCCAAATTTAATATCTGACGCCCAGAAAATCAGTGCTACGTTTGTTTCATCTTATGTATGTGAACAAGTGTTTTCAACTATGAACCTTAGAAAGAATCATTTCAGAAGTAAACTGGCAGATAAGCATTTATCTTTGTTCCTCAGAATTAGTACATCTCACTTCGAACGTCAATATAAGGAACTTTTACAAGAGTAATCGCAATTTCACTCATCTCATTAACATATTTAATTTGTAAAACTTGTATATTGTTTTAAAAATTTTATAAAAAGTTATCTTGGCCCGAGGCCGAAAAAGTTTGCCCATCTCTTCATTAGACTGTATCATACAATGTCCAGAAACACAACGTTTTCACCTTGTGGAAAATATCAATCCGCAGCAATCCACTTGGTCCTGCCTGAGTGCCAGAGGGCGTTCTTTGCAACTTGTATTTGTTATATAGTTTTTTAGTGGCACTTTTGTTTTTGCACGCTTTTGTAGGAGAACTATGTTTCTCAGATAGAGTCGATTTAATCGGCCAGAAGTATTAAATTATTTTTTTGTGTTATTAAACACTTGTTACGTTTTCAATTGCGTATTTATTTAGTGTACTTCTGCAGTGCCTTCATCGGATCTATTTAGTTTTTAGTTTGGTATATTTTTTTCACACCTTAAGAAATGTTCGGATCAAACAGATGCTAATTTTCTAAAATCCTGCCTTGGAAACAACCACATGCTTCAAAAACTTGTTAATTTCTAAACAGCTATCCACCAAGTGACCTTGAACTGTGTTAATAATATCTATATTCCACCTAACAGCGATCTGTCCAAAACCTCCGATATCGAGTAATGATAACACCCTTTAAGATTCCTCACTTTGTTCTTTTACACAGCGAACTATTTAATCAACAACTATGGAAAATCAATACTAAGAACAAATTCTTATAAACTTTCGAACACTAATGCTTAACTGGACTACAACTATTATAATTGTTATTTTTTGTCTCCTTATTAATGCATTTATTTAATTAAATCTCATTTATATTTATGTAAATTTTACTGGGATTGCAAACACAGACGCTTCTCTATATCTGAGCAATATGCCTCCAATTTTGTCCTTGCAATAAATGTTCAGACGGTGTCGAAGGGGTGTCACGGTGTCTTTGGTGCAGTACGGAGTTTCTCTGTCTGTCAAAAACAAGTTAGTTTTTTGAAGATATACACACAAATATTAATATTTGAATTCTAATAGTCTACTTCCAGTTTTAAGTTATATTGGATTTTTAAAGTTACAATTTTTATGACAGTTGAACAGTTAAGATACTGATAGTTATACACAGTATACCAATTTTATGTATGATTTTAGGTGTTTATAAAATTTCTCTCTCTCTTAAGACAAAAAGAATTGACTATTCGGATTTTTTATTACAATTTTGCATTTACAATTGATAATCTTTAAAAAGCATTACATAAGACCATACTAGTCACTCCATACATTGTAATACTTACCTTCTCGCAAATTACAAACTATAATATTTTAACTGTGGCATCACTATGCATTAAAAATAGAAACACTATCTCTGAAGTGTTAAGCGTGGCAGGAATTATCAGTGTCCCATTTGCGGCGAATCATCATTTTGCTTAGAAAAACCTGGTCAACCAGAAATCTCGAATGATCATTCAAATCATATGCAAATGCATATGTTCAATCATACTGGCAAAAGCTTATAATATCAACGTATTTGATATTATCGTTTCAAATCCAATGTAAGGTCATTTTGAGAGCTCAACCAAAATCTAGTACATCTTAACAAAATTACATCTTGTTCTATGTATCAAACTAAATCGCGAACCTCTTCATTAAACCACATTTAATTCCAATAACTTTGAGCTAGGTATCGATATTCAATAAATATATCATCCTATACTCAAATGATATACCATAATTTAAAGTGATTCCAATTAATTTAGGCGATGTTCTGATATTCATTAACATCTTACTTAATATTCAGAAAATGTATTACAATTCAGGATGATTCCAATCAATTTGCACCATGTTTCAATATCCAGTAAATATATATCTTGATATTCAGATAATATATCACAATTCGGACTGATTTCAATTACTTCAGGTGATGTTCCTATATTCAATAAGTATATTACTTAGCATTCAGATAATATATCATAATTCAAGATGATTCCAATCACTTTTAGCCATGCTCCGATATTCACAGAATATACCACTACGCAGTAGGATTCCAATTAATTTGAGCCAAGTTCCGATTTCCAGCAAATACATCACTTGATATTCAGATAATGTATCACAATTCGGACTGATTTCAATTACTTTACTTCAGGTGATGTTCCTATATTCAGTAAGTATATTACTTAACATTCAGGTAATGTATCATAATCCAGGATGATTCCAATCACTTTTTGCCATGCTCCGATATTCACAGAATGTACCACTACGCAGTAGGATTCCAATTAATTTGAGCCAAGTTCCGATTTCCAGCAAATACATCACTTGATATTCAGATAATGTATCACAATTCGGACTGATTTCAATTACTTTACTTCAGGTGATGTTCCTATATTCAGTAAGTATATTACTTAACATTCAGGTAATGTATCATAATCCAGGATGATTCCAATCACTTTTTGCCATGCTCCGATATTCACAGAATGTACCACTACGCAGTAGGATTCCAATTAATTTGAGCCAACTTCCGATATCCAGCAAATACATCACTTGATATTCAGATAATGTATCACACTTTGGACTGATTTCAATTACTTCAGGTGATGTTCCTATATTCAGTAAGTATATTACTTAACATTCAGGTAATGTATCATAATCCAGGATGATTCCAATCACTTTTCGCCATGCTCCGATATTCACAGAATGTATCACTACGCAGTAGGATTCCAATTAATTTGAGCTAAGTTCCGATATCCAGCAAATACATCACTTGATATTCAGATAATGTATCACAATTTGGAGTGATTCCAATCACTTTACGCTAGTTCTCGATATTCAGTTTGCGAAGAAATTTATCAGTAACATTTTTGTAAAAGGATTTTATATCTAAGGGAAAGCATTTTTTTAAGAAAACGAAACGATTATTTTTAATGAGCACAAGCAGTTTTTAATCATTTTGTCTATATTTTGCTAAATTTATTAAATTGTATTTCAAACCTATTTTTACTTATAATTTGATTTTAACTTCGTAAATAACGTATTGAAGTTTGTGTATAAGAATTATCTAGAAATTTGTGTTCGTGTTCTTTATAGAGAGTTAACACTATATTGCCAATTGATTCAAATTGAAATATTTATCCTTTTTAAATTAAAAAAACAATATGAAAAAGTAAGCAATTTAAAAATGCATTTTATATTTAAAAACCCTGATATCTGGATCCCCAATGACAGCCGAAGCTCCATAAAACATCTGGCCCAGTGGTGGCGGCATGGTGACATAACAACAACTAAAATAGTACAACATCTTACTAATTTGAAAGCCAGTACCATAGTCTTCCAGTGGGTGCCATCTCATGTTAATGTGTATGGAACGAATTTGCGGATCAGTTAGCCAAGGATGGAAGCCTACAGAATATCATCATTGGAGACTGCTTGTTGTCCTCAGAGCTGACCTCTAGAGTTAGGATGGCTATCAATGCTACTTTTAGGATACCATTCCTATTCACGAATAATACACATGCAAACATCCTGGTTCCGCATAGTGGGTAAACACAAGAGATGCAGTCAAACGGCTTTGACAAGACTGCGAAATGGCCACCTGCTTGCTCATAGACACGTATCTGATACCAAGGTCTACCCTCTCTGTCCCAAATGTCGAGTGGTTCAGGCCTCCCCATCTCATATTTTTCAGTGCATTGGGTGTGAGAGAGGGGACATGGATTTGAGACCGGAGGTGGTGCTTGAGAGAATGACTATTTTTGGATTCATGGGGCTGGTGTGATGGTACTGTCACGCCAGCCGGGGATAAGCAACAACAACAACAACATATTTAAATACCCTAACGACATAGTGCTTAAGATATTAGTTATATTTTTAATACGGAAATATTCTCTATGTAATTATGAAATATTTGTATAAAAATTATTTTAATCAAACATAAAATCTATTAAACATTTTCACATCAAATAATTTTTCAATGCTTTTTAAATTCTTTTTTATTATTATTTAAATACAAGAGATATCTTTACAAGTTTCTTTAGTTTGATATACAATCAAATCCGAGTTTATTCATGAAACACTTACTTAACCACTTTACATACATTAAAACTTTACACATGTTCTTCTTCTTCTTCTTAAGGTTGGGTTTGTATGTCATTGGGCACCTCTGCTTTTATCAGCATTTTGTACCATTAACTCCAAACCCAATGTTTCCTAGTTCCAGTTGCTCGGGTCACCCACTTTATTAATAAAGTCTGATAACCCTTTAATGGAGCCTAGGTGTAACTCTCTAGTATGGATGATGCCTAAAGAAGTTAATCTAGGGAGGGCAAGAGCCTCACATTCATAAATGATATGCTCTGCCGTTTCCTCTTGCGTTTGACATTTCCAGCAGATAGGGTCTTGCTGAAACAGTCCCATCTGGTCAGAAAGTCAGTCATGCTAAGGATAGCTTCCTGGCTTTCACCAGAAGATGGTTTGGAGGTCATTTCTACCTCAAGTAAAAGATTCATTACTGCCCCTTTACAAGATTGCCTCTGAGTTCCCTTGTCTTTTTCAGCAAGGTCTACTTCAGAGGCTTCACCTGCAAATGCAGAAAGATTTGTTATTTCTTGTGTCTTTTCAGCCACAAGATAACAATTAATAAGCTCAGGTAATATAAGTCCACCCAGCATTGCCTGAGATACTGGGCAAGGCAAATTACTCTAGAAGTTTGCCAGGCAACTAGAGGCTCCGTTAAGACACCAATACCGCGGTGCCAATTAGCCCTAGGCACGGATCGCATAACACCAGGGTTTACGGGAGCTGGTTCGCGGCCTCTTATTCTATATTCAAGGCTATCCTGTCATTCCTACAGGACGTTCGGCGATCCACCACCTGCCGACGCGCCTGGTGGCTAGCTCAAGCCCCAGAGGGGTACGCATACCCCTGGTTCCAGGTTACACATGTTAAAATTCCATAACATTTTTAAATAAGTCAACAAGCATTGTCTTGAAAAGAAAATTTATATAAATATGTAATATTTATGAATCACAGATAAGGAAATCTAGAAAATTTCTAAGCCACTCGCTTTTAAGTTCAGAGACAAAAATGCAGTATTGATATCTCATCTTTCACCAATGCTCAAACCTAGGAATTTCATTTTTGGAGAAATATCGTTCTATTACACATTTACCATGAACCAATATTAAAATATTTGTAAATGAGTGATTTTTTGTAGAATAATTTAGAAATGAAATATATATACATCCCGTTTTCTTTCTTGTATCTTATAAATAAATATATACCTTTTAATATGAAAATAAGCACAAAATTCTTGTAATTTACTTGCACTAAAATATTTTCAACCTATTAATTTTACACCAATGAATAAATATAAATTGCTAGAAGTTATAAAACACCCTTTAAAAGAGGAACTATTTAAAATAATATTTAACGCCCAGATACAAGCAGGATATATTATTAAATTGACTTGTATTGGAATATATATACTGCTTCATATGTCGATAGTTATAGAATAATTATTTATATATGCTAATGGATATAAAATGCGGAATTATAGATAGCTATAAAATAAATGTATTTTATTTAATAATATATTGCTTGTTATCAACATTCATTATTTGTGTCTTTCTCACTCATTATTTTCTAACATTGAAAACGATAATCACAAGTGAATGCTTGAGTCAAAATCACATCCAACTCATACAAAATGCTAGTAATATACTATTTTGAAAGAATATTATTATTTGTGAAATCCCTTTGAATTTGTAAATACAGTTGAAATTTGAAATTGGTAATAAATAAAAAAATTCTGCAATAGACCTTTTTTTATTTAGGGCATAAAATGTTTCAAAACATTAAAATTTGAATAAAATAAAGACTTAATATCTTTTCCTTTAAATATGCTATCAATTTACTTCTAAGAAAAACAATTTTGATGCTATTTATTTATATAATTTAATTATTAGGGAGAAAAAGGATTAGAATGTTTTTAAGGATTGAAAACTGGAATTCTTTTTATTTTACATGAGACATGTATTTTGATAAATTTATTATTTTTAAAATTAAAGAATTCATTTATTTCATAAAATCTATAGCTTTTATTTATTAACATAATAATAAATACCTAATTATGTAAGCAATTTTAAATAATTTTCTTTGCTTTTAAAGCTATTTTAAGAACTTAATTCACACAGAAAAACAAATTTTTGTTGAAATGAAAAACTGACTTGATTAATTTGCATTAAAAAAGAATTTGTTTCATAATAGAAATTTTTAGCACTTTTTTTCCGTAGAAAGTAAATTGCATTTTCTAAAAATAATGTAAGTTTTGTTCCCATAATCAACTGTAAAAAGGATTCGTTCTTACTCACATGGTCACCAAGATCACCTTATCTTAAACCATTTCCTTCTCTTTTACAAAATACATTAAAAACTTTATTTATAAACTGACTATAACAATTTATAAAAACGTAATAGCTCTTCATGAACCGCTATTGACAAAAATAGATTTTAAAATTTATAGAAAATATTTGATTTTAAATAAGATATTTGTTGTAGTACGAAAAATACAATGACTTAAAATGTGCGATAAAAGAATTTCAATTTCTTTAAAACATGATCATTGAGTATTAAGGACAATAGCAGTTGGTAATAATTATTTATATCGATGTTAAGTGACGTTATAAAAAATATATACATTTACTTAACAAAAATTACATAAAGTTTATCAGATTTCAAAGTTTTCAATGATTTTTGCTTAAATTTTAACAGAAAATATTTGTTGTAAAATAATGCCAATGAAAGTCTAATAATTAGGTTTAAGAATTTGACAATGTTCATGTCAAAAATAATAACATTTATAATTCAATGATATCGTCCCTTTAAAAATGTAGTTTAAAATTATCGCTGTAATCATCTTTCAAATAATTAGTTTGATGCTTTGAAACAGTTGGCAAGTGACTCTAGATTATCAAAGGGCAGATTACACGAGCTCAGTGGGATCTTTATAGTGTTCTCGAAAAATGTCCATCGTCGGAAACGGAAATGCAACTTTAATACACTAATTACGATGTACGTCATCTGATACGCTACTTTCGAAATGACAATCTAATCATTTGTGATAGATTAACTTCTCGGAACTATACAACGCGTTAATTTTATCTAAGAAACATAATCTGTTTTGAAGCGATTGCGTAACGAATGCACTTGAAAATGTTTCCATTGTCGATTATAAGATGGCGTCCCTCTCTTGGGTTAGCATTCTCGCGGGTCTCCGGTCAGTGTTGCCAAAGAATCTCTTAAAGATGAGAGCAAAATTGTGTTCTCTCTACGCTACGCCACTTGAAGTTTCTGAAATCGTTTGGTGTATTTCTTACAAAGTTCGTTCTATTTAGATAATTGATAGACTTGAATATTTAGAGACTTTCTTCAAATAAAATAAAATTTTATAGAATTTTAAAGTATTCAAGATTATAAAAGTTTTTTTATCGTATTTCTGTTATTAAGTCAACAAAAAGTTGAATTTTTTAAAAATCGTTTGCATTTGGCTTTAATTTCGAGAATTTATTGTTATTAAAAAGATATAAAAAATCATCAATTCATCACGTATTTATTTCATCGTTTTTCTCATTTAAATTATTTATTATTTGAAAAAAACTTTCTTTTTATACAATTGTAGTTACTATACTCGTAGTGCCTTATAGAACTACATATTTATTTGAAAAAGGAATAGCCTTTTAGGCTATATATTTGTATTTCTCCTGAATTTTCTACAAAAATATTGTAAATATTGAACACTTTTACAGTCAAAGTAACTTAGCTATTTCGCTAGCTTTGAATTTGTTTTAATAAATAAGAATGGAAAGCATTTTGGCACTTTTTATTCTGCTCAATGCTGCGTATGTTCTAAAAGCAGACATTCCAGGAGGAGATGTGGAACCTAGAATGATACCGCAAAATTATCCATCAAGATGCAGAAGAGCATATCCCGGTGTAGGTATTACAAAGGCGTCTGGTGATAACGGATTTTTTATAAAAATATCCGGAAACCCTTCAAAATATCAACCAAACGAGCATTACACTGGTATGTAATATTTTGTTTTTATAAATTTTTGTTTATTTGTACTAAATCACTTTAACGTGAAATTGTCAAATATATGAATATTAAGTTAAATAAATGACATTAAAAATAAAATATTTTTGTAATTTTTTAAATAAACAGAAGCTAGTATCAATTTAATATTTTTATGTTCTTTTTGTTTCATTTATATTGTATTTCTAATAGAATTTTCATTTACATATAATCATCATGTATAGAGTAATGTCAAACATACTGTGTAGAGGTTTTTCCATAGTAATGCAACTAAACTAACTTTAACAATCATAAATCAAACAAAAAATTCATTCTATTAATTTTGAATTTTAACCACAATAATATTTTTGATATAGCATTTAAAAAAATATGTGCTCTATGATATTATATTTAACTAACATTTATATTTTATTTAATGAATTATGTTAGATATATTATATTAAAATTTTATAGAAAATATTTCAAACAATCAATAGACTATTATTTTTAAATATATAATTATAATTATGATTGTAACTAATGCATTTAAAAACTGATTAATATCAAAATCTGCAAATTTTTTGATATACATAATCTGCTAACGTTTTGATATTAATCTGTAATATTTGATAGAGTATTGATATATATTTGGTAATTAATATGAAAATTAACATCCATTTACTTTAATCATTAAAGTTTTTGAATCATCTAAGTATTTAAAACAGTATATTTAATAAATAAAATAAAATATATGTGGACTTTATTATTTTATTAATAAGAAAGGCGTAATACTAAATTTTATGAACAGATTAAGATTCGATGACATGTTACTATAACAAGAAGGAAAGAAATCTTTCCCAAATTGTTCAAGATTCATAATGTAAGATAAAAGAATATAATATATAATAAAAAATTTTATAATAAAAAAGATTATAAAAATAAAAAATATATATTTAATAAAGCCATGAAACTTAAATTATTTTTTCGAATAAATAAAAAAAAACAATTTAATTACAATAATTTGTATTTCATTTTAGATAAAAATATTCGATATAATGCTGATAGCAGATTTGCTACTGTAGCAACATTTTTTAAAATAAATTTGAATCAAAGTTATTTTTTAATTTATAATTTCCATTATTTTTAGTTTTATCCCATTAGCTACATATGTCTTTCTACTAGAGCAATTATGAAATGTTTTTCTTTCGCCAGATTTTTAAATTTCACTTATTAGCTAAGACATGATTAATTTGACATCTTATTAACTATTATATGAAATTTTACAAGAGATGAAATTAATGCGTACATCTGTTCTCAATATATACTTTTATGAATTTCTATTTCTCATATTCTTAATTGTATTTTGTTTTATATCGTCTATGCCAAAATAGAAATATTGAGGCAAAAAATCTTCATTTTTTCAGAGTTTGAATCATCATGTAAAGGTCAACTTTTTTTCTCACTGGAAATTTATGCTCTTTTTTAAAAATTTCTTCATAATTTATATTTTATTTATAAATAAATGAAAACATTTATCGATTTTTCATAAGTTGATACATTTGTAGCATAACTTCAAGCAATTTCCTCCTTGTATCACTAATATCATTTCATTAAACTATTAAATTAAGAAACTGTGAGCCAAAATCTTAATACACGTGTTTCGGTTCCTTAGAGACCACAGAATCAAAAAGATTGACTAAAAATAAATTCAAAAATGTAGGAAATACGTCGATTTTTGCGGGTTAACGTCATTTAGCCATTGGGGTCGCAGTGTTTCTGACAGAACACTAAAGTTAAGTATCACTGACTATTGGCAATATTTAAAAAAATTATTCCTTCATTTTATTACTTTTGGCTTAGCGTAGTGAAAACCCAATTTTAGGAGAATTTTATTCCAATTTGCTTAATTTATTTAAAGGTACCATTATATGAGGTTAGAAAAATTGAATATTCATACGCCAGGTTCATCATAGGATAGTGCCTATCTGAATGTAAGACCGAATCTTTATTCCCTCTTGCTTTATTTATTTAAAGGTACCATTATATAAGGAGAGGCACATTAAATACTCATACGCCAGGCTCATCATAGGATAGTGCCTATCTGAACGTAAGAGCGGATCTTTATTCCATCTTGCTTAATTTATTTAAAGGTACCATTATATGAGGCGAGACACATTGAATATTCATACGCCAGGCTCATCATAGGATAGTGCCTATCTGAACGTAAGATCGGATCTTTATTCCATCTTGCTTAATTTATTTAAAGGTACCCTTATATGAGGCGAGACACATTGAATATTCATACGCCAGGCTCATCATAGGACAGTGCCTATCTGAACGTAAGATCTGATCTTTATTCCATCTTGCTTTATTTATTTAAAGGTACCCTTATATGAGGCGAGACACATTGAATATTCATACGCCAGGCTCATCATAGGACAGTGCCTATCTGAACGTAAGATCGGATCTTTATTCCATCTTGCTTTATTTATTTAAAGGTACCCTTATATGAGGCGAGACACATTGAATATTCAAACGCCAGGCTCATCATAGTGCCTACCTGAACGAAAGATCGGATCTTTATTGAATAACTGTAGATGGATATGTTGCACTTTCACCGTCTAAATTATATGTCAAGGAGCGTGCTTGGGAATCTTTCTGAATTCCTCTTTTGTCATGCATGAAAAATCACAACCTATGAAAAGCCCTCAAAAAAGATTTTTACTTAGTGGCTATTAAAAATGCATCACAACAGCTTCGTGCAGTTAGACTTCCACAATTCGGTTTCAAAAATATTGTTATCTTAATATTCCTTAACTGGACTGCTCTTATAATATCAAACTACTTAGGTGAGAACACTGTCATTTAGTATGAATCAAGAGTAATAGCAATGTTGATTTGGTGTTAGCTTAAATCAATTAAACAACTAAAAGGACAAACTATAGGAAATCCAGCACTTGCCTTGCACGTCTTGCCCACCTGAAATGCCTAACTTTTGTAGCGTGTAACGAGACCTTCCCCCTCTGTCCTAAATGCCACGGACACCAAGCTTCTACTGAGCATATCCTGGATTGTATGAATATACCATGGGACGATATCTACACTTCTCTCCGCCTTGTCATCAATTTCCTCTCCGTCAACGGATTCCTTGATTTGGTCTGACGGAGTCAGACCCCTTGGAGATAAGCAACAACAACTACTAATACTATCGGATAGATAAACGACAATTGAAATTCATATGAAACACTTTGAATAGATATTATTCATTATATAACATTGTTAATTAATGGAGACATTACCGCAAGAATATAATCAGTAAAAAATGAAATTCTTTCTTCTTATTATTCTTATACTACAGTGGTTCTTAACCTTTTTAAGCCGCGACCCAAATTTGAGAAATATGTTCATGTCGCGACCCAAAAAAAGTCAAAATTATTTCATTGCTTTATTTTAGATCGTATTTTTAAAAAATCTTCAATCCTACGATGATGATTTTTTTTTAACTTACAAATTTTTTTATTTATTTTTTTTAATAATAAAGATAAACAAAAGTACTTTTCGATCCAAGGAAAATTTAATTAATATCAAGTGTTTTTAATAATTTTTACTGACCAAATTAAAATATATTTATAACTTTTTGAAAATAATTGACATTTTAACTTATTCCTAAAAAAAAGAAATATCAATACATATGTTAAGTCTTTTAAATTTTAAATGCAAGTCATACAGTTTTAATGAGAACCTTGTGCTTGAATACATTTTGAAAGATCTTCAAACCTCGGTTGAATGCTTGTCAAGGAGCACCTTATATCTATTTCAGGATTTAACTTGTTCCGGTAATTGTTTTTGATTACACACAGAGCCGAAAAACCAGCCTCACACATATATGTTGTTGAAAAGGGCAATAATACTTTTAGGGCTTCTTTAACAATTATTGGCTTTTCGGTTTTTAATTTTAACCAGAAAGCACATAAAGATTCAGTGTTTTGTAACTCTTCTAGGAGGTTTTGGTATTACTTATTATTTAGGGTGTATATTACTAACTTTTTTGGTTCGACTCAGCGCGACCCAAGAAATATGCTTCGCGACCCAATTTCGGGTCGCGACCCATAGGTTAAGAACCGCTGTTATACTGTTCTATAACAGCATGTCTTCAGTAAATATGAAGTGATAATTTAATGTGAATAAAGAAGTCGGAATGGTAATATAAATAAAGGAAAATCTTTCTTCTTTATAAAAAAATGCAGAAGTTATCTTAAATATTTGGTAGCGAATGTTCCTTTTAGGAGAGAGCTTATTTAAAAGAGCAGTTATTGACAGTAACCAAAGGATAATAACAAAACGATAGAAGACATTTTTTCTTATGACTATCAGTTACTTGACAAGATAATCAAAGTGATAAAATGTCAGTCAATATTTGATATATTTTCTTAAAACAGAGATGTATTTATTTATGAACAGTGAAAAATATTTTTTTTACAAAAATGATAAGGTATATAGTATTTCAATGAGAAGAGTGATATTACTTTTGAACTTAAACTTTAAGAACAAAAATAAGATATCAATAATAATGAGAGTATAAAATTAAACAAAATTTTAAAGCAAACATAATAAGTACTGCATGAAAAAATGCTATTTTTTTAACGTACTTCTTGTATGAAAACTGCAGAATGCATTTAAAAATGATTCCAAAGATTTATTTACTTCAGAAAATAAGATTAAAAATATTTATACCTAATAGAGTAAATAATATTCATTGGATATAAATATTTTTTAAATGCACATATTTTTCTGTTTCCCTAAAAGAAATTATTCTACGACAAAAAACATGTGTGTAATATAAAAATAATAATCTAAACAATCGAATATAAAAATTTATAAAAATATTTTTAGAAATTTTAAACGGGAAAAAGAATTTAAAAAATGATTTAAATAGATTATATATTCACAAGGTTTCATTGAATATTTAAGATCAATTATTAATATTTTGTAGTGTTTATATTAATTTATTACATTTTAAAATATCAGCATAAGAATCTTCAAATCTCTGAAATAATAACAATACTAAAATTATTTTAATAAAACCATGTTTTGCTTTGCATGTTTGTTATTATCATTTTAAAGTTATCAGAATATATTCTACAATTATATGAGTACATGCATAAATAAATCCATTATAATAAACCTATAGATACCTATATATTTAATAAAATAATATTGAGAAATAATTTCTCAAGATGTATTTGAGATTTACTCAAGATTTACTTGATTAATAAATAGCGCGAGCAAAATTAGAAAAATTGTTCCAAGCATTTTTTATTATTTTATTATAATCTCTATTTTTAAAACATAACATGATACATTATGTTAAATTATAAATATACAAAATGAAGCCATTAAATTTTGAATAAATAAAGAAGAAAGAAATTAAACTTATCTGCAAAGAAAATATTTTTATTAATATTTAGTAAACTTAAGTATTTAAGTTTAAAATTTAGAAAAATATCCGTTAAAACTTTTTAATTATTTAGAGAGATAGGTCATTTTCAATGTTTTGGATTTTTTATTAACTTTTTAATTAGCTTATATGTTCTAGTGAATAAATTAGAGTAAATATATTTTAATAAATATCAAATTAATTTAAAGTTCTTTTCAACCAAAGCAGCTCAAACCGTATTATGTCTGCTTGAATCATAATATTTTGTTTTATCAATCGCTAAAGAAAACAAACTCCACTAAATCTCCACGTCTTCGTTCCGATGCACGTGCTTACACTACAATGAGTGAATTATCTGAAATCGCATCTTCGCGTATTTGTTTATATCTTTTAAGGTTTTGTGTATCCATCTTTTTAATTGGTGAAGGCCGTCTTTTCGGTCATTTCATGCATGCTTGTCTGATCAACGTGATTGGCCATGTGACTGCTCAACGTGACAGTCGGTTTCAAACTTCAAGAAAAATCTCAAAGGAATTTTTATTTACTTTTTACTCGATTTATTTATGCGGATGAATAAATAATGTGTATGAATCTTAATTATCTTTTTCATCATTCACGGTTTAAGCAGTAGTATAAAACGAAATAAAAAATCACATGTCCTATTACATAAAAAGCAAACATTCAGTTAATAATATATATTAATATAAATATCCCCCACTATATATATAGGCATCTATATATATATATATATATATATATATATATATATATATATATATATATATATATATATATATATATATATATATATATATATATGTATATATATATATATATGTATATATATATATATATATATATATGTATATATATATATATATGTATATATATATATATATATATATATATATATATATATATATATATATATATATATATATATATATATATATATATATATATATATATGTATATATATATATATGTATATATATATATATATGTATATATTGTACCGAGCTCCACGGGTTCGTGTTGATTGAGAGTTGAATAAAGCGACCACTTAATGAACACAAGACTTTTATTCGTAAAAAACTTCACTAGATAAACGAAATTCCCGCTGTAACAATCACAATTATACAGCTACAATTCGTCAGATACAATAGGAAATAGCTTCCAATCACAGGTCTCAAATACCTCAGACAGAGAACAACTAGCAGTCACAACTAATCGTCTTCACTCACTGACTGTCTTCACAAAAACTCTATTACTATTCCATGTCGGGCTGCGGTATTTATACCTGACTTGGCGGAGAAATCTACCAATTTCGCCAAGGCTCTGGAAGCTTCTAGGCTATCTCGAAAAATATTGGTCCTAGAGCTTAGGTGATGGATGTTTCCAGAAGTATCGATTTCTCGCCAAGTCGCCAAAAATCTCGCCAACCGTCGCCAAGTCGCCAAGAATCTCGCCAACTGTCGCCAAATTATAAGGAAATCCGCTTTTAAAAGTACAACACGTCTAAATACCGCAATTTTTGCCCAAAATGTGAGAATTTCCGATCTGTCTGAGATATTTTAAGACAAATAAAATCATTATTTATAAATTTGTAACATTGCCCCCTCTCAAGGACTGCACGTCCCGGGCAGTACAATCCCCTGATAGGAGGCCAAATTTAATATAAGAGAATTTACATTTCAAGATGATACAGAGCACATTACATACACAAGCAACTAAAAATACAAGAAAAGAGAAAAGATTAAAATTATCTATACTATTTACAAAGAGACCATGGTCTACTAATTTTTACTCTACATTACGATAAGGAGCTAATCTATCATAATGTACTACCTTTGGTTTTGAAGAAGATGATTTTCTTATACGAACCACGACGTCGTTCAGTCTTTTTAGGACTGTGTAGGGACCTTCCCAGTTGGCTTGCAACTTTGGAGAAAGTCCTTTACGTCGAATCGGGTTCCACAACCAAACTTTGTCACCTTCTTGAAATTCATGTCCTGTCGCTCTTGTGTCATACCTTGTCTTCATTCTTTCGGTCGTCAGGTTGATTCGGTCTCGAGCAAAGTTATGGACATCTTCAAGACGTGCCTGAAGGTCTCGAAGGTATTCCTCTGGCGATGAAGATGTATCCGGTGGAAGACCAAACTGAAGATCACAAGGGAGACGAAGTTCGCGACCAAAGAGCATCTGTGAAGGAGTATATCCGGTAGTCTCATGGACAGCACTGCGATATGCAAGCAGAAACAGCGGTAACTTCAAATCCCAATCTTGCTGATTTCTGGAAACCATAAGTGAGAGATTATTCAAGATGGTTCTGTTAAATCTCTCTACCATGCCGTCCGATTGTGGGTGTAGTGGTGTGGTCTGCGTCTTGTCTATTCCGAGAATTTGACACATTCCTTTAAACACAACAGAGGTGAAATTTGTCCCTTGATCAGAATGAATTTGTAAGGGTGTGCCGAATCTGGAAACCCATTGTTGCACTAGAACCTCGGCTACTGTAGTCGCCTCTTGATCGGGGATTGCAAACGCTTCAGGCCACTTAGTAAAGTAGTCCATGACAACTAGTATGTATTTGTTGCCGTTTGAGGATCGTGGTAAAGGACCCAAAATGTCCAATGCTATCCTCTCAAAAGGTGCTCCTACGTTGTACCGCTGCAACCTTCCTCGGCTACGTTTCTTCGGTCCTTTACGTGCCGCACAGTCATCACAAGATTGGCACCATTTCTCTACATCTTGTCTCGTTTTGCTCCAATAGAAGCGTTCTCGAACTTTCTGTAGAGTTTTCATTACTCCGAAGTGGCCTCCAGTTGAGCTACTGTGCAATTCTTTCAAAACATCTGAAATTCTTGATTTCGGAAGAACAAGCTGCCATTTGAAATTACGTCCATCATCGGACTCCCATTTCCTGTATAAGACACCATTTCTTATATGGAGTGAGTCCCAAAGAGCCCAATATTGCTTAGTAGCAGGACTGTAGGTGGAGATATCCTGCCAACTTGGTCTCATACTAGAAGATTCTTTCAATTCAAGAATTGGATTTATATCTGGGTCTTCTTTTTGGGCTTCCCTAAGTCCTTTATCACTCCATGGGTCTGGTTTCGGTGGAGATGAAACAGTAACTTGGCGTACCGAAGGATTTACTAACTGATAGTTCTTCTCTACTCTCGAACAATATCGGCAGCTTTCATTACACGGTTTCCTTGATAGTGCATCAGCATCTCCATGAAGAGTTCCTTTGCGATGACGTATTTCCATTTTAGAAATTCCACCATCTTTTGGTTTCGGACAGTATCTACTGACGTGTCCGACTCCACCGCAAGTCCAACACTGAATTTTCGTGTTTCTGCCACCTTTACTCAATTCTAATCTACGCAATTTTCGCCGCAGATCTTCGATTTGCTTTCTGAGATCATAGTCCGTATCAGTAGTAGAGACAGCTCTGATTGAGTGCCGGTCTTTACGCGCGGCCTGCTGGCAGCTTCTATCTTATGTGCGTAGACTAGGGCAGATCCAATATCTTTGACATCAGCGAGTCTAAGTGTTTTCTGTATCTCCGGATCCCTCACACTATCGATGAAGTGATGGAGAGCCAGATCTTGACGTGTCTCAGCTGGGCAGTCCGAAAATGCTAGATGGGAAAGTCGCTGAATATCGGCAGCCAATTCTTGAAGACTTTCACCCGCTTTTTGATAGCGGGACTTTAACTGTAGTCTGCTATATTCTTTAGTGCACTTATCTCCAAACCGCAGCTCAAGCGCACTCGATAGGGCTTGGAAATCGTGCCTCTGCTCCTCCGGAAGCGTCTCGAGGATGTCAGCCGCGTCTCCTCTTAAAGAAGCCGCCAGGTGAAAAGCTTGGGCTCGGGGATTCCATCCATTAGCTTCCGCTACCATCATAAACTGGGTCTTGTATATTTGCCAGGATGATTTCCCATCAAATGTTGAGAGTTTAATATTGGCTAGGGAAGGCACAAATGTCACGTTGGGTTCCTCATGTTTGTTTGATATTTGCTTCTCCAAGCTTTCAATCTTCTTATTCATATTGTCTAATGCTTCTTCAACGTTTTCTTCTATTTCCAGAACTTTAGTTTCAACTGAAGTTACCTTATCTTCCATTGCATTCATCTTCTCCTGAATGATGTTGGAGAATTCTTCTTTAACACTTACAATGTCCTTCTTAAGTTCCTCCTGTCCAGATTTTATCTCTTTCATCATCTCGGTTTTAATCTCTTCTTGTCCAGCTTTCATCTCTTCTTGTCTA